>JABANP010000005.1:0-446468 GCA_013115135.1 Perkinsus olseni
GGGACTCCCTGTATACCTGACTTGGGTGGCTTTTGAAGACTGAGCTATCATGCGATAACTTGAGCTTTGCGTACTTTCTCACATGGACTCAATGTTTAAAGCCACAGGGGCAGCTGAGCTGCCTGATAGCCTGGTAGCCCTATGGGCGGTGCCTCCTCTACGTATTACGTAAGCTACTACATATTACTAATATCCCCGCCTGCAGCTGAGGGTATCCTTCACCCATCAGGCTTTCGCAGTATCAAGTGATGGTATTCGATTTTGTCGATATTTGCTGTTATGGATTCTGTTGTGTAACACAACTTGTGTTGTTGCGTTCTTGCAAGTTAATAATCTGAAATATCTCTTGCCCGTCAGTTCAGCCGACTCCTTTGTCGTGCTTAACCGCATCCTTTGCGACTTCACCAGGAGGTAGGATTTGGGGGTGTTTTGGGATTTTGGAGTTGCGCCCATGACCATTGCGATGGTAATACCATCGCATTTTACGATTTTTATGCATTTTTACCACCGCATTATGCGATACCATCATGGTATCCGACGGGTCTATCCGAAACGATGCTCGAGACGTTCGGCCAAACAGTCGGAAGGTGTTCCTGCTACATACGAGATCCCAATTGTGTCCACTGTCCCCATTGGGGATTCCCCACTCAGCTTTGCCCATGCTCCACACTGTACCTCTATCATAGAACTTCTACTAGCCACGTTTGCTTGCAGTTGTTTCTTCTCAATCGTCCCGAAACTGTTAGCGGCACGAAGGGTCCAGGCAGTTCCGTAGTTGCATTCTGATGTTTGTGGAGTGAATACTCGCAGTGTAGCCTTCCTCTGCTGTGTCTCGTTGGATTGCAATCATGGTTCGGGCTCCGGTCTCCCTTCTGAGCACCTTGTGCCCTCCAGTGGAACCGTATCGGGCTGTGCAAAACATCCACGTACCACAATGGCACGGCTTTGAGCTACTCGCTCGAGTTCCTCTGAAGGCTTCGCATCTGTGTAGTACCGTCTCCACATGTATCGCTGCAGCCTCAGGATTCTCGCCGGCTTTCCGCGCAACTTTCCAGTGACTAACCTCATAGGTGATGTCGCATTATTGGGATGGCTTGTTACCTGGTCTACTTTTCCGTGACTAACCTCATAGGTGATGTCGCATTATTGGGATGGCTTGTTACCTGGTCTACTCTTCCGTGACTAACTTCATAGGTGATGTCGCATTATTGGGATGGCTTGTTACCAGGTCTACTCTTCCGTGACTAACCTCATAGGTGATGTCGCATTATTGGGATGGCTTGTTACCTGGTCTACTTTTCCGTGACTAACCTCATAGGTGATGTCGCATTATTGGGATGCCTTGTTACCTGGTCTACTCTTCCGTGACTAACTTCATAGGTGATGTCGCATTATTGGGATGCCTTGTTACCTGGTCTACTCTTCCGTGACTAACCTCATAGGTGATGTCGCATTATTGGGATGGCTTGTTACCTGGTCTACTCTTCCGTGACTAACCTCATAGGTGATGTCGCATTATTGGGATGCCTTGTTACCTGGAAAGTGTTGATGTGCAGTGTGCCGTATCTACTGAAGTTTAATATTTGAACCACTCTGGAGCTGGCGACGCTAGTAGCCTGACGCTAGTTTCTTCTGTTTGACATCAAGAGATCGATCGAGTACAACGCGTCATTCGCTATCCGTTGGTGAGATAAGGTTGGTATTCCTTTATGACCTACAGTCACATCGTTACCGACGAGAATCTCATTTCTGACGAGTGCCAGTTTTGCCGCATGCAGGAGATCCCCAACTTCGACGGTCGTTGGGTTGGTTGTGATAGGTGTTTCGCTTGGTATCATGTACCCTGTGTTGGTGACTACGATGCTCCACCTTCTCAGCCCCAGCGGACTCAGACATCAAGGGGGGCTCGTGGGAGAGCAAGAGCTTCCCAGGCTGCAGGGAGCAACCAAGATAATGACACGTCTTTATGGTTCTGCGAGCCCTGTCGTCTGCAGCGACAGAGAGAAGGCGACATTGACTACAAGGCCATAGTTGTTCCTGTGCTGAAGCTTATCAACGACTTGCAAATCGACTTCGTAGATAGTAATCATGTTCTTGCGAAGGCTCTGCTGAAGGCTGGTACTACACGTGCTGCTCCGAGAGATGCGGAGTACAAGAAGATTTGGAGGCTCGGTGGAGAACAACGCTCTGCTGTTAACTTGCTACTAGCAGCTAATCTCAAGTGTAAGGTCGCTCTTAACCGTAAGAAGCTGATGTTTCTCGACTTCGATCGGTTCGCCAGTCTAGAAGTTGGTAAGGTGGAGCAGGCCGCGAACAGCAAGTTCGATGATTACTTGAAGAGAGAACTTGGTGCTCTGATATGTCGGGGTCTTCGCGTTGAAAATCTGGGCTACGTTTTCGAGGAGGACCCAAGCAAGGCTCCAGCTACAGCAGCGGAGGAAGAAGCGCGCATATCTAGGCGTGAGCGTCTCAGGACCTTCTTCCGTGAGCAGGCAGAGAAGTTTGGTGGCGAAGAGTGGGATACTCATTCCCTATGGGACAGAATTCGTCTACAATTGCAAGCAGTTATTCTCTGTGGCAAGAACTCGGCCCTTCTACCTGCGGCTCGATCCGCTTTATCCGGTCGACCTGGTAGCATCGACCTCCGGAAGAAGCTCGAAGACTTCATGCCGGAAGCGTTTATTGCGCTTGCTGGATCCCAGACATCTGTGGCCGAGCGCGAGCTATCCGTCGGATCCTGTCTCTACGTTGCGAGATCTTGTATAAGGAACCCGGCGGAGGACAATGGTGACACTTACTCGTCCATTCTAGCGGAGACGGTCTCTGTTTCTGGTTGTGAAGCCATTTTCTACTACCGAACGGAAGAGTCAGGAGTTGTTTGTGACATCTGCGTTGACAAGAAGAGTTCCAGTGAGTTCGAAGAGAAGTTCTGTACTTGCACGGGAACAGTTTGCTATGCCTGCGAGTTCCGTCATTCGGCCATTCTGTTGGCGGCAGATCGTGTACCCGAATGCCCGTTCTGCAGAAGTGCTCTTGGAGGCACTGGTCAAGGTATTACGAAGCTCCTCTCTGATACTCGCACTTTCCTGCAACTCTTGGTATCCCTGAATCCTAAGAGCCGTCAGGCGCTTGAATCACTTGGCGAGGATGGTGTAGCCGTTCCCGATAACAGTGCGGGTATTGATCGCGGTGCTGCATTTGGCCTACTCAAGAGTATGTATGCTGGTGGAAACTCTTCTCAAAATGATGATATGACCCATCGTGAAGTTGCTGCTATGTACCGAGAACAGTTGAACCTACCTCTTGATATGCCCGACGACGAAGTCATGGAGCGAGCTCGCGTGGCTGCTCTACCTGAGGGTGCCCCGGTGCGCGCCCGTCCATCGCAGGAAATACCTTTCGCGCAGTCTCAGCCTGCCCTCGACGCCGATCTGGTTAACCGGTTGTGGACCGACGATGTAGATGACGATGATATGGTGCTTCTTGACGATGATCTATCTCCTCTTCGGAGTGGCCCTGTTTCAATGTCTGATGGCGATGCTTCCCCTCGAGATCAAAACCTCACCGGACTTGATGACGAGGTAGAGTCAGGTGCGACCAACATGGCGAACGAGCCTCTGGGGGGAGTCATGTCTCCTGCGGCGAATGGATCACCTACGGTAACTCAGCTCCGCGCTGGAGTGGAAGCTGATCCCCAACTCGCTGCTAACTTGAGAATGGATCTACCGCATCCCGGGTTGACTACGGTGACTGCATCCGGTGTACCTTCAAGGTTGGGATCACTTGACACCGGTGGTACCACGTCGATGGAAAACGGTCAGGGAACTGCTGAAGTAGGAGTCGTTTCTGATATCCTCTCTAACTCTGGCGTATCATCGAACGCAAGCGCTCTTCTCGGGTTAACAACGCTGTCCTCAAGGTCACAAGGTCTCCGTGTTCTCTCGAGGTCTGCTCCGGCTGCGACGGCAACCGGTTCGTCGGGAAGCGATTTGCTTATGTCGTTCGGCAACAATCTGACGAGAGGTTCGACACAATCTAACGGTCATGCTGCTGCTACTGTCAACGCCAACGCTTCTCAGACTGGAGGTTCGTTTGACGTCCGACGAGGTGCGACTACTCGTGACTTACCCCTCACTGCGCCCGCACGGGGAATTATTCGGGCCGACAGTCCGTATCACCGGACGGTGGCTGGCGGAGCATCCGGTACTCAACAGGCTCTCTCTGGAGGGCACCAAAATGTAGAGCCTGTTAATGAAGGGCCCCTTCATGAAGGGGACTCAACAGAAAACGGTGATGAGCGGCCACCAAATCCCTCCCCGAACTTGAATGGCACTAATCCCTATGGAGCTACCATACCTGGTATGTTATTTACTCTGACCAACCGGAATAACGAGGCTTTCTGGTGGGAGCATCGCCTTTATGCTAGAGAAGGACGGGGCACCCGCGTTGGCGTAAGGTATCGCTGCCGTGGGCCAGGTCACTGCACGTCTTCGTGTACCCTAGCTGCTGACAGGAGTCATTGGGTTCGTCGCCCTTCTCCGCACGTTCCCGGTTGCCTACCCGATCCCCATCGACAAGAGGTGTCTCTCGCTGCCCGTCGACTTCAAGTTGCTGCTCTCAACGATGAGAATCTTGCCGTAGTGGGTGCTCTTACCGTGACAGGAAACAACGAGTATGCTGATGCTCGTGATGTCAGGAACTTGCGTGAGCGACAGTCCTACACTATGAGGAGTTCACTTCAGGTGCCCGGTCTACCCACTGGTCCTATCGGTTCGCAGCAGTTCAGACGGCAAACACACGAGAACATAGCTCGTCATGGCCTACAAACTACAAATGGAGATACCTTTCTCCGTTTCAACGACGTCGATGAGGGTATTGCCGTCTTCGCAGCTACTGAATGCATCCGAAAATGGGCCGATGTGGACATGTTCTTTATTGACTGTACCTTCTTTGTAACACCTCCTGGCTTCGCTCAAACTATGACGGTGACGGGTTGTATCGGCACGCAATTCATCCAACTGGCTTATGTTCTACTACCAGACAAACTGGAACGGACCTATCGTATGGCTCTCCGCGAACTGAGGCGCGCGGTAGAGCAGGTGAATGGAGCTTGCTCGATTGCCCAGGTCATGACGGACTTCGAGAACGGTCTCCGGAATGCCATCACCAGTGTCTTCATGGTAGAACCCCAGAACTTGCGGGGTTGTTTGTTTCATGCCAGCAAGGCGTGGTTCAGAAGGATTCAATCCGAAGGTCTCGCACCTGTTTATCGCGAGCAGGTCAATAATGGAGAGGCCCACAGTCAGTTGAACAGGTGGTTACATGCAGTCTTTGGTCTACCATGTTTGCATCCTACAGAAGTAGAGCAGGTCTGGGGTGAACTGAAGCGCATTCAACCACAAGATCAACGGGTGACGAGTTTCGTTAACTACCTTGATCAGTACTTCATGCTTCCGACATCGACTTGGCCGCCTGTGTATTGGGCTGCGCTCGCTGGTGAGCGTCACCGAACGAACAACGCGGCCGAGTCGTTGCATTCTGTGCTGAAACGTTTGATTGGTCGCCGCCATCCCAATGTACGTCTATTCCTTCAGAAGTTGAAGGTCCACCACGAGTCCGTCAGAATTAAGCTACGGTCTACGAGAATTCCATCGAGCAGAAGGTCCCCTAAGGAACTCCAACGCTGTGTCATCGTGGATCAGTACACGGAAGGTCGCATTCAGTTGTTTGAGTTACTCGAGGATCTTGGCAGAGTCAACACCTTCCCCAACTTGAGCGCTGATGGGGACCGTGATGAGGATGGCCAACCTTGAAGGAGTCCCGCTTCACTGAGGCTGTATATTATTCTAGCAGTTCCAGATGAGTGGACCTGTGACTAACCCGATGGGTGGTCTCACAGTCTATAGGTTGTGTAGCACTATTTACTATGCTGAGCTTTTAACCAACCTTAGTATGGTAGATTTAGCAGCAGCATTCATTATTACTGACTTGTCGGGCTGCAGGACCTCGTGACTAACCCGATGGGTGGTGTCACAGTCTATAGGTTCTGTAGCACTAATTACTATGCTGAGCTTTAACCAATCTCAGTATGGTAGATTTAGCAGCAGTATTCATTATGATTGACTTGTCGGGCTGCAGGACCTCGTGACTAACCCGATGGGTGGTGTCACAGTCTATAGGTTCTGTAGCACTAATTATTCCGCTGACCTTTTGGCTAACCTTAGGGGTAGTATGATAGATTTGAAAGCAGTAATGCTTAATAACGGGACGCTGTCGCAAGGTAAGGGATTGATATGGAAGTTTCTGTGTTTACTGTAAACTGCTTGCCAAGTCAGATACAACTGGCGGTTTCCCAAGATGACAGCAATGATGAGTTTCTTTGATCGTTTCCGAATGAATTGTTTGTTGTGTTGCGTAGTAAGTGAAGTCGTGAAGTTCCCGACGTAAACGGAAGTAGAAAGTGCGGTAACGTCACGAGCCGTATTCTCGAACAGTCGTGACATGAACTCATGCTAGTGCTCGAGCCCAGAACCTGCATTGCAATGAGAAAAAATCTCACGATATACGCACTAGTAGACAAACCTCCGCAGGACACATGTACGCGTAACAGTTTGATGGCCACTTCTAGCGACCTACTAGATAATTGCTAGTCAGTATGAGCGTGCAATGTATGAGCATACGTAGTTGCATTTTCGGCGGAGAAGTGCCTCCCCTTATCCTAGATCCCGGGACAACCGCTCAAGAGCTGGTTCAACCTGGCTGCTCGTCCAACTCACCTAGCAACCTGCTTGTAAACTATAGCAGGTAAGAGAAGTGTCCGGGGAGCGCAAGCCGTCCTTTAGAAGCAGAGTGAAACTGACAAGCCTCCGCAGTCCCTTTACAGCATGCAGGTTTCAAGCGTAAAAGTTGGCATCATCATTGTGAGTAACAGATTTGAGCGCCTCAATTGGCGATATCTGTAATGCATCCCGTGTTCGACCGCCTCAGCATATATCCATCAGCATATCGCCAACTCTCGCTGTAATCTGCATTCCACTGGTATTACGCCAAAGATCAGGCAAAACACGTCATAGTCTTGGCCAAACCTGCGAGTTTTACCAAATTCTTGGCGATTCCCCGGCCTAGCGCAGATTCCAGCGACCCAAGGTTGGCGAAACCTGGACCCAAGCGCAGAATAGATCACTTCGGCGAGCGGACTTGGCGGCCGATTCCGTGCAGATTTCAGCGGATGCGCTGAACTCTGTACGGCGAGCCGACCAACTTGGCGAAATCCCGTAAAATCCTGGCCGTATCACGCATATCGCCAAGTTGCTTAAATTTTGTAGAAACAAGGAATCGCCAAAGTTGGTGAGTTGGCGAAACCTGGTGCTCCGCGCGCGAAGGTTTAAAGCTATCCATTGTCGAGAATGTTCACACCGACCTCCTCCTTGATGGCATGGTACTCTCATGTACTCCCTGGCTCATTATATCTCAGTGTTTATGGTTTGATGCTTCTGCGTCGCAGGATAGGAGCTTGTACACGGCAGTTATCGGGATTGGGACGATGTCGAGGTGTTTCCCCACGAAGTCCTGCTTGCTTTGCATCGACTTTAGCTGAAACGAAAGCCGCCGGCGAAAGCCTAAGCGACTCTCGGTTGGACAACTCTGCGGACTGTAAATCCAGTACAGGCGGAGTGTTGCAGCATCTACAGTCCAAGGATTATCTCATTTTCGCTTTGTCGAGTGCTATACCTATGATTGGTTTCGGGTTCATGGACAATACCATAATGATCCAGGCAGGAGAGCTCATAGATATGTCTTTTGGTAATGGCGCTTTTCATCGGGACCACTCGCCACTCCTGCCACGCTGTTTTTATATTACTAGGTGTAAAGTTCGGACTGTCGACACTAACAGCTGCTGCTGTTGGGCAGCTATTCAGCGACGCGAGTGGAGTCTGCTTTGGCAGTACTGTTGATAATCTCGTATGTCGGCTGTTTCCTAAACTACAGCCAGGAGAGATAGGTACCATGACTACTGTATGCTTGTGTCGCAATGCGGGCCGCGACATTCCTCAGGGAAACGCATTACAGCCGCACATCTTCAAACAGGAAGTCCATATGCGGCGAGATTGAAGTTTTTGAGGACGTTCTCCGCTGTTGCCGGTGTCATGATCGGGTGTTCTTTGGGAATGACTCAACTGGTAGTTGGCAAAGTATAGGTGATTACAGACCCGCCCATGTTTGTCAGCTCTTTATGGATCTAAAGAAAGCTGAGAGATTGAAGGCATTACAGCAATGCCGGCCCCTTTTCGTCACATTGATGGAGGAAGGGCATGAGCTGCTCAACTGTCAAAGGTAGACTGATTTGGCAGGGTAGACATAGATCACAGTGAGGAGTCAGGTGTGCTCTCTATCTGAAGGTGGACGATACGGCAGGTCCTGTGACCGACCCGAGTAATATAGTTTCCACTTCTTCATTTGCCATATGTGCCGGATGCGAGCTGTAGATACGAGTGATTATGACCTGTGGATGGCCGGCATGCCTTCTGAGTCCAACTCTATCAGCGATTCCGAAGAGAAACTCGAAGCACGGATGCGGGCCTGGAGAACTATGGACCAAGACAAGGATGGGTACATCAGTACTAATGACCTGGCAGCCGTCGTAACCAAAATGGGATACAAGTCAGCAGTAGGACAAGCACTCAATGCCAGAAATGACAATCGAGTGGCTGAGGTAATAAACACGGAGATCAACGCTCGGCGAGTATACGGCCAATAGATACTGGCCTCGTGCAAAGTTGAAGGGGATCGAATTAACTTCGAACAGTTCGATCGAGTCATGCCGAAGTTGATTAAATTGACGAACCAAGACTGCCGCTTCTCTCCCAAGCAGCGGCCTCTACTAGGTATAACGCGGTAGCTAAAAGGATCTATCACAATATGCTGTAGAGTACGTCCTTCGAACGGGTGAAGTACTGCGTATTGACGATGTCGAGTCACCCACTCTGAACAAGACAGGGCTGCGAGTGGACCCCGATAACATGGACCGTTACCGAGGTGTTCGGACCCACTCGGTTTTAATCTGCCCTGTCGTCGATCCTAAGACTGGTAGTATTCATAACTGGTGGACTGGAAGGGTGAACGATGAACCTAGGTACTGCCATTGGTGTGGTTGAATGTGTGAATAAGTATCGAAAGCATCACTGCGCGGTTCCGGCTAGGCAACCGAATGCTCCAAGGTTGAATGTTCCAGAAATAGTGTAAGGGTTGGGATTCTCGCATCGTTTGATAGATTGAAGCAGCGGTATCGGATGTAGTTACGTATCCAGCGAATCACCAATTACTTCGAACACTGGTGATCAAGTTCCCTCTTCCCCTGCAGCAAGCGATTCGGTCCTTATCACACGTAAACCGGACCCAAACAAAATACAGCGAACGCAGACCGTCACACACGACTACCAGAAGATGAAATACAAAGGGTAGGGAGACAACGCCATCTCAAGCACCGTGATTCGGTTATGTCCCCGCTGTCTCCAGCATTGCCGTCAACGCGTTCCTTAGGTTCACCGACAATGACGTGAAAATTGTGGCCGCCATATGCAGTCATGCAGCTACATTCGCTAGGCAATGCGGATTCATCGAAGACTGAGTGCAGTTTTGTAGGCATGGTTATCAACACCCGTTCAACAGCATCAACTGCTGGTTACATGTCATGAAGATTATCATATTTACTGTCCTACCGGGGATGCTACTACTACCATTGCTCATTGCATATCATATTTAAACTCGCGTATTACTAGCTGTGCCAAGTGATAATGTTTATGCCTGTGGCTTGCATTGAGACGCGCTTGTGTTCATGCAGTGAAACGAATGGGTGTGCCACATTTTTCCCGATAGTTCGGTTTTGATTCACTCAGATGAAGCGAGATGTTGGGGATTTAGAGCCAGCATTCGGATCGGATAATGAGGATGATACTGCTGGACCGCCTCAGCAACATAAGAAGGCGCGCTTAGATGACGATAAAGCTCGGAAATGGAGGGAGACGTGCTCCGCCCCAACAGGAGTGCCTGACGAGCAGCTACAGATCATAGAGCATGCTTTGGAACTGTCTTCAAGCACTCTTGATATCGAGCTCAAGCCGGAGACTTTTGTCGGCTACCCGAAACCTAGTACCGAGGATGAACATCAATACAGGTCATACTTGGTGATAGCCTGATATGTATTTAAGTGTGCTGCGATACAGGTACTTGCAGAACTGTCCTCCAGCAAGCCTCCTAACATCTGGCAAACGAGGCCAAGTGAAGGTACTCATTGTGTGCGCTAGTGCAACCAGAGTGAACGAAGCAGCGAAGCAGCTCGAGGAAGATTGTAGCATTGAGAAGTCAAAGATCGCGCGTGTGAGTACAGACGGAGGTATCACATGCGTGTGAGCCAGACGAGGCTTATGATTCAGGTAGCGTTTACTGGCAGGGGTAGGCGTAAAGAACAGAAAGCCGCTCATGAACTTGCCCTGAGAAAAGCTACGATCTGTGTTACAGTTCCTGGACGTTTGACCAGCATCACCGGACTCGAGGACGTAAGGCATACCTCCCTCCAATATACGTAAGGATGTTTACGCCTCAGACCGAACTTATTATACTTGACACAGCCTCCGATGTCAAGGGTCTCAGTCTACTCTCGCAGCAGCAAACTCGTGACTCTTTGTTTGAGTGGTTTACCTCCGACAACACAGCGACACTTCGAAATCGAATTGCTCAAGGCGATACCGCAATAATGCTTTTCTAGCTCAACGTTACCAGAACATACACGTTTGTGTGGTGTTAGTCAAAATGATGGATCATACTCAAGTTTTTGCTTGTACGGAGAAAGATGGCAGAAAGATCTTGAGGAAAACTTCGAAGGAAATTCACTTTCGACAACCAATTCTGTAGTTATCGTTATTTGACGCACGTGTCTCTTTTAATGTGTGGACGTGTGGCTTGTACCATCCCTCCTCAAAGGGTTCGGCGCATTGGAAGAGCCCGCAGGGTCATAAGGCACCAATCATCTGGGGTAGCCCCAAGGCCAAGATATAACGTAGGGCCGATGAGCCGTCTACCTTGCATGTAAGTCTCGATTCTCTGGTTCCGATAACGGGCTCACGAGCAAGCTTTCCTGCGAGCATGGATATCAGATACACTCGGAATTCCGGCAAGCCATCCGAAGGGAGCTCATCAGGAGAGCGACGTGTGGAGTATATGAAATGGGGACTGCAGGGGCATGGCACTCAGCATCTTTCCACTATCAATGCGAGATTTGAGACAATCGAGAGCTCTAGAGTGTAAAGTGGATGGATCTCAGTCCGTTCAACCGCGCAATATTGCAAGCAGTTACTCCCCCCATCTGAAGCGTCGCGAGCGATGCGTTCTCGTCGTTGACGGATTCTTCGAATGGTCTACTAAAAAGGATGGAAGTAAAACACCCTACTTCATTAGATTCAAGAACGAAGTCGCTGAGAAATCGATCCCTGGCGGAGATTTTGCTGGTAAGATATACTCGTGTTGCGAATTCCTCTGCATTGAGCCCAGATGGTGTGACTGAGGAGGATGATTGGCCGGTTCAGAAGCAATTCTGGGAAAGCGATGGCAGCCTCCGAGAGCCTCTGCTCATGGCTTGGTGACCTCTCTAGAGCACTTATGCATTGTAACTGGCATGGTCACTGTTTTTAGTCTATATGCACCTCCCATGGTGGACGGTGAGCCCCATAGCTTCACTATTCTAACGATGGACTCTGCTGGTCCGGTCACCAAGATCCACGACAGAATGCCAGTGATGTTAACACCGGAGTGCGCGGCAGAATGGATAGGTAAGCTCGAGCAGGTGGTAAGTCACAACTTTTCCTCCGCGTAGATTGCTCAGCGGCATCAGACTCTGCATTACTGCACAAGGTCGCCGAAACTGCTCGTCATACAGCCACGCAAAGCGTGACCGCATACGAGGTCCCACCACTGGCTAATAACGTGCGGAATGATAGCCCAGATTGCCTCCTTCCGTTGGCAGCGTGGAAAAAGAAGCAGTTCGACAATGGCCTCGGTAGATTCTTTAAGAAGGCTACCGATAAACGGGAGACACCTGCTCCTGAACGACGGTCTGCCGACGCAGAAGAACCATCTACCAAGAGAACGAAGGTGGAAAGATGATGATGGAGCGTAGCTTCAGTGTTGTGCGCAGCGATGCACAACGGTTAATCTAGTTTTTTTTCGGAGGTATCCGGTAGCGGCTTTAGTTGCAGTAACCATTAAATTCAGAGACGACCGAGACGAACTCTCAATTTCAAACACCAGATCAAAAGCTCCATTGGGAGAGCAGAATCCTTTCATGGTGTCCTGCAGCGGAACGAGAGCAGAAGGAGCATTGCAAACAGGACGTGAGAACTGCGGCAACACAATTCTGGCGCAATAGTCGAAGCATAAGTGCTCATGTTCCGAATTCATAGTGAGCGTAGCGGCTGAGATTAGCTGAAATCAGAATGTTATTTATCACAGAAGACGCACTGAAGAGATGTATGTAATTGTTGAATGCTCTCTCTTATATGCATCGGTCTGTCGAATGTCGTATTGTTTCCATCATGACTGCCCAGACAGTTGCCGGCTTTGAATAACATCGGCGATGACGCGGTAGTCTCGAGACTCGGGCTAGCCAGCTTCTCACCACGTGATAGCGATGGAGAATCTGACGAGTCGGGAGCTCTGGTTATTTCCTTGATTGAGCAAGCACACCTGATGAGTTGCCTTCGATACGGGAGGGCTCTCCCGACTGGAGTGACAGTGGCGGAGGTGATGCCCCGGTTAGTTGCACACAAGAATCCCTGCTGTAGTTTACTTCGAAGGCTCGACTACGTGTTCTCTCTCTATGCGCCATCAACTCTCGATCTGATCGCAACGAAAAGGAAGTGTTGTGAGTGCCATACCAACTGCCCACTGAGTTGTCGGTTATCCTTCAGCAGACCCTCTACAATGTGTTGTTTTATGTCAAGCTGTCTAGTGAGATATTCAACCTGCTGTTGCAGCTCAACCACCTGATTGAGTCACATACTTAATTCCCTCCTGTGGTGGACCACATTACATTGGTCAGTTGGGTGGTGGAGCTCATCTCTCTTAGACGTGCCTGAGATCGCTTGTGAGCACTGCTGTGCTTCGGGAAGACCACGCTCTTGCTCGTCGGCTGTGCCCGGGCCAGCGAGTGTAGCGCACTGTGTCTGTGCACTCGAGGTCTCATCGCCCGTGGTACCTTCAAACAAACGAATCAGCACAGCGTTGATAATCCCGCTCGCTCTTTCGAGCATAAGTTCTAACTTGCGCTCTATCTGGCTCCTTCCTCTCCATGGCCAGGGCGCTAGTCCTTGCGAGTCCAACGCGATCCGTCAATAGAGCCTCTCCGGAAAACATCGTCCGTGGCTGAGGACAGTCCCTCATTCCTAGGGAGTAATACTATCGGATGATCGCTCGCGGGTATCATGGAGGATCGAGCTCACTCTCTGAAGCCGTTGCTTCGGATGAGACAGAGCAGTGACGCTCTTTGCGTTTTGTGGATACATATGTGGATGGTGGGGCCACTAAGCCGCTAGGGGCTTTTACTGGGTACCACGATTCCTGCAGGTAGTCCGCAGGTAGTCTACATTCTCTATCAGATGCCAGAGAGTAGCTAGACGTAGAGGGCGCTAGAGTGGTGCGCGACGACTGGAGTTCCCTGAGACACATGAAGTTACGACTGACTCCACCCTAATTATCATCCATCGCCACCTCGATCTACAAGATGCCGAACGGAGGCGAATAGGATTGTAGGTCGCCGTAGTATGTCCCGTGGCCATCGAGACGGGTATATCCTCTCTTCGCTGTGGACGACGTTGCCTTACAGAAGCTCTCGGTGGAGCGAACATTAGTCGAACTACAGCTGAGTAGTACTTTTGACGACGCTATAAACACTGGAAGTAGAAGAGCGTAGTAGTATATTAACCGTAGTAACATAGTACGGTAGCTGACCGTGGTATGTTTCCGTGTCCTCTGCGCCCGAGATTGAATATTCACCACAAAGACTCAGATTGGGTTCGACCGAAACTGCTCAGCGGAGAAAACCATGCATCTTTCAGAGTAGCAGCAGTGAGCATCATCCTCATCCAATAATAGACGACCGTGTAGCTGCCGGACTAGCAACCACTTGTCCTGTTCCCTAATATCGCAGATCGCTCGATTGGTACGAGCAGTCTTCGTCATTACGTGTATTCCGACTGTCTGCATTCTCGCCGCGTATTCCTCCAGCTCACCGCTCCCTTCCTTCTCAGACCAAGTATTATGTAGTTTATTAACCAACGCGTTGTGGGTTGCTTCTAGTTGGTAGGTATAGTAGAGATAAGAGAATGATAGTAGGAGGCTCAAACCAAATAACTTACGTGTTGGTCTGATTAGATATTTCGTAGGGACTGAGGAGGACAGGCTGCTCTAAGAGCAGGGATCGGGCCGAGGCAGCGTTGGCGAGAGGAGTAGGGGAATCCAAACATTCTTACCTTTTCTTCGAGACCGGTTGAACATGAAGTATAAAGACGTAGTGACTGCACTAAATGCGACACTCTGCTTCGCTGACACGCGGAAGACTTGCCATCTGCTTCTCACTCTCCTATCTACCCAACCATCTGGGGTGCTGCCATACTCGGCGCTCCCTCGTGACCCCGCTGGAGGCACAGCAGCAAGGGTCCGGTCGGGCGAGTCTATCTGCGTTGATTCAGGAATGCCCATGGTTTGGCCGGCCGTACTCGATGGCATATTAGATAACCAAGTAGTCGTGGATGTCGAAGTTGACAGATTGAAAAAAAACCTAACGAGCACGAATATACTTTTTCTCTCCGGGCATCCTCGTGTCGTGCTGGCAGGGCGGTACAACTTAACATTGAGACTTGCGAAAACACGGCATGTACTCTGATGGCGAGTAGACTACTCATGGGAGAACATGTCCCTCAGAGGGGTGGTATCCCTAGCGACTGACGCCGCGATATCATCCATTAGCCGTCTGATCTTCGAAATCCCCACTCTGTACTGACGAACAGAATTAATTTTGTCATACTCGCTTCCCATGGGCTTGACACCTTTGTGAAGGCGGTCCTTGCAATTGCCATCGGTCAACTGCGAAATCTCCATTCTGAGCCGAGCGTTGAATCGTTTGAGCTCATCTCGGCGGCTCTTCATAACTGCATCCCTAGCTGCCCGCTCGCAACTGCTAAGATTACTATTCTCGCCCTCTGCTCCTTGCCCGCAACGCACGACTCCTTCCGCACTGCTCACCGCTTCTCCTGATCGTGATGAAGCGGGGGTCTCCAATGCCGATCGGCGATAGCACTCTTTCGAGCTTGGCAAATCCTCGATCATCACTGGTGCTGAGTCCATATAGTCGAGACCTTCCAATTGCTCATTCCTCGATGATCTCCGACTCAACCGTGCCGCGTCGATTCCGACGTCCACCACAGGTGCGCGGCGGCCAGAGGTACTCTCTCTGATTGAGCTAGCAACTTCTGCAGACCTCAAGTGAGCAGAGAGGATGCTGGTGTCGGTGCAAGGTGTTACTGACGATGTTACCGTAGCGTGGTCCTGAAGCTCCTGAGCATCGACCATTCTCGCTATGGTTTCGTCCCGTCTATGCTGCACATAACACATGCCATGGTGCTCATGTTTGCTGCATGTGTCGCCAATGCAGGTATGACACTGGTCGAGCTGTGAGGGATGTACCGGGGGCCCTTCTCGATACCGCTGGAGCACGGATAGCCAACTGTTCCCTAGGTTCAGCAGAGTACCGTCGAGTCGTCTCGCTTGCTCTTCCAATGCTTTGATACTGCTACTGCTGCTATCAATCGAGCAGGATCGAGTAGTAGCACCTCCGCTGCGGGCCTCTGCTAAGCGCCATACTAGGTCCTCCTGCTGAGAATGAAGATCTTGCAGAACTGCTATGAGGTCGGACTCGGTGGCGACAGTCTCTGCCAGCCCTAGCCGAAGAGATCCTCTAATCCTAGAAATGGTACCGTTGTCAGTCATGACGGCATTAGTACAATACCCGCAAGTGAGCTACCATACTTGGGTGACCGGAACTCCTCCCTCCTAGATGTTTAAGAGCAACAGTATGGGTTCTAATAGAAACAACGTTGAGGGTTAAGAACTAACAGCAGCGGCAACGACCGAGGGGTGACCTGTGCTAGTCCCAAAGGAGGGCCATAGCCTATTGAGCATCTTCGTCTACAGTAGCAGCAGCAGCCTTCCTCTGTTGACGACGATCCTTTTTAGCTTGGAATTTGGCCTTGCGAGTTGCTATCTCCTCCTCGTTCAAGGCGCGCTTCTTATTGGCTGCCCTTCTCTCCTTCATCTTGAGTTTACGTTTCATCTTACGGGTTGTAGCTGAGGAGAGCTAGTTGAACTGTGAAAAAATGATAGATATACTTACCACTTGAGGAGGGCGCGGCCTCGTCTTTTGATGCCTTGGCAGGTGCCTCAGCAGCGTCGACGGGAGGAGCTGCCTCGGCCCCATGAATCTCCTCATCATTTCCTACACGGAATACAATAATACCTTCGTTTGCGCGACAGTATGGGAGAGTGCAATGCGTTCGGCAGACCTGCATCTTCCTCATGTCCCTTCTCCAGTTGTTGTTGCCGGCGAGCACGCTTCAAGTGTGCTTTACTGGCTTCATGCTTCTCAAGGTCCCCCTGGCTGAGTAGTAGCTTCTCTGGGCACAGGTGGCATCGGAATTGCTCAGCATAAGTGTTGACCTTAGGTGAAGCTTCCACCTCATCTTCCACATCTACATCGTAAATATCAAAGACAAAGCCACAACATCCCTTCCAAACACGAAGGGATAATGCAGTGTATCATAGTACCGGTCTCATCCTCTGCTACAGCCTCCTCGGCCTCCTCTTCAGAGGAGCTACTGCAGGATGTATCACCTTCCACAATGGCTGATAGGGGCATCATAGCACGCTGAAAAGTATACGAACATCAGCGCTCTCCTCCAGCAACGACCTCAATCACATTCGATACGCTATATCATGGCACAGAAGGCTCCATCGTCGAAGGTTTCATAGAAGCAATTGGTTGATTCAACCCGGTTGAACTACCTGCAACCTCCGTTTCTGCTTATCAGTGAGGTCCTTGAACTGTTCCCCATCATCATCACTATCAGATACATCGCTATCCTCGTTAAATTGTGCGCGGCTTATCTTATCGATACCGAGGACTCGTTTGAACATCTCAGCGTGATGGGAGAATGACAAGCTAAAATTCAAGTGCCGGCCCGTATAGATTTTCCTGCAGTCTCGAAGCACGTATAGCTCAGCTAGTCCTTCAATGCCGAATAGAAAAAAAACCAAACAAAAAGCAAAGGGGAACCAAACGTTAGTCTTGCACTAACTCGGCAGCTGGACTTGACACCGACTTCCCACGCGTCTCTAACAACCATGCCCGTTTAATAGTAGTCCAGACCAGGTTCATTCGCTTGTCCAGGTTTTGGCCGCCTGCAGTCCCTGAGTAGCTCAAATACGAAAGTGAGTAGTATCCTCATCTCTCACCTAGTGTGCTCTGCGCGAGGTACGCTACCTCGAGCGAGTACCGCAGTCTCATGAGCTTATACGATAAGCCGAAAGTGAAGCAATGTTGTCTAACGAAGAGGCGAGCTAATCGATTGGCCATCGTGTAATCTGAGGCAGATGAGGCTGGGTATTCAAGAATGGTAGTAGGAGGTATGACCTACTTTTCTCGAATAAATTTGCAGCTGTTCGATGCATCAAGCACAGCGCTAACGATTCATCATTAGGTGGCATATTCTCTGTGATAACATTGTACGCTGCAGCCCATGCTTCGTCAGTCTTATCGTAATTTTGGAGCTGAAGCTCACTGAATGAAAGGAGAGAAAGGGCACTAGACCGTGGTAGAGCCCTCGGGATGATGCTGCTCCATGTAATACCTCACTGCTAACCATATGAGCGTCTCAATCAGAGCCTTCGTGCCCAATACTTGACGCTGCTGCGGATCCTCACTTCGGAATGAGCGGTTGAGAAGTTCGGTACACATTTCCGAGCGCTGGCTCGCTGTGGCAACCGCGAGAGAATCATTCAGATCCTCTGGCAAAACAATCATTTCTCTCTCCCCTTCTTCCTTCTCCGTATGGCCTGACGTATGCGGAGCTTCACCCTAAAATAACTTCACGGTATTGACACACCCTGTAATACCTGCCTCTCTCGACTCCTTTTCATCATCGACACACCTAGAGCATGCACAGATGAAATCCCTACTCTCCAGCTGCTTCCTACGAACTGCAAGGCTTGAGGACAAATACCTAAGAAGACGAAGCGACCGGTGAGTCGATCCCAACCATCCACAGCTCCCGGACACTGTATTACTCATGTTCGAAGTAGCTTATGGTGAGCTGCTCTCCGCGATTGACAGCACGATTGGTGACGAAATGCTGGCATGTTCCAATTGCGAACCGATTCACCTGTGTGACCGATTAGCTAGCAGGAGGAGGTGGTTCCTGAGCCTACATTGGGAGAGCAGCTATGGTTAAAGCCGGAGGCTTTAGCATATAGCCCAATACCGCTCAGGTCGGCAAAGACCTAAAACAGGTGTACGAGGGAGTAGAGACATAGAGTGAGGTAGCAAACCGTAGCAAACCCACCTGCTGATACGTGGTCATTTCTGGGCACGTCTCGAATCCCAGGATATTAAGCCTGCACTTCTGGTGGATGACCTCCGGGTCTGTCGCATCATAGTCCTCGCTGAAAGACAGACAAGCCCTGCTATACATCTTCGTGTCAAACGATAGTTATATACCCACGAGGATGCAGTTCCTCCAGGTGACTGATCCAATAGTCATCGTTCCGGGATTCAACATCGGCCATGATAACTTGAGTCAGGAGTTCGCTCTCAGTGGGCTCTGGCAGATGGTAACAGTCTCACATCTTGTATCACTTTCACGATACTACTACCAGTTTCTACCATGCCTGTCTCCTCCTGAGCCATTAGCCTCACGGCATCCATGTCTTCGTCATAGAGATGTGCCAATGGAAGCTCAGAGAGTAACAGTGTGCCTGGAGTACAATTCACTCGCTGATTCGACTAATGAAACTGAGCTACCCTCTGGTATATCATTCTTTGCAAACCACCCAAATCCCTCCCCATCCGAGTTCTCTAAAGCGATGGAGCCACTGAGGAAGTACGAGCCGGGTTGATCTCCCTCCGATACTCGCCCCCTCCCAACGGTGGAGTCGCTGTAACCCTTCGGGGACAACTTAAGGCTAACCTACATGTGTAGAGTATGATGAAGATGCAGACACACGCTCAGGCCCCCGTTCTGAAGGGTCCTAATGAGCAACAGACGGGTCCAGAACCCAGCTGCGAACCGGTGCTACTGTTGTCTAGGCGGGCCCGTCTGTTAACGTTATCGAAGAAAGCTTCAGGACGCCCTCATTAGTACCTGCAGCGACTCGTCGTCTCTGTCCGTTTGCAGGAACTCTAATGCCTGAGACATCTGCTCTGCAATATCCACGGGGAAGGCGGACATTGAAGAAAGGGAGAAAGGGAGAAGATGGACCTGAACGTCATCAGTGGCCGCATCACGAGTTTCGCAACACCTATCACCGTTACACGCCTGGGTCCCATCCCTCTTACTACGAGAGCACGATTAAACATAGGCAAAAACCCAACACCACCACGTCTGCATATCAATGGTCAATGGATTACTTATCGCGGAGGATAGGGGGGACACGGAAGCAAAGATGGTATTTAGGATGTGGCGTTGTAGACCGACAACATCGAAGGGGTGTAGAGTCGACATCAACGCTTGGTGACAAACCGTGCTTCGCTCCGCCAATGCGCAAGTCACGAGTTACAATTTTTGCGCGATTTAGTCTTTGGCGCGGCATGTGAACGATACTCATCATTTGGGGCTCTTCGGAGTGATATACTCGGTGGGTTTGCGAAGATAGAGTCACGTTACCGAACTCTATGGCATCCTTACTTATTTAACGCAATACCATATACCGACTTGGACACATCAACGAACGGTAACCTTCGTGATGCCACCAGCATGTGCAGTACGATTTATCTCATCGATGTATTGATAGAAGGCAAGATTACCGGTGATGTCAATCATCTTGAGGCTTCCGGTCGACACTAAAGCATCAATTAAGGCATCTGTTACAGCACTGCCCGTTGGTGATCCTGAGCAAATGGCGTCCTTATGGGATGAGATGTCAGCTTTCAGCATAACCACCTCGGACAGCGGTGGAGGCGGCAGCAGCAGCGGGTTCTAGCGAAGGCAGGTGCACAGAGTCTTGCATATCCTCGTCTGCGGTCGATATCTCATTGAACGCTATGTCGAGTGTCTCCACACCTCCCACATACCTAGGGTTCAGAATAGCGCATCAGCATCGCACGTGAGATAGTGGACTCAGACTGCTTACGTAACAGCATCTATGATAGCCACTGCCCCCTGCACTCCTATTGACTGCCCCCGCAAGGATAGTCTCGTTAGACCCGTATTGCAGTTCGATATGCATGATGCAATAATCATAGCATCCGAAGCACACAGCACAGCTCTCGATAATTGCTGTTCATACCTACAGAAGGATTATGTTGGAGAGACTAGCGTGACAGATTCCTCTCGTCACAGTTTGGCAGGCCTGATACGCTTGGGGGGATTCCTGGCCAAAGCAATCTCCTCTTTCAGATCAAGTAATGACCGCGGTTCATCAGCATCACAATGGCCCAGGTCCTTCATCACCTAATAACAGAACCCTCGAGCAATATTTTTCAAATGTTATCCCATAGCGTACTCTCTGTAGAGCATGATACTGAATAACCATGGGTTGCGAACGGAACCAATCTCTCGCCAAACTGTAGTCGGACGCTATCATTCTCACCAATGCTAAACCGTACCTACGTTTGATTCAAGCCTTCCCTCGCTCGAGGCGGCCTAATGAGATGTCTATCCCTGGTACAATGTATTGGCTTACTCTTCTAGGGATGGATAGTCGATACTAAGCTGCTTAATCCCAAGGCCGTACCCGAAGGCAGCCTGCTTCACTCTAGTAGTGCATCTACGTAATAGGCTGATTGAGATAGGAGTGTGACGACGATGATAGAGTGCCTTTTTATCGCCCCGTGATAGACCGCCCCGATGCTGAGGTCCAGAGCAGGTCTACGCCTCAGGTAGTCCAGGTCTAGAAGGACGTGGCTCACCCGCACCTACAACACGGGCTGTTATTTCGTGTGAGATGGCCAGCAATTGGCACTGCCTAGCGTACACTCCTCAGCCTGCCATGAGTAGCGATGCTGTCAGCCAACGATGCTATACCTCTATAAGTGAAGTAGTTAGCTGATATATCCAGGTATTGAAGTCTTTCACCTAGAACAATTTACTCTCAGTACCCAACAACCCTATTAATCTTACATGCTACGAGAAGGTCTAAGAGACTATCTACACAAGCATCAGTGAGCTGATTCGAGGCTATGTCCACCTCGAGAAGCTGAGCATTGCGGCGCATAAGAGTTAATGCGAATATACCAGAGGAATCGAACATCACTCTCACCTGAGGTAAACACATGAGGGGAACAGGCGCAGTACGGGAGATCTGAGTAGTTACACTGGGGTCTTCAAGCTTCCAGGCTGTGGCCGCGAATGGACAACCTTCAAAGCAGGATATATCCTCCATACTAATACTCTTAGCTTCCTCTTCTGGTAGCATCTGTAGAGGTATCCTCACGGGATCTGGTGAGAGTACGGCCTCGGTAGACGAAAGAATATCTATTATGTTGATTGTATTGACCCGTTTCAATGTCGATAGCTCCGGTGCACCTGGATCAAGCAGAATATACCCGGGTACAATGCGGCATGATGCTCCCATCACTACTACCAACATCAATGTTATGTTTTACATTTTCCCATACAGCATTTGCCAGAAGTTCGGCACCTGAGCACACGCTGTTGCTTTACCCCTGCAGTAGATGATAATCGTCACTTGCAGAGCTTATCCGATTGTCTTCTGAGAAACGTATTTGAGCTAATGTTGTGTTGCGTTCAAAAAACTCCCCTATCTGACGCACTTGGACTTCGTTCAATCGTCCGACATATCGGTAGTCAATACAGGGATGCGACCTCAATGCTCTCACGAACGGAGGAACCTATCGGCCCGGCGCTGTCAGGACCTCCTGACTCAGGAGGTGACACTGACTCCATTACGTTGGGATTGATACTGAGGGTACAGACCTCCGCCATTGTCTCCTTCAAGCTTGTCCCCTCAGTATTCTGAATATATCGCAAACTTAGGAGGTTCGCTGCCTGAGCCAATCTCCGTAAATGACTAGACTGGGAAAGTTGTAACCCACAACATAAACAAGCGTCATTCCAGCGCCTCCCCAAAGTATCAAAGGCAGAGGGGCCCTTGAGCCATCGTCGGCCTGTCCACCCGTGGTACCTGTTGACGAACCGGTGAGACGAAAGTTCGATAGCTGGTGCCCACTTACTACTCGAGACATACCGGATCATAACTACTATTTGTGAAGCGAACATGAGTGGCGTAGCCAAGAGGGAGAATACGATAGATCTGGTAGTATGATAATGATGTTGACTCTCCGCTCAGACATTCGAATACCTCATCCTCTCATAGTCTGCAAAGTAACTGTGCTGAATGATTGAAAAAGGCCAACGAATAAAAATGATGATATCAGAAAATAAACAGATAGGTAATCCAAGTATCTGAGACTCAGATTCGAAGTGGACAGAAAACCATGAACCGAGATAACAGAAACGACACCGACCCGTAACGGGTCACCCGTTAATGGATAGCATGTCATGTCTACCAGATGGATTAATGTTGCAACATCTACTAGAACAGCCGGATCGAGGATTTGACCGCTCCCTGATGGTGCGGGGATCTGCCGTGTCCCCAGGACGCCACTCAGAAAGGATAGGCACTACCAAAAAGCGTCGAAGCAATAGTAGGGCGCGAATGAGCCCCTCACGGGTATGAGCGCCGAGTGTGAAATCTTATCAATGAATAGAGGCTTGAGGTATCTAAGTGAGTGGACATAACATAGTTTAGGGCTATCCATACTAGAACAACACTTGCCTGCTACTCTGATACCAGACGTATATGTATGTAGATAACCATACTATTACAACCACCACCACATGAGATCTCGGACCAAATTCTAATAACCCTGGATACGATCCACAGAGGCCCATACTCCCTTGCGCACTCTGAAGAATAGCGAACAGGGCAGCGTGGCGTGGATGCTCTATACTGGGTGTTCTCAGTAATCATGAGCAGCGAGCGTTACCTGCACTGGGCAGTAGAAGAAAAGGACATCGAGGGGCATTTGGAGAAGAAGAGGGAGCCTGTAGAGGATGAATGTACCCCAAGGTGTCATCGAGAATCGGATCCAATACTGAGGAATAGGTATGGATGATGATCGAAGCGTAAACCAGTCGTCACCCGCCATGCAGCTGCAGTTATGGACGTCTTTATCTTCAGAGCTCTACCTAACGTCTCGGCGAGCTTATGAGAGTCAGGCAGCTCGGACAGCAACTTGAGTTTAGCCTGGCAGGGTCGAACTGGCTCAACGCTTCAGGCCGTTCGCAATGTCTATATGCCTATATATACCTTCGATCCCAAGGCCCGAAGTGAGGAATCCGTGTACTTCCTCATGCCTCCTATGCTTTTCCGCAAGTCTGATAATCTCACCCCTCGACGACCAGTACCCGCATCCAGGGGATACTGATTGAATCCACGGACTAGTGAAAACCTCTGCCCCTGTGCAGATGATGCTCGGGCAGTATCGACAGAATCTAACAATAGGCAAGATAAGACAAAATAACAAGGCCGTACCATGTGAGCATGGAGTGGTGGACCCCAGGCGATATTCATCAAAGGTAGACTGCCAAGCCGCAGTCTATCTTTGACAAGGCGGACCTACTCACCTAGAGATGCTGCACTCACACGCCGCTGACCGGCTGGCAGTGGATCCTCGTCATCATCATCATAGGCATACTGTGCGTCATCATCTTCTTGACTCACGGAATGAGTTGAGCATGATTCATTCATGCTGTAACGGTGGGATGAACATAACTCAACTTCAGTAACGATGGCTATGGAGCCTAGCTGTCTCACTCAAGTTCTGCACCTCCACCCACTCCCTCTCCACTTTCTTCAAGCCCAAGGATCTCACCCATCACGTCGTTCTCAATCTGTGCACTATCATACATGGCACCTACATAACCCCTCTAGCTCACACGATGCCAGTACTTACTCGAATTGGTAGTGGCCGATGGCGCTGCCCAGCTCCTCCTCCTCCTCCGCCTATCCCAACCTAGAGTCCCTATTTCGGCCTCACCGGGCAATAGGATGCTCTGGCCAAGACTTGCTCGTCTAAACATCAGTAACGATTGGTTACCAACCAATGATAACTAACCATCTGGCCGATTGACCTTCCTGCTGATGGCATGTCTCGGGATACCTGGTACGAAGCCTTTCGATGACTGCCAAGTGGTCGTTGGATTCTCCACTAAATGTATGAGCTCTAGCTCTCTGGCCCTCGACCCTACAGGCAAAAGAATACAGCAGGTCAGAGCTCACTAAGGAGTGATGATATGGTGGCCACCTCTGGTTTCCCATGGGCAACCGCAGGCCGGAATCAACAAGTGCATCTGCGTCATCAGCCATGGGATTGCTAATGTCCAGCTCAGTACTAGCCACACCGGACATCCTCTCGGAAACCCTGGCATTGATGATCTCTGCTTCTCCTCCAATCGAAGACATCGTTAGGCGAGTGGAGACCACCGAAAGCAGGCGGTGTTGATCGGGCACTATAAACCCAACTTATGGCAGTACGTAAAAGAGTCAACTACACTTACCCAACACGAAGGAGTATCGTGGTCACTAGTTCCTACTCACGTCCATAACATGTTGCAGAGGGGCAAAAATAAGCGGCCGAATGGCATCATACTCTGTTTATTGCGATGATAGTAATGATAGAAATAATAGAAGGAACACCATCGTCGCTGCTGCCCACGACACATAGATAGCATCATCATCATCATGATGATCAACAACATCACCACCGCCTTATGGCGGCGTATACAGGAAAGATAGATATACTGTCAGTAGGATCTAGGAGGGTTTAAGAGATGGAGTCTCACTATCCAGTACTCGATAATGCGAGCTGGGGAGCATAGCATGGATAGAGCAGCATCATCGATGGTGGGATGTCAACAATAGGATGAAATGAGAGACGACCTCGACGACTGTAGCGGTAATATTGATAGTAGCGGCGAAGAAAGGTATCTTCAACAGGGCGTGAAGCACTACCAGCAACAGCGTCGTCGGACTACAGGAGAGTGATGCGAGTCCTCGGCTGCCTATATCAGCGAAGGTCACTTCCTGACGCTGAACTCTGCCAAGGTTGGCCGATCTTCTTCGTAGAGAAAACGAATTGGAAGGACTTCTCAACGAGCTCAGGATCACCAAGGAACTTCTCTAGCTCTGCACGCTGAGCCTCTAGAAATGCTCGGAGTCTGAGACGGGTGAATGGTTGAACTGCTAGAATATCCCCGCACAGGTACCCATACCTTGACGGACGATACCTGAGCGTAGGCGGATTGCCTCCTCCACGAGATGTCTGTCGCTGTTGTTGTCTAGTCTCAGAGTAATCGGATGTTGTTGGAACATTGTTATGCATACAGAATCCAGGAGGAACACCTTCAGCTCGGCATTTGGCACACATACCACCGTGAACACCCTCATCGAATGACGGATTATGGTCCTGAATACATAGAACACCGTATGGGGAGAATCTGAGCGAATACGGTAGCTGATCGAGCGTCTGGACCCTTACAGCGGTATGGAGATGAGATGTCCTCTCTGGATTGTTCTTAATTGACAGGTGCTGCTGCTGTTTGGGAGATCGCCCTGACGAGTCGGACGGCTTCAACTCTGGATCTTACAGAAAGATCAGGTGTGATAATCAGCTTGCAAATGGATGACGACATCCCCACTCTCTGAGGGGGGAGCAGTTTGTGGTCTCTGTGTTGACAGCGCTACTAGGTCCGCGTTGAGCCGGCGATGATCGTTGCGTAACCTCCAGTGTGTCTTGCTGGGATACGGAACCCTACTAAGAGCAACTCATGCTATTGGGAAACTCTCCCAGCATCCGGCGAGGAGGAAGCGTTCATGAGGATAGTTCTACCCAGTGCCGTTATTGATGATATTCTCGTTCTCATCGTGAGTCGGCGTAGCAGGTAGCCTTGGAGGGGGCACCGACGGAGGAGTCGGGGGAGGGGGTGGGGGTGGATGATGTGGAGGTATAGCCCGGGCCATGGGCGGCGCAGTTCCACCCCAGCCCTGAGGCGTAATCAAACGCTAATAAGATGCCTCTACCCGGTCTTTATACCTGTGATGCGATGGCAGGGAACTGGTGACCTTCGGGGACAGCAGTAGCCATGATGATGACGGAATACGATTTTAGATAAATAAGGGGGGTACAGCTATGGCTACAAAGTCCCCAGCTACACCCAGGTGAAATCATGGTAAGTGATGCAGCAACACTGATACTCCTTTGAGTATATTGAGTAACGCGACTACTGTGTTACTGTACTGCCGGTTAATCGGTGAACAAAAACTCACAGGAACGAGATAGTTTTCGGAGGACACCAGTCTACGTCATCAATGACAGCTGTATGGCGATTGCTTATACCTCCCTTCCTTCGTCGCAGCCTACAGCACCGGGTCTTTTGGTCAGGATCTCAGCTCCAGTAGGAGTGATATTAACCATGTGCTCACACTGTGCTGCTCTCCCGTTATCGACAGTTACATAACTGGGCACAGGTCTCAGTGGCGAGCAGTTATCATCATCATCAGCAGCAGGCTTACGTCCATCCGTCGTTCCACTGTCTACTCCACCCCACTCCCTCACAGAGTACAGGCTCGATGGTAAACACCTGCCCGACTTGCATAGGCTCATCCATGTCACCTAGCAAATACTAGTCCTAGAGCCAAAATACTGTATGATGAGCGCGGAGGATGAAGGTCTTAGTCTTACCATGTTCTGGCGTATGTAGTATATTGGGCAATAAGTGCATCTCAGTGCCGATGAAGTGACCACAGAACTGAGGGTTAACAGTAAAGCCTTCTTCACGTGCAACCTGGACCACCTAACACGCAGGATACCATGAACTACACTCGTGAGAGTGAGCAGGACAGCAGAGCAACGGTGATTACCGCCTTGGCTATAGCATTGAAAGGTTGACCAGGTCTACATGCCCTAATTGCTGCTTCTAAGGCTCGGTGGCTGGCGTTAACCTGGACAGGATGTATATACTCATTGAAAGTACAGTTAGCATATATCACGAGCTTCATTCCCTGAGTGTCTGTCTCGCCACCGACGATGGCCATATCAGATGTATCACCATAGACACCATCTAGATAACAGGTGACATCCATGTTAACTATATCACCTGCCTGCAATGGCCGGGTATCCGGTATACCATGAACCTAAGGCAAGCAGGGCGAGATGCTACACAGCTGAAGCTATTATCGTGCTGCTCATGATGATTGTGATGAAGCGTTGCGAGGCGATATTCGAACGCAAGACGATCATTACCACGCATTCATTCACGGACATGCATACTGCTCGTGGGAACCCCATGTAGTTGATACCAGATGGATATGCTCCTTTAGACACGAGAAAACTGAGCAGCACGACACCACTGAGTACTAAGAAGAATGAGACTTCCTACTTACTCGATGACCAAATCATCTATTTCCGTTGTTGTAATACCGGGTTTAGCAGCATTCAGAGCCACATCTAAAGCTTCACCAGCTAACTTAGCAGCGCGGCGAAGACGCTGTATAACCTCGGGAGTCTTTATCTCGAACCGAGGCCATGTAGAACTGTCTGAAGGTGGCATGGCAGACGGGACTGTTCCGTCGGATCGTATGCCTGCCACAAAGCAGCAACTGAACGTCCTGTCCTGCCAGCAGTGCTATCCCTTTACCATGCCTTGGCCTTATTATGTTGGGAGGTATGCTCTTCACTGGCAGTACGTCGTATTTACCTTCGACTAATGTTCGCCGAAACGGTCGATGAATAGCACGAGGGGCAGCAGTAGTAGCCGCGACGATGCCTTGTGAACAATACAGGCTTGCTATTGATCGAGACAACATGCTATTGGCCACAATGGAAAACTCTGAGAAGGCTAGTAAGGCGACAAGGTTCCAAGATGGAGTTCTAACAACTAGGAACACAACAGACAGGCAATAAAGGAACGATGAACTGAGCGCTGTACACGTATCATTCGGACCGTACTGGACATACAACCGCATAATTTCATCTTAGATAGTGTAAAACAGAAAACCACCTTTTTTTAGTCAATAAGGACAATTAACCATACCATATGGTCACATCAGAATATTATCTTCATCAACATCGGCCATGGCGCCGATATATGGTTTATCCGCACTTGCCACCACCGCAGCCTCCAGTAGCAACGTAATTCTCCCCACTGGATTTGGTAATGTGCATCTGTTGAATGACAGCTTCACAGTCGGTAGGATGGACACCAACAATCTGAAATCAGATAAGCACGTGCCCGTAACGTCATTCAGAGGCCATTGATGTCCTGACGAATCTTACGTCTTCAATTTGAGACTTCGTCATGCCCATCTTGAATGCAACAGCAAATCCATGGATGACTTCGCCAGCGGCAGGGCCGATATAATGGAATCCTAGAACCTTCTCGTCGGGCTCATGGACAACGATCTTGCACATGCAGTTCGGAGACATCTCCTCATCGAACTCATTTGCCTGATCAGCAGGGGTGAACAACGGGAACAACTCTCTCTCAATAGAACTATAGAAGTAGATATCCCGACGGAGATATTACCATAGTAGATGGGACCTTTGGCCTGTGGGTTACGGATAGCTCGAGTGAACCCCAGCTGTACATATAACACTCCACTTCGTCTTTGCTGTACTCCTTAAGGGCCTGGGGATCAACCCACAGTGACCACCATCAGAATGATCAGCAAGTAACGCTCACCTCTTCTTCGCTCATTCCAACATGAGAATACTCAGCGGGTGTGAACACTGTGGTCGGGATGCTACTGTAATCCATAAGCTTAGTTTTGCCACCAAACAGACGATCAGCGAGCAGCTCTCCAGCCTTGATGGCTACTGGGGTCAACTCAGGAATGCCCTTGACAACGTCACCAACAGCGTAAACACAGGGGGTGCCTACGAATGGTGAGAGATTATACCAATAAGCCGATTATTCTGATGCCCCTACTACCTCTAACCAAGTTCTTCTCGTCAATCACAAGTTTGGAGCTAGTTGGACTGGCGAAAGCTTCCGATGGGAGACCGAGGTTTGCAGTAGCTGCCGTTCGCCCAGTAGCGAAAAGAACGGTGTCGAAATCGTCACTAGTGCCATCTTCGAAGTTGACAGTAATTCGAGAGCCCTCAGAGTCACTTTTAGTGAGCGAAGCGGGCTCCGTTTCCATGAGGAACTTGGTACCTGTGATTGAAGAGTCCAGGCACGATGAACAAGGAGACGACTAAGCTAGGATATTACCGAGCTCCTGCATGACAGACTTCACCTTGTTAGCCATGTCCTGATCAAAATTCTTCAGAACTTTATCGGACCGCACAGCGACAGTCGTATCAAAACCAAGTTCCGTGAGGAATCCAGCACCTGATGTAAGCAGCAGTGAATTGAATAGTATAAGTGATGGTTATAGACTTACACTCAAGAGCGATGTATCTGGAGCCAACGACCAGAGTCTTTCCTGGAGGTGTACGCAAGGAGAATAGATCATCCGATGTGATACCATATTCCAAAGCTGACATAAAGTAATTACCATGAATATGAAGAGACAGGTGCCGATATTACCTCCGGGGATGTCCAGAATACGCGGCCTGCCGCCGGTTGCAACAAGAACGTTCTTGGCAGTGATTGTTCGAACCTCGCCCTTCTTGTTAGTGAGTTTGACAGTGTGCGGACCGGCCTCTGGATCGAAACTGCCCCAGGCATGTTCGTATTCAACCTAAGACAACGGCAGCAATAATGCCAATAGAGACACACCTTTGACCCTTCCAAGTACTCACCCCTCCATTCCTCAGGCCCGTCCTGTACATGAAATTGAGCTTTTTAATATACATCTGTATATCAGAAACCATCTTATCCCAATCATGCTGGTAATGCTCGCCAGGCTTCTTCTCCGGGATCTCAGTGTAACCGAGTTTGTTAGCATCACGAAGGCTGCCTAGAAGAGGATGCACGGGTTACCATCAGAGATGCACAAGAATAATGAGCAGCATCAGCATGGTAAAGGGTCGCCTACCTTCAAGGTTGCCGGTATAATGCATTAGCTTCTTGGGAATGCATCCAACATTAACACATGTACCACCGAGGCCCCACTTAGTTCCGCGAGTGATTGAAGGCGAGACATAATCACAGAGTAAGGTAGAAGCTCCGTATGACTGAAAATCATCACGACAAAGATAAGATACCAACAGACGTCTTCCGCGAATTATGAGGGAACAGAATGCGAGCAGGGAGAGCATTTAGCCTATTAAGACGAACTTACCGCCGCCCTTTTAGCAGAAGCCATACCGCCACTACCACCTCCAAGCACGACCTGAAGAATAGAAGTAGGCAGTCGACAGACAATGACAAAACGTATGAACAGCCGACGAAGGCGGCAACCTACATAGTCGTAATCGAACCGTTCCGGAGGCGCAGTACTCATCCATGCTGCACTGTTCCCAGCAGCAGCCGCAGCAGCTGCAGGTCCAGCAGCAGCTACCACACCAGGCCGTAGGAACGATGCAGCTCCGTTAACCATGGAGATCATATAAGAATAACAATAAACTGTGGCGAGCAACATCATTGAGGTAGCACAGAGATACCACACCCCTGCGAAAAGATAAAAGGCCCAACGCAAGGCGAACAGTATCATTCTCATCGTAACCAGCACCTCTCCATGACATACCAGCATGATACTCAAACGGACATGGCATCACTACTTGCCAGAAGTGTTATCTCTACTATTGCCACTGTTGTTGTTCATCTTCTTCTGGCGTTCCCTTCTTTTGGCTATATCACGCATCGACCTAGCCTTGAGCTCATCTCTTGTGTAAGGCCCTAAAAATACGCTGACATTCACATGTTATACCAAGGCTAAGATTAAGACTCTGATCATCCTCCTCGTCTTCATCCGAATCGTCTGAATAATCCTCTACAGTCGATGGCAATTTGATCGTCATGAAAGACTGGGCACCTGAACAACAGCGGCGTAGCCAAGAATACAGTGTAAAATAACGCCCACCCGAGGATTGACCAGGTACACCTCCTCCAACTGGTGATGACGATGTTGTCGGTGCAACTACTGTCTTGGGCATAAGATACTTATCGCCCACCTCAAAGTCAGCCGCCCCATTCTCCTCGCCACTCACTGCTACTTGAGAGGAAGCGAACAGTTGAAGTATCTCGTTAGCCGCTGAGGAATGAAAGAGGGTAACGTTGTCGAACCGAGTGAATAGCAGCCGGTTTATTACTCTTCTCGATCACCCCTAGATAGGGGAGCATAGCTGACTCTGATACACTACCCTCGTTGGAACCTTGGGTAGTGGCCGGCGGCGGCGACGAAGGGGAGGACTGTGTGTCACCCATCGCAGCTAGAGGAGGAGGATCACACCCTAGACGATTGAATATCGACTGGATACCCGCACGGACCTGCCGATGACCATGGAAAATATGGGACTACATCAGCAGCCCCGCCAACGAACAGTGGTAAACATTACACTAGTCAACGTTTTCATAGCTTGCTGATACTTCAACTCGTAATGCTCAGCCTTCTTGTCCATTCCACTCCACCTCTCCTCTAGATCCGACAGAAACTTCTGCTTAACGCTTTCGGGCGCTCCACCATCACCAACACCTTCAACAGCTGAAAAGCAGCAGCATCATTGCAAACACCACCAAGAAAGACGCAATGACGGCAGCAGCAACCCTACCAATAACAGACGATTGAGGCGGAGAAGGGGTAGACGCCGTCCCTCCAGTCTTCAGTGCATTGAACTCCAGGGTTAGATCCCCGACCGATGCCTCGAGCTTCTTTATATCTCCGGACAGCTGATTGGCGTAGTTGAAGAGGGAGAAATTCTGATCCTCGGCAGCTATGAAATTCTGCACCTGAGATTTATTCGAGTATGGAAAGTGATCGGCTGCGACTCTCCAGTGACCACCTTACCAGTTCGTCAATATCAGAGATTCCTGTGGCACTCTGAATCTTGCCAAAGGCTTCTTCGTAAACTTCAACCTAGCAATTGGTGATAAGATGTCAACGATAACAACATCCTAGCTCCAGAACCACCTTATCCGCTGTCATGCGAATAGCAACCTTATCCTTGGCGATTCCCCACGCTGACTGATTCACCTGTTTCCTCAAATTATTCTCATCATCAACCTACAAGAATCCGACTCATACAGTAACTAATGAGGGAACTTACACTGAGATCTCCTCTCGCTACAACATGGGCATCACCACTCTTCCCAGAGTCCTCTATGCGAGCTTTCTCTCGCTGCCTCATGAATTCCTGATCAAGGGCAAACCCTCGACCATAGACAACCCACTTGAAAAAGAGAGACCAACCTTCATCTTCTTGTCATTCTCAATAAGACGACCAAGCTCTTTCCACTCCTTCTCAAATTCGATGTGTTCTCTATCGGCTTGCTGCTTGAGAGCTGTCATCTGGGCCTATCGAATGAAACAGAGTCTATTATATTGTTGAACACAGGTGAACCTCTCTACCAACCTGAGCCTGATCACGAGCTTCATATGCAGCATTTGCCTGTTCAATGATATTGGCCATCTCCTTCTTCTTCTCTTGTAGCTCTATCTACAACAACGCTACCGATACATCAATCGATAGCACTGGCCATGTAACCATTCACAATACTACCTCAAGTTTCCGGTAGATGGAGTCAAACACAACGCGCTCCCTTCGCAAGGAATCAATCCGATCTCCGTAGGTTAGTGTTTACTGCGATAACCTGAAACAACAGAACAGGAGGGAAGTGACATGAGCAATCAGGCTGGAAGCGAGCTCACTTCATTGAACTTCTGGAGATTCTTCTCCAACCGGTTATCAAGGATCTTGATCTGCTTATCCAACGCCTCGTTCGTCTCCTTGGCCGCATTAACTCCACCTCGACGCGCTGAACGACAGAACGCGGATATTCTGACGGGCACCTTTCACCACAAAAGAAGCAATCAAAAGCTCACCAAGTTCCTCTCGTAAAGAACGGATCTTCTTCTGGAGAACCCCAATACGATCATCAATCTGCTACATTCAATGCTAGGCTCAACCAGCTGATATCTCAATGACTACCAGCTCTCCTCGAGCAGACTCATCCCTCAATCGAGCATCGATCCGGTCCTTCTCCTCCTAAATAAAACAACATCGGAAGCAAAGAGTAGTCAGGAGACACCTTGGGAGAGACGAAACGAACAAACACATGATTCACCACGGAAATTACCTGCATCCTCTGTAGTCGCTCGGTACCAATTTTATGCTCAGACCTCGAAGCAGTGAAGGCTCGAGTATCATTGACCTCTTGCTTCATCTTCTTGTTCTCACGGGATAGCTTCATAATCGTCGCTCTCTGCTTCCGTATAACACCTTGGGACACCTCGCCGTAGTTGCGTTTATCGTTCTCCAAGACACGGAAATTCCGCTGTAGTTGTTGAATCTCGGCTTCAATGGACTTCTTCTCGGCGTCTGATGACTGTACAGCAGAACCGAACCCTCGAGTATGTTTAGCCATCATACGTGATGAAGCAAAAGAAAACTGACGATCCCCAAAGCGACTAAAGCCACTAAAGCCAAAACCATCAAGCCCAGCGACAACCGAGCAGAGCCCTGAGCGAGCAAAAACATTAGCCCCGAACATTTAGCTGGCTTTCATATCCAGTAGGATGTCCTCGAGGACTAGCGCAGCGCTTTGTGTCATCAGGAAGACAGCAATATTATTCTTGGTGTATATGATCGGGAAAGCTCGCCGCTACTGACTACATCTTCACAGTGAAGGCATGCCTCTCCGTGGCCCATGGGTAGTGCCCTACCAACTAGATCCACTAGGAGGACCCCAGACCTGGAGTCTGGTCCCTATTCACAAGAAAACCCGTCTAGCTAGGAATCAACATGTATGAAGAATTGTTCTCCTTACCTCGGGCGTCCTTCAAGAGGTGAACTACTCCAAATATTTGAAGGAGGTTAAGATGCTGATTCTAAATCTATCGTAACGTAAGGACGAAGACCGCCTCACCTCTATCGAAACATCTGACACACACATCTCATGAATGCCGCGCAAGGACTATTCTGCAACGAGTTTCATCTTATCGTGGAGAGCGGCATGCCATTGCACGCTATCCAGGGACCATTGCCTACTGTGTCTGCCACTGGAGCATGCGGCATTTCCATGTACTTTGAGCGCCAACTTGTGTGTTTGTTGCGAGCTTTCGCATCGCTCCGTCAACTGCGCGAGTTTCTTTCCGTATCTTTTGGCTTTCGGAAAAATGACATCATCATCATCAGTCTTCTCAACGGGCGGCGAACTAGATGAGATCATTATACCATCCGCTTGCCTAGCCTCTGATAAGGCACGCATTGAGAAGGGTTCAGAGGAGAGTAAAGGCGCAGGAGGGGAGGACGGCAGGGGAAAGTCCGCCAACAGAGCACTGCCCTGCACTATATGCGGGAAGGCGCAATGGAGGTATGGTGGAGACTGCTAGGCCTTCAAGACATCGTTTGGTTCATAGGTATTCATGTATGGGTTGCTGCTATTCTGATTTATATAAGTATGATCCGGAATATTCATCAACACTCTCGAGATATGTAGTACTGCTAGGAGCCCCACATAGCTTGCATAATACCTTTCTTGCTACAGACGAAAGACCTACCACTAATACTTCACTCAATTCAAGATCGGATGGAGACGCAGTCAAAGGTGAATTCAAGAGGTCGTGTATCAGCGCTGGTCGCGAGGCGGGCTCATCTAGCTCGGGAGACAGCTTTTTTGAAAAGAGTAGCGAGCACATGGACTCCTTCATAATGCCAGGCTCCCTGCTTTCAGCGCATTGAAAACTTGCGTGAGAGGTTCCTGACGACTGAAGCTGCCAAAACTGATGCTAGCAACGGGGCTGACGCACTACTCTGGAGAGAGACCCTGCACGCTTGCAGCAACACGCTTCATGATGAGATCGCATCCGAGTCTGACGTACGCAAGGATATTGCTGCGTTCATCAATGTAGTAAATTGCGCTGAAGCACTGTCTTAGTATCCTGGCCTTTATTAGGAGAGCGATGCGGCTACCCATGGAGATAGTCCCCCTTATGAGGCCTCATTGGGTACTCTTAACACCTTCCACTCGTACCATAGACTAAGGGCTAATATCCATGCGTTGACTAGTCATCGCACGGCGTTATGCCATCAGCTACGGGATATCTATCCTATATTGTGGAGGGATGGGCATACACCCGAGTGAGTATGCTGCTACTGCTCAGTAGCAACGCTAGAGCCTCACTCTCAGACCGTGGTCTCCCTTGCTCACATCGCGGAGTGGGGAGCATGCAATGGACGGTACTGATAACAAGCTCACTCCATCTGATTCTCTTGGATCCCTTAGTGCATCACGAATGTTGACATCGCGTAGTGCCCCAGTGACTGTAATGCGAGGTGGTTAGGCTTTCTCCGACGTAGGCTCGCGGATGACGAGCTCTCAGACATCATCGGCTACCTCCGCTGACCTCGGAAACCTTCGTTCTGTACAAGGGGCTATCACCAAAGTGAGTTAGCTGAGGATTGATGCGCAGTGATGCTCAACCCTTCTCTTTGACTAATTCTCAGTATTCCCAACTCGTACCAGCCCTCAACTGCATCGCTCAAATCCTCCAAGTCCATTTACCCTTCCCCTGTCAATTTGGTTTGGTTGGTTCTACAGCGAGAGTCGAGGGTCGTAGTGAGAGGCCGACGCGTCGACAGCTACCCTTAGAACCTCGGGTTCTGCATCCAGCATTGGATCTATTGTAAGGTTTTTCCTGCCCACCTTGTCAATACTTGGATCTGTGTCAGGCTACCACTAGTGCCTCCTTCAAGTGCTGGACTCAGTACATCGCCGTACGTCCGGCATAGCAGTCTAGATCCCCATAGAATGCTCCGAGAGGACATCCGTTTTCTATCTCTGGTACTATCTAGTTACAGTATCTCGCGGTACATTGGTATTAGCTATATCTCAGATATGTGGTGTGGGGATATGGTTCGAGGGAGGTTCAGTCGATGACTTAACAGCGGCTCAGAACTTGATCAATTCCCCGGACGTTGGGAGATTGTACGAGACTGTGTACTATGTGATGGTGATTGACTCTCTTAGATACACCCGAGCTCTCCTCGATCGATCAATAGCGCTCTCAGGATCGGGTGGAGGAGGCTGGGGTGATACCTCTCTCGAGCACTTCGGTAATGATGATGCTGCTGACCAACAACAGCAGCAGCTGCTGCCAAGTCCTGGGATGATCGATGAGATCGAGTGGAATATACTTGACTGAGATGCCGCTGCTCCATGCCTTAAAAGTTTTACAAATTGTGTTACTATTATTGTGAATCTTTTATACCCACGGATGGACACCCAGGACCGAGTTACTAGTACTCATTACCGCGTGTCTGCAGTACACGTTGTCGAGGAGATTGGTGTGTGATAGAGGAAGACAATGCTACAACCACTAGCAACATAACGCCCTGCTTATTTCGAAAAGATTAATCCCGTCTCATATAGCTGTATATAACAGTAGCAAAATACGTCAACATCGCCAAACGTGGCACGCATATATGATACTTCGACGACGCTTTATTCCGTTCGGCTATGCACTCCAACGTCTTCTTTTCACGTGGATCGTGGACTAAATCTTCGGTCAACTTCTCAGATACCATCCTATCATGTAGTTTACGGGCTTGTGTTGAATCTATGGTACCATCACGTAGAGCTCGTGCCCATCTCGTCCGCTCATCAGAAGTCTGCTCATCACTGCTCTCGTCACTCTCTGAGACGGGATGGTCGAGACGATCGTGATTAACAAACTTCCGAAGATGTGTGACGGCCTTCTCGAACATCACCCCCTCCCAGTACACCTTTCCACACCCTCCACAAACGTAAAACTTATTATACAACTTCAATGTCATAGGATGAACCTAAGATGCGCTTTGAATCTCCGTCCTACTACCACGGCTCTAGCAATTACCTGACCCTTCACCATGTCCTTATCGGTCGTTATGATCCAGTCCCTAGCGTTACAAGAAACACATCTCCCAAGAAGAGAATCCGGATCCACTTCAATGGCGAACTCCTGCATCACTGCGGTAAGCTGCTGGTCTATTGTATTACACAACTCAGGCAGGACGTAGCATCTGCATCATGACCGGTAGTACATGTCATCAGTAGGCTGCTGCTTCCCATCCTCCTACTTCACACCGTTACACCATCTCCGTTTGCCGATCTTGGTTCGATAGTTCACTACGACCGCTCGATGCTGGGTTTCAGCAATATATTCCAGAGGGGCAGGCTCACAAGAGTCCAGCTCTAGCGTGTCCACCCCCAGGCCACGTAATTTACGTACTAGACGGCCCATCCCACCAGGGCATACGAGCTTTGGCTCATCTCCGTTGAAGTACGATGGCCAGTCAACCTATCGACATACAGCGTCATATCGGTCCCAGAGTCCACACTATTCCAGGGTCTTTGCCTTTTCTTTGTCTTCCTCTCCACCCAGGGCAGGGGGTTAGATAGCTTTGCTTCTCCAAACTGCCATCGTTGTGATATGAAGATGAAGTATTCTCGCCGCGTTCCCGTCGCCTAGCAAAATGGGTCCCGCGCTATGGGTGAACCGTCTCCTACGGTGAAGATGAGTTATCGGAGTTGCAAGAGGCTTCCTCCTCGACATCGCGTTCCCCAGCCGACGCCCTCGAAGCTCGCGGAGCAATGGTGTTCGATATCGGGGCACGGCGTCGTCTGGTAGCATTGGCATCCCACAACTAACCATTACGACAAGAGTCGGATGTGAGCGCATGAAGACCGATACTCACATCTAGGCCCGGATCGATGCTGTTCTTGATCTGCTCAATACACTTGAGGAGCACAAGGGCATCGAGTGCTGCGTACTCTACTTGCCGAGGGGACAAAGGCCGTTTACGCCAGTTGCTCATGCGCATCACTTTAGAGAGTGGTTTCCCCAGAAAGTACTTCACGACCTCTGTAAGCCCTCTCTGATGCTTGCTCGAACCTTTGCGAGGTGGTAAGTAACTGTACGGGAGATGATCGTGATGGGCAGAAAACAATGTGACGCAAGGAGAATCACCTATCAACTAGGTCATTTAGATCAACGATACGGTGGGGTGTTATCCCACCCTTATCGCCATCCCCTTCCATTCCTGAGTTCCTCAATACCCGCAGGTCACCAGCTATTCCAAACCCCACTACTATTATGGCCTTGGATTCGACAAGGCGACCTGAGCACGATAGCCTCCAGTGATACTACAGCACGGCAATGACATGATAGTACCTATCTCATTGAGTAGACCATGCTCACCATGATAGACATCGACTAGGTATACATCGTGAGGGGTAGCGAGTTGTACTAGATCAGTTGCATCACAGGTAGAGTCCAACACTAAACGGAACGTAGACCATTCAGAGTCCAGGCCAATGATGGTCCTGAAGGGGATGGTAAGACAAGCACGGAGTGGGAGGACTCTAATGGCTTACCGCTCAGCCTCCCACCGGTTGATAAGCTCTTGTAGCTCACATACAGTAGTGATAACATGAACAGCATTCTGGAGTCGGCCTCGGTCACGCATACCAAAAGCATCCACAAGCGATAAATGGTCTTCCTCTTCCCTTTGAAAGAACTACAAAAGATAGGCAATAGATAGTGGTCGAAAGAGCAGTGAGAGGCATCGATGAACTGAAACCTTAGTACATCCCTTAGTACCTTCGCATTCTCAGCCTCATACTGTGCTTCAAGCTGTATTGCATCCTTCTGGAGCTCCTCTATCTGCTCTTTGATACTCTCCATACCATCTTCCCACCTCTTGATATCATTCTCCGGGAAGGCGCGATAGAATGCTATCGCTAGCCAGGTATGCCCGACGTCGATGAGCTGCTCACACCAGAATTGTTGAAGGGAGGGTCGACCTGTGACCAATACAATGAGTGACTCTCTTGCAACGTGTATTACCCTCTAGCTCCTCCGTTCCTATATAGGATTCAAGATCCACATCCCCACTTGAGATACACCATCTTATCTTTTTACGATAGTGTGCTTCTGCTACTGACGGGAAGTCCTCTTCGGTCATACCAAAGCTCTGCATTGCCTTCACAGCTTGCTTTATCAAACCACGCTGTTCCATACCTGGGGGTCTACCTGACACTACTGCCACGTTGGGGGTCCTACCTTCGATCAGGAGCTTTCGTATCCTCGGGAAATTGTCTGCTTTGAAAAGACGTGACAGGTCATCCGTTCGGCCCTTGCCCCAGGAGCCTGTCCATGAACTCATGGAGCTGTTCCTCTGGTATCCACTTGTCCCCTAGCTGCACGGATGAAGGGATGCTTTGCTATTTGGGAGTGATGATGATGCCCTGCTCACCTCAGTGATTGACAATGCTTGAGCAGCCTCCCTAGCCTTAGACTTGTCATGGCTCGCCATCATACCCAGGATCCACGCCCTAACGAGATCATGTAATGCGTACACCCATCATGATAGGCCTTAGCGTATTACTCCAGAATCTCATTTTCCAGGATAGGCTGGGATGCCTCCACAGCATCACCAGTGGCATCATCAGCACAGTCGTCACTACATTCATGCGTCGATTGTGAGTTGCCCCTCAACTGGAAGCATTGGAGCCACGACCGTAAATCACGGCCAACTGGTACGCATCCTTCTAGTACCTATATGCCTGCAGGTGTGAAAAAAAAGCGAGAGAGATCTTTGCTCACCGCAGAAGCGGCCTTTTGCCGTAGCTGTAGGGAACCCGGTAAACTAGCGGTGTCCATGCTGCTCATCATGGCGTTGACTAGATGACGTACCTATCCTCAAGTTCATCCACATGCTTTGCCCGAGAGTCTTTCCTAAAGGCCCGTACTACCTGCCCCTGAGAAGCAAGGGTTACATCGACAACCCAATCAGGATCAACACGGCCCCACGGCTTCAGTAACCGTGCCTGAGGATGAAGCCGTAGGTCCCTGTGAAAAAGGTGCCTTGGCCCTACGATAGTTCCCGGGCTCTGCTTCCCTCGTAAGCTCTTAAGGAGTGATAACGTTCCACTACAGTCTCTGACTCTGTAGGCGTGGAGGAGTTCCTCGCCCAAAGCGCTCTCACTGGCCATCGCCTGCTCACTGCTACGGACAACCACCGATGTTTCTCATGTTCTCGCATAACAGTCACTACTTCATCTTCTTTCCACTCCGAGAATCATTCCTGGGTGTACCTCTGCTGGTTGCCTTGTCCGCTCCGCTGCGGTGGCCGTGAGCTGATGATCTATGCCCCATCCGACAGGACATCCTCTCTCGATATTGCATTGCCTGAGCATACAGCTCATTCAGATGATGTCACCTAGACCGGCTATAAGACCACTACCATCATAGCGAGCAGTCCAATCGTAATCAGCTTCACAGGGGATGATGTCTGTGAATCCTCAGATGGCAGCGATGCTAGTATCAACTCCCTGATTCCCGTACTTCTCATTAGATGCGGACATGACGTTGGAAGAGCAACGTTCACACTACGAACGCTTCTAGAGAACTACAGAGAAAGGCAGTCTGAGATCGTTATTATGATAGAAGTCAGACTCGTTTTTTGTGCGATACTCAGGAGCTAGAGACCAGCGAGCCTCTGAACGGCAGCACCCACTGACAACCCAAAGCCCAACGACAGCACAGTATCACTCAAGGACCAGTAGAACGGGGATTGAAAAGCGAGGATGATGAAAGCTGATATACCAGGCGAGAACTAGATATCCTTCTTCCTTCCAGAGAATAACGCATTGTCGATGTCGGCGTCAGTGAACTCCACACGGCAAACTGGACACTTGAGGGTAATATCGTTGGCCGATGAGCTCCCCTCGGATGTTTCATTTCCTCGACTATGGTCCACCATGGACTTGAAACTACACAATGAAAGCAGCATAGAGCGGAAGCACCAGTATATCTGAGTACTCCACGGCAGTACTACCAGGATCGATGGAATAGCTCCGGGCAGTCCGGTGATATCCCACATAAGACATTTTCATACGTTTCGATAGCGCACCTGCAGATCGGGCACTTGGGCTTGCATCGCCAATATGAGCAGTTCTCAATGACCTGATAATAAATACAGAAGAGTAGGAATAACTGTGATCTGTAGTATGCCCCTTGCTGCCCACGTTGTTCTCATTCTGCAGGCAGAATAGCCTCTCCCCTACAGGGGCCTCATACAGGATGTCATAGTGTCCCGGTTTGAATAATAGTATGGCGTCCCAGTGCTCTGTCTCTTCAGGAGCAGATCGCCCAACAGGTAAGAATCTACAACAAATATAACTAGACCGGGAGGGGCACCAGCAACGGTGACTCCCAGTCACTACTCGTATCTCTGCAATGCGGTATCCATACTCCGATCTAGTTGTACTGATAAAAACCTGACATTTAGGGCGGACGCTGCTAGGATCATGGCCAGGGACTCAGCCTGAAAAGGACCCACACTAGTGATGCCTTTTCCCTTCGACCCATACAACACTCCTCCTTCACCTGCTACATGCTGTACTACCTCCTGACCATCGGTCCTGATCTCCCTATCCAACCACTCATCAAAGCTTCCGGCATCACTGCTAGCTAGCGCAGCCTCCGCCAAGGGCATACCGCTGACCTGGCGTGAGATGATACGGCCGAGTGTAGGTAATGATGGTGGTGATGATGGAATAGCCTCTCAAGATCACCTCCATATCCGGGTTCTCTACAGCGTATTGATAGGTCGCTAGTCGGACCAGAGCCACGATACCATGATCCACGGTCTTGTCATTCAGGACCTTGGCAGCACGTAAGAATCCTCCCAATTCATCACAGGGCGATCTCATACCTCGTTCCAGAAGCGGAGAGGGCTATCAGTATAAGAGTAATTGAGGAAGTCTTGATCGACACGATGATGGTATCCCTCCTCATCCTTCTGTAGTAGACCATGCCAACTACCACTGACTTTCTCAGTACGCCGAGCTAGAGCGAGGGCATGATGGATGAACTCATGGAACTTGTCGATATCTCCATCAAGCTGAGTCAAGGAGGAACGCTGTAACGGTGTACATGATTGTAGTGTAGTAAGGTGGTGTTATCGAGTTACAGAGGGGAACCATAGACCTTCTTACTAGCATCCTCTCAATAAGAGTTGTCCCTAGAGCACGGTAGAAGCAGTTACCGTCTCCACGTACTCGACGCCAATGAGTGGCATCGACCTAATGATGATGATAATCATGTTACACATAATGCTGAGGGCCTTACCACCGCATCCGATTACCTTCTCAGCCATGAGTCTGATCTTCCGCTGATGGCCTTGAGAATGGGAGAACTCCTCAGCAAGTGTCGCGAGAGGTTCTATGAAGCCTAGGCCATTCGACTTGCTTGGCAACACTTGCTGATCATCGTCATCATTTCCTATTGGGCCATTGTGAAGGGTGCTCATAGTGTACTTAGTTGTTGATAGTAATAAAAATAGGCTACACTACTATGCTTGAATATGAGTATGCTATGGAAGCATATTGACCGTACCACAACAACACGATACGGTGAATAATGAAGAGACAATGGCTACCTTATGTGCTTCGTCCGAGGTAATGATGATGATAGTATTGGTAGTGCAATTATTAACGTAATCGATCTCTGAAGCTGTGGCTGATGCTGTGGCTGATGATCAATGGTGCGGTATCACAGAGTTTGGCTCATAGTAAGACATCGTGCACCGGTATGGCCATCATACCAGCGGAAGCGGCGGACGACAACACACAGCAGGTTATCAATCACCACGACGATCATCGTCATTACGCGAAGTACTACGGCTATCTTCACGTCTACGGCTGGTACGTTCCTCGCTATATCGACTACGGCTACGACTATCATCACGACGCCTCTCATAAGGGGAGCGGGAGCGGTCTCTGAGGAAGGCAAGTGCACGCATGATGTTAGACCTTGAGCTTGCATCAGTGTCACCCTATACCTGGAGTTTCTCCTGTCGTCCCGCGAAGAGCCTCGACGATCACCCCCATATGGAGAGGTACCCGAGGGGCCAGAGCTCCCGTAACGGCTACTTTCACCACCATAACGGTCATCATAACGGTCGTAAGGACGGTCACTGCCATAGCGTCCACCACCATAGCCACCGCCGTATCCACCTCCATAGCCACCTCTAGCGTAACCCTTACCCCTGAGGAACCCGGATTAGCCAATCATGGAGAGGAGTAAGAATGCACCCCTTACCCCTTGCCGAAGCTACTCTCCTTATTATACATGGCAGGGGCTACTGTAATACGGCAGCCTTGGAACTCCTTATTGTCCATATCACGGATAGCATCTTCAGCATCACGACGCTCATAGAACTGATGAGGCAGCGGTAGAGCATAAGAGGATGTATGAGGTGAAGCCTACTTACCCTTACGAAGCCAAAACCTCTACTGACGCCGGTGTATCGATCAACTGGGATGAAGACATCTCCAATCTCACCAAACCTGAAACAGAGGTTATGATAAATCCTTGTTTGCCTGTATCCACTTGGATACGAACTGAACGAGAGACGTGCGTCCTTCGATAACCTGGCGATATCCTACTCTATGCAACAGCAACCGCACGAGCCGCCGCCGCCATCACAGCGCAGCGAAGAAGAGGCAGAATCACAGGATGAGCAGCCGCAGATGCTGGAATATCAGCAGGAGCAGCGGGAGCAGCAGCAGCATAGACGGGCGCCGGCTATGCAGATCCTAGAGTGATATCTTGCAGTCTTGTGATGATCATAGCTGGTTATGATGAACCCCTCTAGCTGTAGTCATCACGACGGCTGTCAACTGGTCCTCCTGCTGCTGCTCCTTTAAGGATCCACTGCCCTCTTTGACGTGTTCCCATTTCGGCCCATAGCTATTATCCATCCGCATGTGTATTACTTCGAGAACTCCTCCCGTAGATCATCCTTTCGCACCCTTTCATCGATACCATCAACCTGATACCATACCTTACCGAGCGTGATGGTGATTATATGACCATACCTTGATACTAAAGAGATCGTTGAGCTGTCCGATATTCATACTGCTTCCAACGATGAGGAGAGAAGGGGGAATACCAAGTTAACTACAAACCACAGCCAACCCATCCTCCCCGAGATTGTAGCCTACATAACACAGGAGACGGAGTTTGGTAGAAAAACGTAGACGACTAGGATGATTGGCGTTGGAGTGTGGACGCTGGAAGAGGAGTAGGGATGGGCCCGGTGCGTAGAGGATGTGCTACACGTGCTGATAGCGTCCCTTCTGTCCTAACCACTTGGTGCTCTGGTGCCTTCAACACCTCGCCTTCTTCTAGTGGTCTCAAGCATGGTATCTTCTCTGCCTTGCGTCTATTCCATGCATGGGTATCATCTTTAACGGCGAGATACTCCTGAGCATCGGCGGCTAGGTATCTACAGATGAGCATCGACAGGTGGGGGATATGAGCAGCAGCAGCAGCAGTGCTTACATATTCAAGGGATCATGGAAGAAGTATCGATACAATCCACGAGCCTTCACCGTCACCCCAGTCATCGCTGACTCGTTAGCGGGTTGTGGACTCTCATCATGTGCTTCTTCCCCCTCCGACGACGACGATGATGATGTTGAAGGATTTTGGATGAGGGATAAGTCCCTCCGTGATGGTATCGGTTATGGCTGACTCGAACTGTTTACTCTCCTCCAGAGTAAAGTTATCACGGATGACTTTACGTAGCGCATCGATATCAATGGCGCGATACCTGCCCGAGGAGGAGGGATCCGAAGGGCATCAGAGCTCTCCCATTAATGTGGTATATTACGGTGATTTCTTCAATGTAGAGTAGATATACTCGGACACCCGATCCTCACTGATCTTGTCTGCTGCTGCTGTTGCCGCTGCTGTTGATGATGACGATGTTGAGCTGGAGGACTGGCCTTCATCCTCACATCCTTTACGTAGGTAACTAAGTACTAGGTGATGGTTCGTAAACCCAGAGGCATGATGAGATTCTGCAGCCCTGCCCTGTTGTTGAGAGAACTGGTAGTAATAATAATAGGCATCATCACTGGTATATCACCAAATTGCTACTGCTTACACATTGTTGCCCGGGATGAAGAGGTCCGTCAGTAGAGGCAGCTCATGATCTGGGGTTCACACCGTTGGTAGCAAGATATGTCCTGGCAGTATCCACGGGGTAACGCCTTTGAGGGCAGCTCCTGAAGGGTATAGGCGTAAGGGATGATTCAAGCAAGGGTCACCGCCGCCCTACTCGGGTGTGCTCAGCATTGTGACGAGGTTGTTAGCCACCTCTGCTCTATTCACACTGAATCGGCACCAATTGTCGAAGTTGCTGGTCATCTCCTGCGTCTTGGCCTCCTCACTCCTATCATCATCTTCGGGCCAGGCTACCACACCTTCCAGGGATTGTCGTAAGAACATATACTCGGGCTCGTAGAACACTCTGGGTAGTCGCCCAAGCACCTCACGTAGTGGTCCTAACCTGAGCCACACCATATGAGATTAGTGGAGGGAGGGTAAATGAGGATGGTTGATTGAAGAGAGGGATGGACTACCCTACTACCTCTCTTTTTTCTGAGAGCTCTTCCCCCAGTCCAGCTGTCTCATGAGTTTATCAACAGTAGCGTTACTACCAAGGTCACGTATTAAGTGCTCTATCTGAAGAAGATGGTGCAGGTGGCGTACAAGTCCACACCTCCGATAGAATCCCTGCTTGACGTCACCTGTTTCATGAGGTCCCTCGGTATATAGGACTTCTTCCCCTCTCCCTCATCATCCTCTACAACCTTCAGTGCCTTCGTCTTTCGCAGCGCCTGATCACTACTGCTTCTATAAGCTACCAGTATCACTACCAGTAGAATGGTGGTATGCTGTGCAAAACGACGTCTCACCAGTTCCATTCCAGAATGTGGGCTACACCACATGACCTCATCCTTAAGGATATTCCATAAGACTTTGGGTTGTACAGGGATACAACCACAGAGATGTATCTGTTGGAGGCTATAGGATGATAGAGGTGATAGCAGGAGTCCCTATCACTAACTTACCAAGTACCTGGTCTTCACCGCATGAGCATCACTGAGGTACAACAGTTCACGAACGGTATGAACGAGATGGGACAATGGACAATAAGAAACCAACTGAGAAGATGAAGCAATGTGTTCACTATGGACTGTAAATGAATAGCGATAGAGAACGGCTGAGTGCATCTCTCGGTAATAGCGCTGGCAGCAGTGGGCAGCAGACAGGAAATTTTCTTCCGGTGATGATACTCGGCATTACTAGTCCTATCCCATGATAACTAATCCACGGATGAGGGTCTTCTAACTAGTAATTTGAGACCACTTCTAAGCTACTGCACCATCATCATCTGTACCAACGTGTTGTTGCCATTGTGTTCGTATAGTTTACATCAAGACTCAGAGGGCATGCCTCATAATAAGCAGCCTTTTCTCTGTTTGTAGGTTTCCTCTGCCTCGGCTCTGAGCTCCGCTGTAGTCTTGGCTTTGCTACTGCTGCTGCTGCTGCCGCTACCATCATTGGCCTGCAAGACAGCAAAAAGCCCTCAGGGTCCACATAACACTACACAGTTCCTTCTTGCCCACTTTGCCTTTATCCGTGCCAGTGTCCGCTTCTCCATCTCTCTCGATCGGTTCCCGGAATACATCTCTTACAAGGGCCCCAGATGGTGTAGTGTACAGAGGGCCATAGCTTGCTCTAAGCTCTTTGTCCATAGTCCGTTCGATATCCGATCGTAACTCTTCTGCAGTAAGCCTCTTACTTATAGCAGACCTTACCCTTCTTTCTACCATCTCCTCGTCCGATAATGTACCATCACCTGCTCACTCATCCTTATACACGTACCGTAATGTATTCGCATCAACATCACCTATGCTCAGTGAAATGCCACTCCCCTCTTTGGACTTGTCAGCTGCTTTCCGACGTGAATGATGCATGGTGCCAGGAGCAGGAAAGGACTCCAGGAAGTGACGAGAGTCGACAGGGAATTTACCAGCATTTTGTCGTACCTCAACGGGGGATATACCACGAGAAAGCTACTCCGCCTCTTGCTGCTACTACTACTTACTATATCGATACACTTATCCACATCATCATCCGACATATCTTTGAAGAAGACATCACACTCAGCTAGGGCTGCCTTGACCTCAGTTGCTCCTGCTCTTGAATGATCAACATCTTCTGTGAACCAACTTTCGAACTGAAATATAGCAACACCGGTGGGTGATAAGCCTCGAGTGATGATGATCATGATGACGATGATAGAAACAGGCTTACATAGGTGGCCCTGTCTTCAGGATCCAGTGCTGCTAGACTATACACCGTCTCGAAGCCTCTAAAGGCAAGCTTATCCTCATCCATTGTAGGATTCAGACGGCCTCGATTGACAGGGTCCTCTACAGCATTTATACTCCGATAAACCTCATCCCAGTACTGTGTAGGAGACGTGTACTCTCCAGCGTCCAGCCGCTGTGATACGTACCTGACAATAGTAAAACATAGACCGCACATTGTATAATGATGGTGGTAGTGAGCAATGCTCACTGAGCATGTATATTACCCTAGATATTTCCGCATCAACGGGTTACTGGTAGCTCGAGTCAGCTTAGCTACTACACCCTTACACCAGGTAGCTACCTTGGGTACAGTGAGGATATTATCGACATCCATGTATTAGAGAAGCCCTTTAAGCGACTAAGAGCAATGATAAGTCCTATTCAGGTCGAGAAAGATGTAGTAACATCATCGTTCCACACATATGACTCAACATAAAGGATCACATGAGAAACGGCATGTTGACAAAAATAGTTGACACTCACAGTTATTGTTGGTGAGGAGGGAGCAACAGAGCCGACACCTGTGCGGATACACTATGACCAATAGAGAGCCCATTGATGAAGCTTCTCCATAACAACAGGGAATAGAGCATTAGTCGAGTCATTTATCAAACCCAGGAATCGTGATTCTGCTTCCTCCTCGGATATCTCAGGAGCCAACTTTTGCTCCATCCTAGATAGTACCATCTGGGGATCCTAAGCATGGTACACTTGGGATCAGTAAAGCTACTGCTGGTGCTGATCACCTCGCTTAACATACTATGCTACCTGTTCGACGAGATCCTTAATATTAGCTCCTTGAACTAGCCCCACTAGACTTAGAATGAGCTTTGAATTCATTCGAAGTATGCGATAAGCTGAATAGCAGTACTGACGGAAGAGTCTAAAATACTCAGAGTTCTGGCCACCCATGCCTAAAATAATCAAAGCTGTCTTGCGCCATACACTATCACACCAGGAGCTCTTCATACCTTCGACCATCTCCTTACACAGCTTCATCGGTGGGGGTAGTGGTTTAGGGTCTCGACCAAAGATATATCCAAAGTCCACATGGAACATATGCCCCTCATCATCAACCATCAGATTATCCAAATGTCTGTCACCAATCCCCAGTACATACGTTATGACACAGTATCTGATGATGATGATGGACTGCTCCATCTCTCTATCCAAACCCCTTGGATTCACTAATACCCGGCACAGCTGCGTGAGAAGGTCTCCAGTATTTCCTTCAGTCGGGCTGATTCGTTGGCTTGAGGTCCACTGCTAGCCTTGGCGCAGTGCTTGAAGTATCTGATCGTATTAACTTGAAGCATGGCGGCATCTACAGAATAGTAGTACGTCATAAGGTTGTTGCCATTCTCCCGTAAGGCTGAGCTCAGCGTTCTGCTCTTTGATACGAATTCTATCATACCATCACGAGGTGAAAGTGCTACAACCTAGGGGACGGCATAACCGCAAAAGACTACAAGATTGAGCACGCATACTACCTTGTAAGGGGTGAGGCGAAGATCTAGACCATACTTCTTGAAGAGAGTATCCATGACGGTTATAAGTTGTAGTATAAGTTGATCTTGTCGAAGGTCATCCCCCACCTTGAACATGTACTGTCGTATATCCTTATTCGACTGCTGCTGCTGTTGCTGTTGCTGCTTCCAACGCTGATGCCTCTGTGAAAAATATAATACAGGAGAATGGTGCTAGACGGCATAGGCCTACGTACCACCAACTGAGTGCTGCTGCTGCTGCCGGTTGTCGCTGCTGAACTCCTACTTGTGGTAGTGAGTGGTGGTGGATCCTCTGTCGGTTTAACTTCACAGGTGAGGACTATGGGCATCATCGAACTCTTGATACAGAAGCTCCTATTAGCGTCGACTCTGACCAATCGTACACTCGGGTCCACTGGTAGAGGTGGAGATACAGCTGGTGGTATGGTACGTGTCAGATCAGCACTAAGGTGAGCTTTCAAGGGAACAACATCACCATAGTATTACTAAGGGCCATTGCTGTTGTTGTTGGTTGTGGTAGATGCCTGCTGTTGCTGATCGCCTGTTGATGTGGTGTGGGCCCCTCGAAGGGCCTCCCTCAATCGTGCATTACGTCGGTCAATGGTATCACGTGACCTACCCTGGAGCGAATCACCATCTGTATATCTACCGAGTCCGTCTACCGTCCAGCATGATGTTTAACTGCCTTAGCCACTTCCAACAACCTTTGCCTCAATGCACACTGGGCCTCTAATGCTTTACGTATTCTGGGCCCCTCTGGATTCTGTGACTCACTCCGGCCTAGCTCACGCCAGAGATGCTGACCTACATTACTACGAAGCTGGGGCTGCTGCGGCTGCGATCATAGATTCGGGTTCCGCACTATTACCAGTGAGACTGAATATATCGATATTCTGCCCAGGAGAGGGAGATGATGAGGGGGATGACGATGAAGCTTCAGGTCGGACAAAGCCTGCTAAATCTGGGTCGATATCCGGCTCTGATGCGTCGCCACTAGATGCATCTCTAACATGAAGACGGACTAATAACAACAACGAGGACCAAACATGAAGACCTACCCTGGTGGAAGGCCAGGATCAGAATCTTTATTCTCTCCTATCTGCACCCCTTCTGCACTTCCACCTGCTGATGATGGTGAGCTATCTCCAGTGGTCTGCTGCGAGGAGCCCGGTTGAGGCCTCTGTGACGGTGGATGTACCCCTCTGTGAGTGCTGTTACTGGCAATGGACTCGCCAGTGGAGGAAGCACCAATGGCTGCAATCCCTTCGGCAACTCGATCTGTTCCTGGTAGTAGCGAAGGAGCTGCCCCGCCAGTGGTACTGCTGCTGCTGCTGTTGGCTGTGTCGTGGGGTGTCGAGGAGTTATTGGTAGTCCCCAACATAGGGGTGACACTCCTCTGCACGACTGGCGGGGCGGCAGTAGATGCAACGCTGGTCGAAGATGTGCGCCTTTCAGCCTACTATTGAGGTTATGCCGGGGATAGACGATGCGTATCTGTAACAACCTACCTGTAACATCCAGAAGAGTGCTGTGGCAATAGGTAGGGATCTAGTAGCCCGTCGCACCAGGAACTGGGCTAGTGGACGCCTCCCAAATCCTCCACCCCCACCACTGCTGGTACCTGTTACACCAACGCGCATTACGGAAGAGGATAACCTTAGTTGTATGTTGTTGCCACCTCCTGCTGTATCTTGCTCTCCGCCAGTATGCTGCTGCCGCTGTTGCTTAGCATCATTATCACTGGTATCACTGCCGACCACTGTAGGTGCCATAGAAGGTTTCTCATACCTACACAGAGGTCTTCATATAACCACTGCGCCGTAGCCTTGGTATAGTAGTAGTACCGCAATGCGAGAGTAAGCTGCAGTAGATAGAGGGAAAGAGTAGCATCATCAGTAGAGGTCGCCTCTAGACGTGAGACAGCATAATACCATACAGGAGGGGGTGGTGGCCTCAGGATGGCCACAGCGCCAGGAGTCTCTACTGGAGCTGCTGGAGTTGGGGTGAGCAAACATAGTGCATCATCAAAGCCTAGCGGTGCCCAGGCATCAAGCAGTGATTGAGCCTCTGTAACCTCCTCTGGATCGTTCCAATCAACTGCTTGCATTACCCGTTGTAGTGCTTCCGGCTGCTTACTCAAACCCCAACAGTACCTGCCATAACGTCCTCACAGCACCACCATCTACGCATTAGAACTCTCAAACCACTGGCGGACTACTCACCTCAGTAAAAGATGCTTCTGGCCAAGAGTGAGAGGTTGTGAGATGACAGGCAGACGCACTAGACGAGTGAGAGCTCTATTCTCCTCAGCTGAGGGCCGTGGAGCGGCAGCTATAGCCGCAGCTACATTCCCCTGCCCTTTAGGTAGATGCGGTAGTTTACTTGTATACTTCCTTGATAGTTTATCAGCCTTAATAGCACTAGGATGGATACGATGAGCCTCATAATCCACAACAGGCATAAAGTGGACGAAGGAGGCACCATTGAGGAGGCCACTAGATTGAATAGCCAGCATCTGAGCCGTCTTAGGCTCCACACCATCAACTACGCCATCAACAGCAGTAGGCCGCGGAACCGCATTAATACCGTCTGCAGGGGCTAGAATCCAAGGCACGTTGGTCTGAGCAGGGATGGCGGGTAGTCGCTTAGATGAGGCTGCTGCCGTGAGCAGTGTCGTCCTAACAGGCTCCTTGGGCCTGACGGAGGAGTAGAGTACGGGGGCCTCCGTCCGGGGATTCAGTTCTACGATGATGTATCTTTGCCCACTCTGGGATAGGGCATGTATAACAGCTTCATCAGGTGGTGGGGAGGGGATAGTGCCAATGCCCCTAGCTGCACACTCAGCCTCATAGTCCGCCACTAACGCCTCCTTCACACCATCGTTCCCTCCTCCTGGAATATCCTATTATTGGAGTTCTCAATAAGGGATATGGACTCGTTAGGGGCGGCAGCAATGACGGAGGCATAAGCATGATAGCGTTTCAGGATATCCCACTGACCGGTACTCAGTGTGCCGCTTCCCTCCTCTCCTGATGCACGACCTCCCCCTCCCTGTAGCTGCATAATTCTACGCCCTTGTCTAAGTACTCCACGAGCCTCCGTGAATACTGGTAGTACGCATTTTCCAACACATTCAAAGTGGTGGCTAACACGATAGACGGTGAGTACTATCGTAGCAGTGGAAGGTAGCTCGCGTATCTGTAACGTGGAACGAGCATGGGGACGATTGGAGATCGGAGCCTTAGGCTATTATTACAGGATAGGTTGTACCAAGCGTTAGCTCATCTCGTCGAGGTTGGGTGTGGGCAGCTAGCCAACATTCCTGTACCTCAGCCGGGGTGGATACCGTTTGCAATGGTGCACCATAGGTACTCCTAGTGCACACTACTTTACCATCTACGATTAATTCCATCGTCACATTACACCTAACATCATCATCGTCATCACCAACATACCACTCCAATCGCTACACCCGTCTACTACTACCACATCGTAGCTTCCGACATATTGTGCATCACTCCACATACAGTAAGGGATTGATACAAGGGGACGTCGCAAGAGTACCTACGATGAGGTGTTCCACTGGGTTAATACACTGAGCCGCACCATACTACATGAATTTGCACACTTGGCCTCCTCCTCCTCCTCCACTACTACTGCTGTTGGAGGTCAATGGGGCAATGGGCACATCAGCAACGGTTGGATTAGCCCTACCGCCGAGCGATGATGATGGTGAGGCTGCGCGGTGAGCCCCATAGCGCTGTCCTGATTGTTCGGAGGTCATCATTTGGAGTCAGCTAGGGAGGGTATAAGCATCTCACTGCAGGGACTGTACTCGAAGTTATAATAATGCCACACCATGGAGGTGCCCAAGGCTAGATACTTTCCAACTCAATACAATGAGAGATGTATAAGAGAAATCTGGATAAACAGTCGAAGTGGTGACAATGGGGTGTAGGCCAACGATCGCTACTACTACGACGACGAGGATGACTCCCAGCATCATTATAACAGCGAGCTAGCGTAGTAACTCTGGGGAAAACGATGATTCCACTATCAAGTCCCCTTCAAAGACTATTCGTCCAGGACATCATCGGGGAGTGGCAAGTTGTTATAATGATGATGAGGATGAGCAATAGTCTAATGGCTCTTGGCCGCCTCTGCCTCCTCACGAGCCTTCTTCCTCATGGCCGCTTTATTAATCTTAACATGAATCTTCTGTATCTGTTGTAACCTAAAATGGACCAGCACGATACACCGCACTTTAGGAAAGCAATGCTGCTGCACTACCTCAGACGCTCAGGGACTAGACGAGTCGCAGCCCAAAATTGTAGATGGTGGGCCCAGTGAGTAGCCGTCCAAGTATAGCCTGCCTGGTCCGGGAAAGACAGCTGACGGAGAACAGTATCAGCGCATCTGCAGAGGAGAGAGGGGGGAAGCATGTAATACATACAGCGAGAATGTAGCATTACGTCATAGGGGAGGTGATAAGCCAAGTCTCCTTCTTCAGCTTGCTCATGTTGCTCATAACATACCCAGGATTGACGGCAAGGAAGTCAATGCCCTTAGCCTTGTACTCCTCATACAGGGATAGACTGAAGGAGTAGGCGTAGGCCTTGCTAGCACTATAAGGTGCCAACATAGGAGCACCCAGAGGGCCAAACATAGATCCAAAGGACAACACAGCTCCACCATTGTTCCTCTTCACCATTTGAGGGAGTAACGCCTTAGTGATAAAAGTATTGGCACGGATATTGACGTTAATAATATCGTCAACAACCTTATCCGTATGATCGGTGAAGAACTGGGGGAAGGGATTATTAACGCCAACATTGTTGACGAGTAGGCAGAGGTCGATACCCTCACAGGCCTTCACAAGGCCAGGTAGCCACTTCTCGGTAGGGGTGGCGAAGTCGCAAACGACGGTAATAATCTGATGACGATGAAGGCAGTGTTAAAGTTCACAGCGCGGATAGTTTCTTGAATACTACCTCGGCCGGGCCCTTCCCCTTGGCTTTGACGTCATCACGGATCTGCTTCGCACAATCCTCCAACTTACTCTCACTACGAGCAGCAAGGACTACTCCGAACCCCCGCAAGGCAAGAGTATGAGCGAAACCAAAACCAATACCACCGGTGGCACCAGTAACCTACAAGGTACATCATTACACATAGGAGCAACGAAAGTAGTATTACCAATGCAAAGGGTCGTTTACCAGGCTCTTCGTATTTCCTCCTCAGCTGCTCTGGTGGAGGCAGCATGAAGTAGAATCGTATCCAGCATGCCAGCTGATATACTTTGGTAGCGACGAACACGGCGCCGACTAGAAATAGGATGGTACTGATCATGGTGGTTATCAATCCCAAAGCAGCTGCTGAACACTGATGAGTATGCGATGATCAATTGTGACGCCTACGATGCTGGGTCAGCGTGCTCGGGACACTTCTCGCGCACGCCCAAACAATCGACATTTTTGGCATGTGGTCCGTAAGGAGAGGGGTTAGGAGGGGCCGCGGTCGTCTATCTCTGATCTGTAGAAGAGCTTTCAGTGCCAGGCCTGTGGATCCATGGGAAGAGGTATGCCTTCACCATCTTGTAATTGAGCTTAGGGTTGGTGGTAACGTCAGGTTGAGGCACATCGTCCCCGCGTACCCACCTTGCATGGTTATCGGCGGCCCGCTGCAGCACCACAGAATCAGACAGACATACCACGGGAGGATTTCCATAAGTTTATGAGGTTCTCTGTCCTCCCTCCCCCTTTTATGATCTCCTGTTAGAATGTACTGCTATTCAGGGGCCGTCCGCGAAGGTTTCCTGACGAATTAGCCCATTTCCTTTTTACGTGGGCCATTATAATCTTCATGGTTTGTAAGTTCTGTGTTTGGTGACTGTCTCTCAGTGAGGCTCTTAGGTTTGACAGCAGGAACGATGTACAAGCTCAGACCAGATGATTTTGATTGGATTGAGCAGGAGAGGTAGTAGTACTGTTCGCGGTGGTGGTGGTGGTGGCAGTGATACATGATCGTCCTGTATGGTATAGATCGAAGGCAGAGGCAGCCAAGGCCCGTCTTGATAAACGATTGGAGGCTCAGAAGACCGCTGCCAGAGCGATACAGGAGGGGCAAGTGCTTGGTGGTACGTCGAGTACTGATGATAAGTGAAAGATAGTCTTAAACATGTTTCATCCTTTACAACATGCTTATGTTGGTGTTAAAGGCTCAATCGGGTACGGGTAATAGTGATTCGGCCATCGCCCGCGGAGTACGGCTCACAATTACATTCATCAAATACTGCCCCCCCACACAACACCAATGTGGTGGCTGTAAGTTTATGAAAACTACTAGAGAGCGTCACCATCACCACCCTCTTCTCGATCCAGTGCGGTGGTCTCCCTTTCTCTGAGATATCTAACAGGGAGGATAGTCTGGTGGTGCCCCTGTCCTGATCAGTACTCGGCAATATCGTTCTGTAATTGGAATATCCTCTGCATCCTCTTATCTTCAGCAGAGGGATCTCGATGTACCTTAGCATGATGTCACCTGCCGCCAGTAGCAGTTCGCTTGGCCTCCCACCTTCATGCTTAGGACCTCACCTACTACGAGCTGATCTGGCAAGAGTGATAGGGGTAGCTCCACTGATTGATGATCATACCTACACACGAATCATGGACAGCCAGCTGTGAGTTGTATGCTACGTTATAAGCGTTGCAATACCGTCCTCAAGATCGACTCGACCAACAAAGAATCGATTCTTAGCTGAAGGGGATGTGTGGCGACAGAGAGGAGCTTGACAATACCCACCCTGCATCGACACGAATGGAAGGTCGTCATCATCAGCACTAGCGTCGATAGTTGACTGAGCCGGAGATGTCCTTATGATTGAACTCGATATGGACATGAGGGGGTGGCTTACCAAAGCATTCTCTGCTCAATCATGATATAACAAAAACACAACCTCAAGTTGGTAGGTAATTTTACACATGATTTAAGAGATATCACGTACATGACTTAGCCGACCACACCGTCATCATCCATGCCCCCATCCACACCCATTCTCTTCATCGGTGTATCATCTTCTCTCCTCTCCTCGGTATGCAACCAGCACACCATCAGAGACGCCGGTAGACACCAGTGCATCACGCCAGTGGTATTGGTATCAGAGGACTCATGCTGCTGCTGATCACTGTCATCTCGAGCAGGTGGAGGGGATGATGATGATGCAGGAATCATGATCGATCTAACGGACTACTGACCATTAGCTATCGTATGGCGATGTCGAGGAGGCTACCGTGGATCCAGAAGTCCCTGATCGATCCTGTTGAGTACACGTGTAGTTAGTGTACGGAATACTTCCTGTACACCTTCGCCTGTAGCTGCTGACGTCTCCATGAACAATACTGAGTTCTCCTGGGCGAAGCGGCTCGCTTCAAGGAAGGATACCTACCACTCATTCGGAAGATACCACTGGAAGCATTGCCGACCTCCCGTTGATCAGCCCCTAAGTCTTTCTTATTCCCTAATATCACCACCGACAAGTCATCTTGACCTGTCTGATTGCGGGCATCCTGGAGCCATCCTGGTAGATGATTGTAGCTCTCTCTTGATGTTATATCATACAATAGTACCACACCTGCTGCCCCTCTATAATAGCTCCTTGTTACAGTACGGTACCTGCAGCAGCGGCAGCAGCAGCTGTTTCAGAGGAGTCTGTACGAGTCCTTCACCGAGAAGTAACCCACAACCTCGCCATATATTCATGGCGCTCGTTTATTACCGTTGTTGGCCCGCTGTATCCCATATTTGAAGCTTAACTCTCTTGCTGTTGACCTTGATGACTTTGCTAGCGAATTCAACACCGATAGTGTGTTCGGATTGGTCGCTGAATACCCCTTCAAGGAACTGTCTTATTATGCATGACTTCCCTGATCCAGCATCCCCTATAATGATGATCTTCAATCTAATATCGTATTCATGATCTCTCTGTCTTGGTTGTCCTCCCATTGGAGTAGAGAGTGAAGCAGCGGCCATCGCCATCTGTGAGGGCTCACTCAATGTCATAGATGTTGATGATGTTATTGAGGTATCCAAGGTAGCATGCCTCATCAAAAGGGAGAAGAACGACTGTTAGGCCGCTACCTACCAACTCGATGCCCCACGCTGATTCACCAATTCAAAACTAATACTAATACTGTGATATCAGAAACCAGCATGATGAAACACGATAATGGCACGAGCCATGGGCCGGCGCTCCTGTCGTTACTCCTCTTCAACAGCCCTTCTCTCGGGAATACCCGCCTTTCGACGGAATTCCCTCAGCTTAGCATCGAACTTTCTCTCACTAACCCCTTCCGATTTATACACATCTTCCTGAGGGGCTCATCGATGACAAGTCATCCTCCTCTACCGTAAGTGCACTGGCAACTACATGTTGTAATTTGCCTTCCTCTCTGCGTTGCTTTTCCCTAAGCCAGTAGCTATAGTCCAACTCTGGAGCTATCTTCGTGCTCAGGACCTGCGAAGGTGATCACCAGAACCTGCAACTGAGTAAGAGTTCACCTGTAACATCGCATCAGCTCGTTGTTGCGACACTCTCGGCTTGGGTGATGTTGGATCTACGTCGCAACAGTGACTGGGATTACGAGGAGTCGTTCAAGAACCCACCTGTTCGATACGCATGTGGTTGAGGTACAGCAAGCCTACTGAGCCGATACACTAGCCATTGTACAGGGTCCATGATAGGGAAGGTATGATATACCTTAGGGACCCAGTCGTACCTGGCAAGAAACTAAGGCCATAGGAAAGACGGAGTTATGAGCCTCTTACGGTGCAACACACATGACTTCAGCTCGGCACACTGCCTTGACCATCTCTGCTTGCTTCTTCCTAGAGAGCATGGTTACTCGTCTAGGGTGTATGTATCCATTCTGTGCCCTGAGGGGATGCATTCAAGACGCTGCAACGGCTCCATGATGGAAGATGTGACCTATAGTGCTGAAGAACATCCACGTTCCGCCAATGCATCTGCTCTCTAGCAAGCTGCTTCTGCAGAGGCGACGGCTCCCAAAAACTAACAGGTTTGGAATATACACCAACTTATCGATTCTAGAGTACAGAGTGGCATCTACCTCTGCTCCATTTTATGTGGTTTCGGTATTTCCTCCGCGGGTCCACGATTGAGCCACTTCCTATACTGTTTAGAATAAGAATCATATCTCAGTTTGAACTGTAATAGGCTCTTCCTTATAGCCACTCTAGTCCTCTTAGCCTCAGCTGCGGACGCTACTCTAGCATACTCTTCAAAATCAGCAAGCAACTTATCTAACAACATCACGCGAAGACACATCCAACTCCCGAGCTGCTACTCGTGATAGCACGATTACCTTTAGTATGATCCAGTTGTGTAACAAATGGATCCCAATAGGGGTCTATTTTATGCTGTCTTTGTGCCACACGCCACTCCCTTTTCTGTGGCGTTTCATCATCATTAAATTCGTCCAGTCGATAGAATAGTTTTCGCGTTAACTCAGTCTCCTCCTGCGTGAGCTTCTCAATAGCAATGGCTGGTCGTGTATGTATGTCAGGATCCGTGTCGCAACGACTCTTCCGTATCTACATGAATCATCGCCATGTGATGACAGAATAGCCATTGTGTCCTACCTCATCAAGACATTCCAGGAACAGTGCTTCACTCGTTGCCCTATTGCTGACTTTAGTATCCGAAGCAGCAGCAGCAGCTGACGATGACGATGACGTCGGAACACCAGTCTGACCAGAGCCCTGCTTCCATGGGCCCTCCCTCCTTGATGTAAACAATCGGTAAGGCTTCAATGGTGGTACTAGGGCAGCTGCGATGTTGACGATAGGGCCACACGATGAAGAGCCATTGAAGCGGCCTAATATCATACTGATCACACTCCCATCAGAGGTTGTAAGATCCAACAAACTCATGAGATGCCTCCAGTGAAACTAGACGGGGTGGGGACCATCATCATCATTGGGTTGCTGCCCCGGTATCTCAGCAGCCCCTTGGTAATCATCACTCGCACACATCGATACGGAGCGAGTTCCACTGGCGTTGTCATCGCCATCAGCAGCAACAACATCGATATCGCTTCTTAATTGTTGTTCAGCGGCCTCCGTTTCTACAGCCGCCGTCGCAGGGGTAGGCTCGGATTCTATGCCTATCATGATACTTCTAATGTTGGACCACTTCGACAAGGCTGATTGAGTGAACGTATGCTCGCTACCACACAATACCTAACAATAGGAAAAATGAGGCTTCCAGTGGAGGCTGTAAACTATACCGTTAACATGTAGAAAGATCGCTCGTATAAAGCGAGCATTTGATTGCAAGCGGCCTTGGTGATGAGAGATGCTGAGGTAGCACCAATGAGGTTGAGGTAGGTGTCAGCTATCTCCTCGAAGCACCATGCGTAAGAGTAGTTAGCAAGAGGTGTTACTCGTGACAGGAATCTATTATTCATGATAGGCACACTAATACTACGAACAGTGTGGTGGTGGTGGTATTACTCAGCCTTATCCTTTTGATGAGCCGCCGCCCCCAGCCAGTCGGACTTCTCTCTGCATATTGCAGCCAGCCATACATCCATTTGATGTAGTATCCAATGGCACCCTCTCGAGAAAACCTTGGCCCCTTCAGAATATACTAATTGGATATCAGCCTCATCGTCAGCTTCAGTAACAGCAAGGCGTTCATCATACCTTATGATAAACACCATCACCCTAGCCCCAGCACTCCCAACAACTACTGTCGCTCCAGATCCTCCAGCTCCTCCATATCAGATTCATTCAATCGTGTTCTACAGAATGTACAGGGTGACGTACACCAACGATGCTTGGATGCCCGGGAGTCACCATTGATAGGCAAGGATCCATCCTATCATGATTGGCTGTGATGTTGTGCGGTGGGCCATTACAACTCACCTTCCATTCTGTATAAGGATACACTACTCCAGTATGACACTGAGTACATCTAAAACCTCTAGCGTAGTCGACAGGCTCGTCACATCGACGACAGTGGCATGTGAATAACCATCCTAGATTATTGAAATGATCTTTCCTAACGGCAAGGTATCTTGGTCGCTCACCTTGAAGCCGTTGCCTGCGCACAATCGTACTTTTGAAAAGTTCCTCATCTCCAATATAGGATATGGTAAGCTCATCACCAGGTTCGATAGGCACTCTTGCTCTCAATACGAACGAGTCGTTAGGGCCGTAGTGCCAACAACAGGTAGCCTGATGGAGTACAGTGTACTGCCCCGATAAATGAAGCGGTTACTGATTCATACCTCACAGGAGTGGCTGAGCATGGATATCTTGTCATACATGATGAGTCCATCAGCAACAGTGTGATGGCCAAATGAGTTGAACCTGTTAAGAATGAGAAGCATCGGGTGTACGTATTTTGTGATGGTAGCAAAACAGCAGCGTGTAAGATTGAGTACCAGTACTACTACTACTACCTCCATATGAGCAATAGATGAACATAGTCACGAGCATCTAGTTGCATCAACTTCCACATCCATACTTCCCTCTCATCCTTTGGTATGGCTTCCACGTGACCATGTACCAGTCTATGGAGCATTTCTTGACAGTTCGGATAGTTGCTTGATGGCTCGCCTTGAGATTCTGTAAGAGAGAGCACATACTTTGTAGACAAGTAGCCGTGGTGTTGTGTACCATTAGTAGGAGCATCAACTGGAGGGGCCCATTTATCATAACAACGAACTAGTTTATCCTCATGCAGGAAGAGTAGTGATGATAATGCTGCCATATGCCATACGATAGGGAGCTCTAAGGCAGAATAGTAGCCAAGCCGAGGAGTGAGGCATTCCCCTACTACTACCCAGAGATACCGAGGCTTCCTCTTCTTTCAACCACTCGTACAAAATCTGATGTTAAAACGTAAAGATAGATTGTGGATAGGATATTGAGTGCTCACTGGGCAAGTGTCTGGTGTAACTATTTGAAGGGGTGACTCCGCAAAAACGATTTCTCCAGGACGTATAACATCACCCTCATCCATACGACTAAACATGCATCTGCCCTTATCTGTGGTGTCCCTGACCTGACCATAACCTCATAGCAGGCTAGTAGCAACAACATTGTTATGACCTCAACTCTCGCTGCTATCCGGGCATCACTCCAATCCTCCCCACACACGGGCTCAGTGGAGTCCGGAGTCGCATGGACGGCAGTATTAGAGGACCCCTCCCCAACATCTCCTGGTGTCCCTTCATCAAGATCACGCATAATAGATTCTGTTTGATTGTGTGATGATGATGTAGATTGACTCCGATGTTGGTGATGATGATAAGGCCCCTCAGTGCAATGCTGTGATGTGACTGTTGAATGGTTGGAGTCTGTAAGGGTGTCCGGCGGTGGAGGAGGAGCCATTGAGGGCATCGACAGAAAACATCCTCAGTAGGTGTAGTAGTGATATATGATGGTTATGACTTCAACACAACCCCATAACAGTGGACACAGGAAACAACATGTAGGAGTATCACGAGTCGCTATCATCATCATCTTGTGTATCCAACTTTAAGATGTTCGCCAAGTTGGCAGCGCTATCAAACCCTCGGAAGAGCCAGATACGGATGACCTATACAGTGGAGGCAATGCTTCCCTAATCTTTCTCGCAGGCATGCATGCTTAAGATGCTACGGTGCAAGTGGGGCTAATGCTCGGCTACTCCACCGTGGCCGACCAGTACTACCTGTGCAGCATATTTGGATACGTCATGAAAGAGAGCTTGTTCTCGTGCATTGAGCCTGCCCAATGCTAGGCTAGGTTTCACCCTCTCCAACCCGCCACCTATCGCCCTCTTCCCCATACCTATCCTTAGACGGGCTACTTCCTCTGTACGCGTGACCTTGATAGTGAGCCAACGGTCTTTCACTGTAACTAGCTGTAACACATTACCTTCAGTATGCTCTCCAGACCATTCTGTCCGCCACTACTACCACCCGGTTTCATTCTGAGCTTCCCCAATGGTATCGTCAAGTCATCACATACAACAAGGACCTACCTACGCAAGAACGGGCATCAACCTGATGGTCATGGCCGTGTAATGCCATCACCGAGTTCCGATCATTCGCTTGGAGCCTCAAGTCGGATAATGCCGGTCTCGCGGCTAACCCCGATCGATTCATGAAAGTACGGGGCTTGATCAGGTTGACACTATCCAGTGAGGAACGCCAAACACCATTCTGAGGAGGTTGAGCTGCGCACGTTTGGTTGGTCGGGCGGTTAGTACATCCTCAGTGGCCTGCTTTGATCTATCGCTCCTCCTATCAATAAGATCATCTCCTCTTATGCTTGCTATATAATCAAAGGTTAATTCCTTCATTTCACAAACATCACTTAGCCATCTCTTACGACTATGAAAGGACGTTTGTGGCGTGGTACTACTACCCAGTAAACTGGCAGTCCGATCACCAACCGCAAAGCCGGCATTATGCCGTGTACCCTCAAATTTAGGGCCATGGTTGCCGAGGAATAGTACCAATACTTTCGATGATGGTGATGATGATGCACTAGAATGGTCAGCTTTCGACCGGCGTGTAGATGCCGCGACCGACCTCCGTTGTACGTTGCACGATAGCTGCTGCTGCTGCTGCTGCAACGGTTCCAAACGCTGCACACGTAGACCGAAGACGGCAGGCTTCATCTCGGCTGTAACCTTGTTGTCTGTAAAATTGAAAACCAACAACGGAAGTTGTGGACTGAGATGAAATGACCGCTCCACCCAAGCCGCCGCAACTCCGAGAAGAATTGTTGGCGTTGAGGAATTTTTAAGAGTAATGAAGGACGCAAGATTCTGAGTAGAGGCCATTCCGTCCTGGGTTGAGCCGCGAGCCCTCTTGAACACGTCCAGTTCATCTGTATCATCAGGATGTCATTCTCATGTTTCGGCACTGGTGCAACATCAGAGGATGGTACAACCCTGGGCTATAATAAAGCATCGTATCAACAGCAGCAGCAGCAGTCAGGAGGGAGACCTCAGGAATCAACAGTATCTCGGAATACTAGGAGATTATCGAAGCTAGAGCAACTAGCATCAGCAGAAGCATGTGTATTCGATGTATACTCGGATATATGCCTAAAACAATGCAAACTAGGGATTGGGGAGACACACTGGAGAAGGCTACTCAAAAAGGCCGGAGTATTGGATGTAATAAGAACAATAACAACAACCACCTGGCTCATGTACACTGCCTGTTTCAGTTTGTAGGGTCCTCGGTAGCCACCAATGTACATTACCGTTCGCTGCTTCCCGGTGGTATGAGAAGGCTCAGGCTAGAGGGATTTCAAAAAGCTATAGCAATGATTGCCAACTACTGCTATCCGATACAACAACAACAACACCCACAAGGAGGAGAACAGCACGGTGGCAGCAGCAGCAGTAGAACGTTAGTTGACGCGTAGGGTGTGGATGATAACGATTCCCACCTGACCAAGTTTCTCAACCTAGATACATTCATTTCGTATGGAAACACTTACGACCACTGGTAGGGACTTGGAAGATCGGTAGTGCAGAAACGATGCATCATCATCCATCTGTACCACCGAACTTTGATGAGTGTGACATTGCAGCAGATCTCATCAAAGAGTGGCGTAATAACAATGTCCAGCCAATGCCGCCCACTATGCTATCAATCAGGTCATAATCGAGCGAGTACAACCTTCGTGACATCAGTCGATGCGGTACCCGAGCGGGTCAACAGGACGGTGCATTCTAGAAGGCATTCAGCTGAGCACCAGACTGGGGTGATTGCAGGGAAGGGAGAAGTCAATGTTCCGGAGAGGCAAAGGGCCGTCAACGAAGGCCCAGTTGTAGCAGCGTTTGATGATGATCCTCCTCCTGCTACTGGTGATGATGATACTGCTGCCCATGAGGCACCCAGACGAGCGGTAACACCGATGAGATTTGGTGGCAAGGCTTTGTTAGCTGCTGCTAAATGGCGGAAACGGAAGCATCAGAGGAAGCTACTCCAAAAGATGAAGCGAATGACGTGATCCAAACGGCAGGGTTGGTATCTACCATGAGTAAGGAGAAAGTCCGAGAGTTCTATTTATGGTTGAAGGAAGTGTATGAGTAAGACTAGATGCAGGGGTATTGATATTATTATGCGATGTAGGTACACAGTAGCCTTCGAAGATTGGATAAAGGACCTTAGCCCCATTCATGATGCATACGACTATTTAGACAAGGCCTGTGGTACACCTAGTGGCAGAGTAACGCTTAACAAGCTCCAAGCAGCAGCAAGAACTGCTAAATTCACGATTAGTACAGACGCCGTTAATGTAATACAACCACGATGAACTCGACAGTCACATTGCCATTTGGTCGCAGATCCTATTCTACTTCCTGGACATACATGGAGTTGGATACGTCACTCGGCCGGCTTTCGAGCAGTGGCGTACTGTACGACAGAACACTATTGATTCTTACATGGCCTTGTCCTAGTTCATGACACTGTTACCAATGTATAACCATTACTACCAATGCTTGGGTTCAGTCGGGAAGTCCTTTGGTCGTTCCATAATACAAAGGAAGTCACCAAAGCTGCCCGAATGACCACTGTCGACCCCCTTCCCTATAGAGTACTGCAGCATCAACACATGCACATGCGATAAGAAACAATGGTTATTGTCGTTTTACGTTCCAGTTAGCGCTGTTACTCTACATATCCATATCGGCTTTGTTGTTGTTGGCAGCAGGAAGATCATCGGTAGACTCGATAACAGGGACCTGGTCCTCCTCCAGCTTGGCGTGACGGATAGCTTCCTTCTTCTCCTTACGAATCGCCTGATACATGCACGATATTTGAACCTCATAATTCCAAATGCCTGCCACGATTCCAAACTGAAATCCCGTTCAAAAGTTTCTCTTCTTCCATTATAGCCAACGATCTCGGATACATGATTCGGATGAGAGTCCAGCGCTCACCATGTAGTGATAGGCGATGGTATTGTGAGACACTCGAAGGACCATGAATGGATGATGATCCTCTCGAGTACGGGATCTCCGAGGATGACGTTATATCCTAGATATCCTACGGTGTACAGGACAGTACAAGGTCTCGGGATGAACGAGGTGAACCATTCCTTCAGTTTCATAGAAAGATGGCAGAGTTCCGCAAGATATATTCAAAGACGTCTCGGGGTATCGGTCGTATAGCCCACAATCTACCCATCACCATTACTCGAGATCCGCTCTTCTTCCATTCCCTGCTCTTACGAAGCTTCTTGACCTTCTCGTAGGATGTCTGTCGAGTTGCCTTGGCAGATCGACCCATAGAGGACTGCTGTAACAGGAACAACTTATGAGAGCAACTTCTTATGGATACATGGCCTGTGTAAGACTCTGCTTCGGACAAAGGCGTATAGATCGACTGTAGAGCATATACCTCATGAAATCCGAGCGGACGGCTAATGCAAGGCACTCCACGCCATAAAGTTCCCTCAAACAGTTTGAACTGATGTATTCTGTACCGTATATTAGATGAAATCTACGGCATAGGACATCTGAGTCTAGGAATAGCAAGCCCCACTATAAGATGATTCCAGCAGCAAGACGACGTCCGATAGTAGTCAGAATGTCTCCAGTCGACACTAACCTACTACTACAGAACTGTGCGCTATCAGGTCTGTCCCCCTTGCCCTCGTGACGTGAAGGATGTCACCTTTTCGGCCCACCACCCTCGTAGTCAATCGACGGCCCGAGTGGATCTCCCTCTTCTCCAGGATCCTCTCCTCACTCTTTAACAGTCCGTTATATACGTGGCCTCTCTGCGTTATCTCTATACTTAGTAACCACGAGCGGGGATGGAAGCTTTCTCGCCCGCCTTCGTCTTACTCGTGCGTGTGTATGAAAGTAGTAGAGGGCTGCTGTGGTGAAAACTGGGCCTGGTTGATTAATCGTTCTCTAAAGAGTCTTTTGAATCAATTGATCGATGATGGCCTAGTCAGTAGTTGTTGTGGCTGAAGGCCTTAATCATTATGGGTGGCAAGAAAGGAGGGTCCAAGGCAGGTGGCAGTAAACAACATGGCAAGGCTGGGAGTATGGACGATGCGGACGATCCTACATCCTCACAATACAAAGTGAATGCTTGTATTGTTATGGCGGAGAACTTTGATGAGGGATGCCAAACTGAGACCTTGTTCGGTGAAGGAGCGACAGCAACAGGCCAGTCGGACAGGATAACGGGTAATGCTCTGGGGCTGCGGGGGCTGCTTCATCTATATACGACATTTATCGGTACACCAAGGCCTTGTTCAGGCCTCCTACCCTTGCCTGGTGGCACAACTCTACTCCAACGCACTGTTGACTTGGCACTAGACACCCTTCATATGAGAAGTGTTTATGTTCTATGCCGTCAATGCAATACATCAACAGTAGAAGGAGCCCTTGCACGAAGCAAGAGGATGACTGTCACTGGAGTGCCGGACACATGTAGTCCTTGCTGGGAATAGTGTGGGGGGGGCATGGCTCACTGCACAGGCACTTCGGTTTGTGAAGTACTCCGAGCATTCGGTTCCGGAGTAACACAGTGCCCTCTGGCCCAACAGGACTTCCTTCTCCTGAGAGGCGACTCCCTAGCACAGCCCAGTATTGTCAAGGTAGGAGTGGTAGTGAGCATGCACGGTGATCGGTATGTTGATGCTGTCAGCCTATTTATGATAGTGTACTGGAATACCATACATCCAGGCGGAAGGCGGCCAAGTCGGAGTATCTCATGACCAGAATCTTTGTACTAGTGGCGCGCAGTGGTGGGGGTGTGGATTGTGCAAGTCATCTCAGGTATCAGCATCGGTTGATTCAACCTCGTGTGATGATGTCCTTACCAACATTGTAGTGGGTACTGGTGGTACTGGAGAGGCTAAGGGCCAGCTCAGTGATAACCTGAAACAGCAGGGTATCACCATCGGAGAGTTGCTGCATTGGTCTGGTACTGAGTCATCTTCATCAACGGTCGGGCTATCCGAGCCCCTCCTCCATTGGGGATTCGGCGCAACCTCGAAGTTCAATGAGATACATTATCGGACAGGGGTAGTCGTCACAGCAGCAGCAGCAGCTATCCGATAAGTGCAAGGACCCGTGCTTAGGTGTTGGGTGATGGCGCCCTGGGGGATGTATTCTCCCCAGATGTATTCCGCCTGCTAGAAGAGGAGGCTGACTACAAGTAATACCTATCGTGGCCTTAGAACGGCGGTCCTATCTGTCAGCCCAGGTCCCTCCGTGATGACTTGGTCAAGTTTACCATTGGTGCCAAGTTTGATGACGGTGTATGCCCCTTCGGTATCGGTGCCTGCGTCGTTCCGCCACTCCCTCATCAACTTGTCCGTGTCACCAGCCCACGTACGGTCTTCTGACCCTTCAACCATCATCATCGTTACCCGTACTGCTTCGTGTAGGTACATATTACGAGGGTGCAGTAACAATGATGTTGGACAAATCACCGAGGGATTTCTTGACTCCCTGGCCCAGCCATAACGTAGAATCTAGACATCTCTATGCCAGCAAGGATTGTCGATGGAGTACGGATGGTAACGATGATGACCTTACAAAGGTAGTACTAGTGATGGGGATGACGACGATGACGAGAGGGATATGCCTATGGATGACTATTGGCTGCTCGCACAGGTTCATGGTGAGGTAGCTTATATTGATACAAAGGCTAGTGTGCATCCCTCGGCCGAGCTTCATCGGTGCTACATCGCCCCCGGAGGTACTGGGGAACGAGTGGGGTGGTGGCTATCCGATGTCCCTGTTGTAGCTACTATTGGAGCAGGAGTGGAGATGGATAGTAGCATCATAGGCCCTGGTGCCGTAGTCGAAGAAGGGGCTAAACTCAACAGGTAAGGCATCATCGGTATCGACTATCATCTCACAGATACTGTTCAGATGTATCCTCCACGCTAAGACCACAGTGTCACCATCCGCAACAGTTGAGGGCGTAGTAGTACCCCCACACGGATCCGTCACCTCCTCGACCGTCGCTCATCCAGTGGAGGGGGTCACCATTGGGGCACCATTGCCAGACACAGCCCAGGCACTTGCCAAGCTCGATGTAGTGTGGGGTGATGGTGTATGGTACCAAGACTTTAGCAGTATCTCAACCGCAGGCCGCCAGAGCATCAACGGTCGAGTCTAGTGGCACTGATGAGGTCGCTGATAACGAAGAGGATGGTGATGATGATGGTATCACAGGGTCACTTAGCGGGGATGAGGCATTCAAGCAGGGGTTCAGAACGGAGGTCATACCGATACTAATGATCGTGCTATAGCGGCACAGTTGTACAATACTCCGTGATAATCCAGGTATACTCATTCTTCAAGGAAGGGTGGGAAGAAAAGCAAGATGTTTCCCACGTGTGCCAACAGTTGAGAATATACCGGACAACAGAACAGGTAATGCTGATAACGCTGATCATTTTCATAGTAATGGATAAATCAAAAGACAACCGACAGGGGCTCACAGGCCGGAGCGCTCCTGTGGAGGCCTTCTTGTTATCGTGTGGTCGAGCATCCACGCTGCCTCATCTAGTGGTAGCGTAGACATGGAGTCAATGCTACATGAAGGCCACCATCAGCGCCATCAGTTGCTGCTGCCTGTTCCCATTAGGCTCCCCTCCCAGAGCTATTAACAGCTACTGTATTGGCACTTGCTAGAGTGTGCTGTGAGGTCTTGGTCAGTGATAGCAATGCTGGTAAACCAAAGCAGCCTCTGGTGTCTTCATTCTATGAATACTGGGATGATACTCTGGAAGAGCTGTAAGGAGCTGCCTACCGCCTTTCGTACCACAACATGCCTGCATCTACAGTTACTTGACGGATCAGGCGGGCCTACCATCGTGGTGGCTGGACACCCTGGATGCTCTTTGTGAGTACTGTTCCCAACGTGGAGGGGACCTTCACAAGGAGTGCTGCCTCTTTATATGGGTAGCATGAGATTCAGCATAAGGTTAGCATGGTATGGTACTGTATTCTAGGGTATGTACGCGAATGACTTCCTCTCCAGAGAAGACCTATTAGGATGGTGGAGTCGTGCCCCAGGTTAGTGTTGTGATGCTAATAATAGTAGTGTATAGTATCCCCACTAACCCCACAGATGCATACCAGCAAATGCCTCTCATGGCACAGCTGGTAGGACAGATAGAGGAGGAGTCCGACGAGAGTGATGATGAGGAGAGTGATGATGATGAGGAGGAGTAGGATGGCGTCCATTCCCTGACCTGCAGCCTAACAGTTTCACTGTGTTTCGTGATAGTGTCGTGTGGTCGGGTGTAAAACTCCTGCGCTACTGCTGCTGTTAGTTTTTTAACCCCAACGTTAGAGTGAGCATGGTACCGACTAGTCCCTCAATGAAGGCCTCTCCTTCGACCGATTGTGTACAAGGCTCCAAGAAGTCCAACTTTAAAGGGAATACTCGCGGCAAGACGACTACCCTTGGAGCCATGGCCAATCTGGTTATGATATGTATTGGTGTTGGTATACTTGGCCTACCTCTTGTTATGCAGCAGGCTGGCTGGATCGGAGGTTATATCCTATTAGTGGTCGCTGGTGCATCATCCTTATGGATGGGAAAGCATCTTGCTGATGCATGCAGTACCTATTCATCATCAGATTCCTGTGGTAACCCTGTATTCCCTTCCTATCAGTCCCTGGGGTACATGACATACGGTTTTATTGGTAAAGCATCCGTCATTGTGACTATGGATATCTTCATGCTTGGCCTTTGTGTTATACTACTAGTATTATTCGCTGATAATACTCTAAGAATATGGCCGGTATTGAATCGTAGCAGCTGGATCCTAATCTATTCTGGTATTATGATGCCGCTAGTATGGATAAGGTCGATGAAGTTGATAGCATGGCTGTCGATAGGTGGTGTTGTATCGGTTTTTGCGACTGTTGCTGTGGTGCTCGTAGCGGGTTTTAGTAGGATGGCCAATCGAGGCTCGGATGATACTATAACACACTCGTTATTCAACTACTCCGACTTGGGCGCTGCTTTTGGTACCCTCATGACATCGTTCGGTCTGACTGCTATGATACCCTCGGTAATGAACAATATGGAGAAGCCTGACAAAGTTGGCACTTCACTCTATGGTGCTTTCGCTATTATATTTTCAGTTTACATTTGCCTCACTGTAGCGGGCTACGGCGGGTTTGGTAATTCTATTGCTCAATATGGTGATATCGTCAGTGCTATATCCGGTACTACCACATCCACTCTCAATGATCAGGGTTATGCCATAATAATATGCATCCTCATACTCTGTGCCTCCCATTTCCTGGCACTCTTCTGTCCAGTTGCCACTGACTGCGAGAAGCTTATTCCACCAAAGGCGCCCAAAATCACAGCTTATGTCGTCCGGACCGCACTAGTTGGGATATGTGCCTTCTTCGCTACTGTTGTACCCGGTGTAACCGATATGATATCCTTGCTTGGATCAGTGTGTGGTATGCCTAATGTAAGATATTTCGCCGTCATTCTTGCTGCCAGTTGCTTCTGCTCGTCCCACTATGAACCTGCTGGCACTTCCCCATTCCTCAGGTAATGTTGCTGCCTTTATTGTTTTATTGGAAGGCCTGCCTCGTCGACGTCCATGGTATAAGAGGGATCTACAGAGGCCGCATCGTGAAGTTCATAGCAGAACTTCTCATCTGTGCGCTATCCCTATTCACCTTTGGCTATGGATTGTAAGTGCTCCACTCACCTCCTGCTGCTGCTGCGGTACCTCCCTCATCACAGGTACGGTTCAATCCTGAATATAGCGAGTAGAAAGTGAGTTGTCAGAGTGGACTTGTAGAACTATTATGAGTATTGAATGATACCCTCAGCAACGGAGCATGATAGGCCTGTAGGCTTCAGCTCACTTTTCCGCTTCAAGCGTTCTGCGCACCTCTCCATAGAATATATGACGAACAGGAAACTGCCGATTTATTGTCAAGAGCAGCTCTGTCATGTGTCGAGGGACTGCAGTCCCCGACAGTGATATGATAGCCGCTCACCAGCGGAGCGGTGTCCTCTTCTATCTCATCGTCATTGGTCTTCTCGACCTTTGACACAATTGTCACATTCACATATTTTTTCCGATTTATCTTTCCTTTCCGACCGCGTATCAACTTTTCTGTTCCGCGTCCGTTGGCTTGCGCTTCACGTGAGTAGGGAGATCATCACTGATGATTCATCAGCCATGTCGCAGTAGTCCCTATGTAGCCTTTCTGCTTCTACTTCTCTCACAATCTCCTATGGGACTCGGCAGCGGGTCCTCGGTGTCCAGCAAGCTATCCATCTTCGGAGCAACAGCTAATCTAGTCATGACGTCCATTGGTGTTGGTATTCTAGGCCTTCCTCAAGTTATGGAACAGGCTGGTTGGGTAGGTGGTTATATCCTCTTAGCCATTGCAGCTCTTGCCTCGCTGTGGATGGCGAGGCACTTGACTGATGCATGCACGAGATACTCCAAGAACGGAGAGTATCCATCATACCAGCAACTAGGGGAACTCACTTATGGTCGATGGGGTCGTGCAGCTGTTATTGTCAGTACCGATATCTTCATGCTGGGTCTATGTGTTATCCTATTGGTACTATTTGCTGATAATACCATGCGAATGTGGCCTGTCATGAATCAGACTGATTGGGTCCTTGTGTACGCTGGCCTTATGGTGCCTTTCGTTTGCATCCGATCCATGAAACTCATCAGTTGGCTATCGATGGTCGGGGTCGTCTCTGTTCTCGCTACTGTCATCGTTATTGTCATCGCGGGATTCTCTAGATTGGTTGAATATATTGGGACGATTGATTACTCTCTATTCAGCTTCAACCAGCTGGGAAGTGCTATCGGTACCCTCATGACATCGTTCGGTCTGACTGCTATGATACCCTCAGTAATGAACAATATGGAGAAGCCTGACAAAGTTGGCACTTCACTCTATGGTGCTTTCGCTATTATATTTTCAGTTTACATTTGCCTCACTGTAGCGGGCTACGGCGGGTTTGGTAATTCTATTGCTCAATATGGTGATATCGTCAGTGCTATATCCGGTACTACCACATCCACTCTCAATGATCAGGGTTATGCCATAATAATATGCATCCTCATACTCTGTGCCTCCCATTTCCTGGCACTCTTCTGTCCAGTTGCCACTGACTGCGAGAAGCTTATTCCACCAAAGGCGCCCAAAATCACAGCTTATGTCGTCCGGACCGCACTAGTTGGGATATGTGCCTTCTTCGCTACTGTTGTACCCGGTGTAACCGATATGATATCCTTGCTTGGATCAGTGTGTGGCATGCCTAATGTAAGAACTTCACTCGTGATAGGCTCGGCAGTACTCTAGTCTCCGCTCAGGTCATGCTCCTGCCTCTACTGTTCTATTGGAAGGCCTGCATCATTGACGTCGAAGGAGTACACGGCATCTATCGGGGGAGACCTTTCAAGTTCGCCGGAGAGCTCTTCATCATAGCTTTATCGCTCTTCACCTTCGGATATGGACTGTGAGCTCTAATTGCCCTCTCAAGTCGGTTCAGAGTCCCATTCTCCTTCAGGTACGGTTCCATCTCGAGCATGATAAACTCACGGTAAACTCGTGAAAATATGTGATAAAGCGGCGTAGTGATGATAGCTGACGTTCTGCCATGTCGTGCTGAACTCAGTCGAATTTTCCCCGTGAAGGCCCTTACTCAGATAGGCTAGTAGCTCCAGTCAAAGGTCTTCTTGCTCGTTATGATTATTCATGAATGTCATCCAGTCCCCGCAGTCTCAGATTTTCCTAGTCTACGAGGCATTGCCGTCGAATGCCGAGGCCCATAGGCTGACGTAGATCTGTTCTCATAGTGTTTCTTTCTCTGCTCATATCGTTAACGACTGGTGACCTACAATCGTAGGTCCTCTTTCTTGCTCACTGGGACGGTGTCGATCGTGTGCGGCTGCCCCAAGAGCCTGTTTCTGCTCACCAGTATTATCCAACCACAGTTCCTGTCGAGTTACAAGTATACGAGTGGGTACTGTAATACATGCTGAAGAGAGGTCATGGTACACGGATGGCGGCCCGTCTCTCCGCCACGCCATCTCGGCAGTCTTCGTCAGAACATGCGGGACGCGATCAAGTGATATGATATTGAGGAACTCTGCTGGACTGTACCTCCAAACACGCGTCATCTCCAGTACGAAGAGATTCCGCGATGTATCGATTGGATACTCCAGGTCCTGCCCACTCGAACTCGACGATGAACGAATCAGTTAGAAACCATTCCGAATTAATAATGATTGTATTCATGAAGGTGTTCTAGCCTCGGAAGCAGCAGCTTTCCTAGCGCTACTGCTGGGCTCCTTCACAAGTAAATTCTGATTCATACCGCCTGGTTGTTCCTATATAGTAGCAGACCCTTACCTGGAAGAAGCTCCTATTCGTCACTGGAGTTGACACTGCTGCTGTCTCCGGTGATGTTGTAGCATGGACTGGTGGAGGCATTCTCTCTGCCATGCGACTAAGGAATGTCTTCATACTGTCGACGGTAACGACAGGTTGAACCTGGGGCTGCTCACATTGTCGGAGATTCTACGATGAATTACCCACCTGATCTTTTCTAACATTCTCCTCGTCAGTGTCCGAGTCGAAGAAAGTCTCAATAGGACGAGCTGCAACACACCTCATCATAACATGAGGCTCTTAGAGGTTGCGAATTACAGAGGAACTCGGAATCCTCAGGGCTGATGGAGTGACGGAACGTATCAGGCCCGCCGTCTTCTCCAGGGGACAAGCAAAGTAGCGCCTTCTCGGCATCATTTCTGCGGCTAGTTGGTAGTGTCCTCCCGTAGAGTTGTCCGACGAGGTGTTCATAACTGGGATAACCTTACCACAACCCAGCACGACAGAGGTTGGAGATTCTCACAATATCCGGCCGTTTCGAGCGGTGATCCCTGCGGTTACAGCGTCACACTCGCGTAGGCTCGAGAACTCCGAAGCATCAGTGGCTCTGATGCAGGTCGGCAGTAAACAGCAGCAGATGACGCGTTTGGTGTACATTATAGTCGCGCCGTATTGGCTGGCACGATGTCTGAGATGTACGAGCACCGGACGCCACTTCAACGGATCGATCTTCCCCAATGCATCACACCGTGTTAACACCTGCCGAAGATCAATGTCAAGGCTACAGTTCGCGACTCGTGCTGAGGGTACAACTATGAGGGGGAATCCTCGATTGCAAAGCCACTCCAAATCTTCGGATGCTCCTGGAACCTCCGAGGCACCTACGAACTACTGCCGCCAAGCTTGACCAGCAGTGCCCACCCTGTCTTGCTCTAAGTATCGTCTGAGCGACCTTCGAATATAATACTTCTTGGGTCGCCATGTCCATAGTGTCGAGTATCGGAGCGTGTATCCTGAGCGACGGAGCAGGCATGAGTCCACGGGGTAGCGGGATCATGGACGAAAGCATCGAGGCAAGCACGAGGTAGCCCATCGTGAGACGAAGTGCAATGAACTGCTACTGTGCTATGGTCTCGAGATGGGACTCGAAGTTGGGTATAACACGCTCGGGGTGCATCATGTCAAGGCATACAACAGCTGCAAATCTGGAATGGGCTATGAAGCTTTCAAGAGATTGTCTGCTGATGAGCTGATGATGCTGAGGATGCTCACAGTAGAACAAGGATAGGGTTCCTGACCAACTGACAGTCGGTGAGTATACACCTACTGGAGCGCCTCTCACCAAGCTCTACACAGACGTTATTATCCTCATCACCCAGCACCACCGCCGGCAAGTAGCCGAAATCTATCGGAGCCATCCGGGGCACACCCTTCGCAATAGCCGCTTGAGCCGCCATGGAGGCCGCTAGTAGTGACTCGTCGTTTTTCGAAACGACTAAGTATGAATGACAAAGTTCCATCGTTGGCCGACGATGAACCAATACCATTGGTCGAAGCGGCTCTGTTCTTCACATCGTCATTCCCTTGGCATCCTGTCGAGACCCTACTCATACTGCTACCCGGATTCTTCGGCGCTCGGGAGGGGTTGCCTATGAATGGCACCTCACACGCTTAGAATAAGGGAGGCCTCCTGTCACCATGGTGGAAGCCGGGGTTCCTGATACGATTAAGCTGACGTTCAAGATCGGAGGCGATCGACTTCAAGAGAGTTCGTTTGCCACACCCAGGCACACCCATGATGAGAACCTGAAGATCGTGTTGATTTGGTATGGATGAGATGGTGAGTAGGTGGTAGTGACCGCTGCATTGTCTCTGCTGAACCCTTCTCCTGTATCGTTAGACGTCTGTGAGGAGAGGAACTGTTGCCATTTGCTGCTCTTCTCTGCCGCTCCCTCCGCCGCCGATGATGATGAGTGAACAGTGGCGGCCATAAGCGACGAGACTCTGTCTGCGACGTAGGCTTCGGATAACCTGCTGCCGTCGCCTGTGAACGAGATGGCACAGATACTGATAGTCGGAAACGCAACGAGGTAGTGGCCGTAAGGAGTTAGTAAAATTCGAGCATCATGCGCACAACGAGCCTAGTGGCCCTGACTGATGCTATGATTTGGTGAAGTTCTCAGACCCGGGGCAAGAACGGGAACATCCAACGATCGGAGTATTCTGATCGACTCTCGGCATTGCCTGGACCATCTGAGTCGAGGAGGAGAAGGAGTCTCTGCATCGATAGGGTACTCCCTCAGGGCACCACCTTATCTTGGCTATCCTTTCTTCATTACGACCAACGGCAGTGGCCGATCTCCTTCTGCCGTTACGGTCAGCCTCACTGTCTTCCCTGCACAGAGTCGATCTTATCTAACTTCAGCCGCCGCTCTACTCGGGATGCAATGCCTGAGAATGGGAGATCCAATGGTGAACGGTAGATGTAAATCCTTCTACTGTAGTGTGGGGGCAGCTGCCTTAGAGACCGTGACGAAGATGCACCCATGCTTCTGCTGCCGCTGCTGCTGGTGCTGCCGGCATTGGTGCCCCTCTTGTCGCTAATAGTGTACGTAGGAGGACTCAACATGCACAGTCGTCCAGGGGTCGTATCCAGTGATGACGATGATGATCCATGAGAGGACGAAGATGGCATTAGTGATGTTACAGTTCTTGTACTGGTAATAGAAGAGAGTGATAGACTCGTAGCTGTACAAGGGAATTCGAGCTACAGAGGCATTAACAACAGAACTACTGATTGATTGGTCATATACTCTGCACTTACACACATTCTCTGCCATGGACGGGAGACAATACCGAGTGGGGTATTCTTCTCCTTCCGCTGTTGGTCTAGTCACTACTTAAACTAGTAACTTCGCATACTACATCTATAAGGACTCCTGCCATTGCATCATCACCATGACGATAAGAGAATGGAGAGGAGGAGGAGAGGGACAGTGCAAATGTATAGATTCAGTCGATATTCATCGATGAGGGAGGGCTGCTGCTGCTACTCATGCTACTAGACTAGTAGGTTGATGATGTGCTGCTGCAGCCGTTATACGAGAAAAAAGGGAAGAGAAAAAGGATTTTTCGGAAGTGAAAGTCAGTAACGTGAGGGCTAGACTTCTCTGCAACAGCAGAGGTCACCACACCGTACGGAAAATCTTTAGCATCTTCGAGCAGTCTTATGTGAGAGGGCTGCTGCCTCCTTTCGGGTACGGCAGCTGCGGACACGTTTCTGCCTCGAAGGGAGCTGTGGACGAAGTATTCCATCAAGAGAAGTCTGCGCGTCTATAGTATCATCTTCAAGGCTGGTGAGGAAACGTTCATAGCGGAGATCTTGCACATGTAGTTGACGCTGCAACGCTGCCGCCTTAGTACTCCTCTCTGATCTCAGTAATCCCTCATTATACCGCACAATCCAGTCTCTGCGATCCATCGGTACAGCGATACCACATCCTGCGGAATCAGCAGTATCGCTGCCATCCGCCGGTTGCTCCTGACTAGTCGCGTCAGGCACGGTGGATCCTCTGTCCGTAGCCTTGCTCGTGTTACCGGTTCCGCGTCGTCTGTACCTAGTCGAGGACCATGAGTAGCTGCTAATGCGAATAGAAGTACTCACATATAAGAGCCTGAACTACCCGGGAATTGAGAAAAAGTTCAATCTTGTTAGTAGACCACAGCTGAATACCCCGTACCATCTCATTCTGTATTGACTGTAGAATACTCAAATCCATCTGTCGCCTTGTGACGCCTCTCACTAACGGTACGATCGCTCCTGTGGTGGGCCGAGTCGATGGCGATGCGGTAGGCCTCGATTGAGGGGCGCCTTTCGAGGCACCATCAGGCTCTGTAATTAATGAGAGGTGGGGATGTTCCGTGGAAGGTATCACATTGTCTCCTAATGATGATGCGGAGACAGATTGACTGCAGGTGTTCGATTGAGTAGACCCTGGAGATGCTGCTGGTCGAAGGCGAACTATTAACCCTGCGTTGATGTCTACCCCTGCTTTCACGTACGGTGGTTTGGGAGGCTGCACGGAGGCGTTGGCTGCCATCAAAGCGACAAGGCTCGAAAGCCTGCATGGAATCGTTCGTGCAACGCAATACTAGAATCAGACTGAGGAAGCCACAATCGGTGGAGATCCTGCATGTTGTGGTATGCGCTCACAGATCCTCATGTGATGCCTCCGTCATGGCAGACATGTCACGGGGCTGGTTTCCTGACCACAGCTGGGTCACTCCGTTGGTGTGGGGCCAACGGTCTCACTAGGACGGCGTCTATGCATGTTACACTTGCCAACATCTCGGCATACCGCTCTTATCGTGGGACCCAACCTGAAGGTAACTTGGAAATGTTCATACAGGCAGCATAGACGTGCAGCGCCACTGTCGTACTCAACATGACTAGTACGCTGCTGCTGCAGGTCATGGTGGACATGATGGTTGTTGGCTAGGTATTCCGCTATATCATCTCCATAACGCCCTATTGTAGCCTCGCAAGCGTAGTATAGGGCGTCGTAGTCGCGGTTATACCTGACTACCACACTACAATGATGACTACCATGCGAAGAGGAAGGAGACCCCATGTGCAGCACACGTTACACCTCCATCTGGGCTTCTGTCTTAGGTGTGCCTTTTTTGAGGCAGATATCCGTAACATCCTCGTTCCCGTTACCCTGTACGTTTATCATCGCAAGGTCCTGCATGGAAGCCTGGAGGGCACAACGGTGAGAGAGATTGCCGTGCATGGGTGTGACCTCTCGCCAAGAGGGAGTCTTTGAAGTGTTTGTTGCATCCAGTTCTGCTAAGATTGATTCTATTAACTTGTGGATCGGTGCTCTTCTCCCAAGTGTCCTCGTCTATGGGACCTACTACAAACTTCATCCAGCTTAGATGTCCAGTTACCAGCATCAGTCATCATCATCGGCGGCGATGATAGTACTCTCTAAAACGTCCAGTATATCATCAATATGAGCTAAGCTTTGAGCCTTGGGTAGGAGCTCTTTGAGGATCTCCTCACATACGTCACATCTAACCTGCGCTACAAGCAAGGCTACAGTGCCACCGCCATTGATTCAGGTGGTTGACTTTATGACCTTATTGGCAATGGTAAGACTATGGGATCTATCATCATCAGTCGGTGGGCGTATGAATACTGATCTGTATCTCGAATACTCCCCTGATGTTCCCGATACCTGCTCAATCATATGCTTACTACCATCGACCACCACTATTCCTGCTGGCACCGACGACGACGACGCAGAACACCTACCTGCTTGCCCGGGCCCATTCCAGAGGCATATTCAAGCGTCGATTGACTCATCGCGAGCCTCGAGAGTATGATATTCCGCACCACACTGTAGACCATGCTAAGGGCTACCTCAACTCCTTCAGTGGGTAACTGCTCACAGCAGCTCACAGACTGCGTCTCGACCTTCGCTACAGCGGAGTCTATGGTATGGCCCTAATAGCTCAAGGGGTGAGAGTGTTGATAAGGTAATTGAAGCAAACACAACCGAGTAGCTGTAGAAGATACAGAAGATATGGACAGGAGGAGACTGATGGACGGGATGGAGATCTCCATAGGAGAGGATGATGATGATGATGCACCGTCAACATACACGAATTATACTTCACCATCGTCATAACAATACGCCAGGCAAACGGTCATCATCATCTACCCATCGAGGCGGGTCCATCCAGAGACAGGTAGGACCACAATATAGGAGCTCCTAGAGTATCACTTCGAAAACCGAGGGACCTCCAGACTTGCCATAAATATTGTGGTAAGAGCGGCAGCAGCAATGGTAGAAGTGTAGGCGTTACTGGTAGTGAAGGTAGTGATAGCAGCAGATACAGAGGTAGTGTTGGTAGTAGTGATACAGTGAGAATAGAGAGAAGGTTCACGACACATTCACCGCGAACGAAAGGATTACATTGCCGTCCGTGACAGCGTCATCATTACGACGCATGTCGTAGGTTCGACATAGAAGTAGTAACATAACGATGGAGAGCCGTACGATACTCGACACGAGACGAGCATTTTACGGTATATGACCAATCGTAGTAGGAAAGGGTAGTATGAGGATAGTGCTTCGACATGTGATCAGCCACCACTACAAGCAATATCTTGTATCATCCAGTGATATTAACTTAATAGCCTCGATGATGGAGGGCTATAAAAATTATAAATATTCTGCGCAATACATAAGGATTGTGGGCATAGCCCACTAGATGTACCCAACTACTTCAAGGATACTCGTACCAGCAGCTATATCATTGTAAGCTGACAGATGGTACGGGCCGCTGCTATTACTATTGCTACTGGTGGTGATGATGATGAATAGAGGAGCCTAGCTTCCTCGAGTGATATTCAAATCATACAACAATCTTGGCCACTCTTATTGCTGCTACTATTACTTATTACTACTGATCTACTACTGCCACTGCTGCGTTGTTGCCCCAGCTAAGGTAGCGTGGCTGGACGACATCTTTGAGGGCACTACTAGCCAGCACCCTTACCAAATATACCAATAACAGGCGAACATCGGACAACGAACTACCAGGCCACAAAGAGGAAGCATGGGCCAGGGGTAATGCAAGTAACAGCGATAGTCACAATAAGAGCAGTACTATAGATATATCCTTAACAGAGAATAGTCACATATGATGAACAACAATACTACGGGAATGGACGATCATCATCATAAGGATAAGGTGGAAGGCTCCAATAAACCTCTAGGCCAGCAGCAAAGGCGAGAGGGATGTCGACCATCATCATCATCATAATGGAGAATTCCTAGCGTGGTGTAAAATACTATCAACTACTACGTTTCAACTACTAAGGCCCTAACGACGATATTACTACTCATGCCGAAGCAAGCACCAATACAAACGGTAGCAGAATATTCCGGTAAGGGGGAAAACCAGCCTCGTAATACAAATACCTCATTCCTTCACACATTATACCGCAACGACCACTGATGGTCGTCAGTCTTATAACATTAATACGAGGATGATAAATGGACGAATGCAACCTAGAAGATGCTTCGCAAACTGAAACATCCCCGATGGCTCTTGCCATGAGGGAACTGTTCTTCGGAATTATATGCCTGAAAACAGCCAGATTGAATCGAGCATAGCAGTGGTTGTTGTACTACCTTCCAACTCTCTACTATAAAAACGTTTTCCAAAGGCTCACTATCACCCTCCACTTCATCAGCGAAGGATATAGAGTGAGACTTGGAACCATAGTGTATGAAGTTACCTATCATGATGAACATCATCAGGCAGCCTATGGGAACTCAGTTACACTGATGGGATATCCATTAACAGTACACCAATGATGAAAGGGGCTAGGGTGGTCACCAAGAGCCATACTGGCCACTATCGCGTATGCCTACTACCTCTCCTGTCAATCCTAATGTTATCCGTCGAGTCACCCGCACGGCGCAATATCCCATCAGTGGACGTTGAGAAGGATGATACTGTGGATTCCGTGGGCGACTTAGGGCTCTGAGGAACACTAGGTCCATACCACTGTACTAAGGTCATCATCAATTGTGTCGACTTACGCCCAAGGCATCCCTCCTCAGCCACGTTGGGGTTGGATTATCGAGCTTGCATGATGGTGAGGGTTTACGACGGAAGTTGAAGAGCATTCAGAGTGTGTTTGACTAATCAACTGGTTAGCATGACAATAGTAGGGCAGAATCGAGGATACAGACTAATAAGATACCACCCCTCCACCATCACCAAGTAATCTTCGTAACCATATCATTGTTCAAGCTATCTAGCTAGCGTTGACCAAACCACTGCTATGCTGCTACGCTTACCGTGTAGTGTGCTTTGTAAGCGATCACTGAGACAATGTCTTCTACAAAGACGTTGAGTCCCCGGTAGATCAACGCTGCTGTTATTGATAGCTCAATTTAAGGAAGGAGTACGACCTATTCGTGTGCGACGAGTCAATGACCGCGCGCCACGAAATTCGAACGGGAGACGTGCGGTTCAAGAACTCTTTAACGGCGCCATTAATGGTACTCAAGCGAGTATTTCGGATCCCAGAATCGATTCTGCAAGGTTTTTCGTGTGTAATTATCAAGGATCGATCCAAAGTTAGATCAGATCATGTTATGAGACGTTAGGCGGCTAAGCGGCTGGTCCAAAGATAATGCACAGGCAAAGCGGCGGTATCATCGCGGATCATTGGGTATTAATCGACCCCTCAAAGGATCTATAGATCGAATGCAACCATCTTGTAATACAGAAGACTCATTGTGCACTTGACAGGAAGGATAATAAGCAGCGTAAATAGCTGGGAGAGCAGTATGATGTTGTGGGAGGTTGATAGAGCATGATGGTAGACTCCAGCCGTCATAGTTGTTCTTGTACTATGGCTAGAGAGCATCATCATCACCATCCCCGCCCACCATGTGGCGACCTTCCTGGACTAGAGTGGTCAGAAGCTCACCAACGATATTTCCCCAGTAGGAGCCACCCGTTGTGTTATCACCGATGTCATAACCTTCTCTTAGTCGGCCACGTTCCATCACGAAGCAGAGAATGTACACGGGAGGAGGAGCACAGCTCAAGCACAGCATCATCATCCATGTCGAGGGATGGTGATACTAGAGCGATAATAGCAAGCCATCCAGTAGACCCTAGAGTCCTCAATGCACTAGACTCTATTACGCTAGGCAATGGTCATGAACCTACCGAGTGCAGCATATGTGTACAACGGATAGGGAGGGATGATAAGTAGTAGCATATATCATCTGTCATGATGCGGCAGAGTTAATCATCAGATGCCTTGAACTACCTACATGTGGTCACATCTACCATTGGGATTGTATAATGAACTGGTTGAAAATAAGAGGTCATTGCCCAGTATGTAGAGCAGTGGTTGATGAGTCCTTTGCTATAGCAGCGGAGAGTGCGGCTGCTGCTGCCTCGTCATCGGTGAGATAGCCAACACTAACGTTTCTAATAGCCACTTGAGTGGTGTTGTACAGTGCTCATGGCGAATCGCCATTGGCGATAACCATCAGACATACCAGTTTTATTGTTGAAGTTATTTCAAATGAAGGCGTTTTCTTCTTCTTCTTCCAGTAGGGCCACGATACTCAGCCTCTGCCTAAGCCTATGGTGCATAGCTACATTACCCAGTAGGGTGTATGCATGGGATAAGGACATACACGAACGTATTGGGGAGGCCGTCTCCCGGGTACTCAGTTATAGGGATGTGTAAGTTATCATGCACAGTGATATACATATTACCGCGTTACTGATATTGTTGTCGTCAGGGAAGACCTCAACAAGCTCCTCAATGGCCAGTCTATTGCCTACATGTCCCGGTATGCTCATGATAAGCTACAGTACGCTAATTATGATAGGACTGTAGAGAACCATTACGAGACCCAGCTGAGGTAGTAATAGTGGTCGCGATGGCGGCTCATTATTAATATCAGAGATTGGAAGTGTACCTTCGACGTTGACCATCCGGATAGTGATGCAGAGTCTAAAGGCCTCTATCAATCAGTAGTTGAATAAGACCTCAGGCCAGGCACAGTAAGGTTGAGTACTCCTATTACCTTAGATACATGACATATTTGGAAGGGTGACGCATGAGAGTAAATCGGCACAAGATCATGGCATTGCCAAGGATATGACAGAGCCTGTCCAGATTAGCTGGCTCCTAGGTACCTCCCAACAAATCTTGAATGTTCGTTAATGAGGGCGTATCTCAGGTTTGGTGCAGGACTTGCATCAACCTCTTCATACTGGGTTCGGTGCTGATGACCATGGACGGAGGATTACTGTTCAATACCATGATGACCCTAGCACCAATTTATACGACTTCTGGGAGCGTGATGTAGTACACTGGGGATACTGTAGCATGTAGCTATCACCAACCTCATCTTGCTCTCAGGTCTCTTCGGCTGTTAATTTAGAAACCCAACTCGTGTTGAGAGCGTATAACGAGGAGCTGGATAAACTAGTCCAGGAGGGAGGTTATGGTATAAAATTAGTTCAGAAAATATATGAAAAGGGTAGAATGAAGTGTACCACTGCCTGCATGCCGTACGAATGGTAGTATAGGTATAGCAGAGTGGATAGCAGAATCAATGGAGATGTCATGTAGCGACATATACTCAGTCATTGCTGGTGGTAGAGGGAGGGAAGTACCCAGAATGTAATACCAATGGCGGATCCCAAGTCATCATCATCTGCGCACGTATAGGTACCAAATAGATGATGAGGTCTACGCTCGCTGGCGTGATTTGGCTACGAAGCAGGTTGTTAAAGCTGCAGCAAGGTCAGCTGTTGTACTGCATGCCATAGCCATACATGTAACCCCCTCAACACCACCCACCATACTACATGTTCAGTCATCATAGCAGTTATACACAGGCACGATACTATCATCCTGAGATTGTGGGCGCCCTAGCTAGGTCGAATAAAGTACAGCGTCATAGAGTTAGAGGTAACTGGATGCAGGCGTTAGCCAAGAACACCGTCATAGCGGCTGTTGTGGTACCCCTCATCCTGGTACTACTCAACTATCCACAGTAATAACAACAACACTACTTCATGCTAACGATTTCTGTACTTCCCCTTTAGATTTGTAAGACGCTTCATGCCCAGCAAGGACAACAGGTCTGAATAAGCCCCCTTCCGCCTGCTGTTGCTGCTCTCGGCACACCTCCTCCAGTTCGTCATGCCAGTGACAGCCGCAGCAGGAACAGCAGCAGCCTTACTAAAGACAGCCTTAGTCACCACTCGACATTTACACTGTTGTTTCCAAGTCTCTCGATGATCACTAAAGTCACCTGTTCAGGGTTCAGTGCTATTGCGTTACGGCACTTAGTGGTGGGGCGTGATCGGAGCTAACATCATCGTCGTAGCTATTTTTAACTCAACACCCTTCCTTCTTCTTTTTTCTGGCATCTACTAGATAAGAGTCTCGCTGCTGCTCCTTACTGCCGAATCTGCATCATCATCATTATCATCCGCTAGTCTCTAGTCGATGAAGTTTGAGAAACAGTTGCGACGCTACGCCATTGCAGAATGGGCCGATAACTATATAGATTATCGTCGTCTCAAGAAGGCACTGAGAAGGAGTGTAATACACCAGTAGATTATTACAGCATCAATAGCTGGACACTGTGGCGTGGAGTGTCGTCTAACATGATCATCAGGTGCATAGGAGTCGTCGACTACAGAGTAGTATCCATGATGCATCATCAATCGAGGATCTTATGCGGAGGTCAAGGGACTATAGTCTAGGGGCAACTCAAGGTGGCCTGCCTCCCGAGCCCCATCAGGTACTACTATCAGGGCGGATAATATAACAACAGTGTTAAGCATATCACCAACTAACGTCCGGTCTCACCACTGACTTTTAACCTTCGTCTCACTATCGAATAAGTCGCATTTTATTATTACCTAACACAAGTCCTATCAACCCCGTGCCTGCATGTGGCCCCATGGCCACAGACATGATGATCCTCTGTGTAGATTCTGGGTATATCACCGTCCTCCTTCGTAAACAGTGAGACGTCATTAGATGAATGGTATCAACTGTTAGAGCTGCAGATACGCAAGGTTAACATATTCTTTGAGTAATATCATGCTACTAAGGCACCAACCCTCACTTCGCTGCCCTCATAACCCTCTCTTCAGGCTACAATACGAAGACCTGGAGTCCCAAGTGGTCGAGACAGAGAAGCTGGTGTAAGGAGGGAAAGAACACTATCTGTATTGTCGTGATGATGATGTTCATATCCTCAGTCATTCAATAGCATCATCTTCCTCATCGAGTGGTAGTGGCTCTAGTATTGGTATTGCAACGCAGTACCATCAGCATCAATCGCCTGTATATGCACAAGAACATCAGCAGCATGAAAGTGATGATCTGAATGGAAGACAGATAGAATACCCATACAACCCCTCTGAGGGCAATCTACAGGCCCCACTCATACGGGAGAAGCGCCATCGGAGCCCGGAGGAAACTCACAACAGTAATATTGTTCGAATGCCAACCTTCTGTCTGCTGTTTCTCCATCCATAGTTTGGCCACTTACGTATTATCTCAGCCCAAATGATGATGCGAGCCGAGAATGCTATAGCTAACCTGACGGAGAGGATAGACCTCCTACGTTCATACTCAAGGCTCAATCATCTAGCTGTTGCCAAGGTAGTAGTAGTGAACACTAGCTCGCAAGGAGCAACTCCGTACTAGCAGATACTGAAGAAGCATGATAAGGTTACCCGGATCGGTCTATCTCAAGTGCTCATGCCAGAAGTGTCCTCACAGCCGTTCTATGACCTCGGACGTTTAGATGCAGTAGGGTGAACGATGATGATGCTGATGAGGCGTTCATTGCGGCATTTGTCAGTTGGATAAACGTCTGCAACGTCTAGTGCCGTGTACAAATCCAAGCGAGGGAGACCAACAATTCCTAAAGAGATTACGCTACTTTAGGGAGCATATGGGAGGTGGACACTCGAAACTGTAGGTCCCTTTATCATACGACACCACGACCATCATTCGAACCTATTAACAGGTTGCGAGGATTCTATGTTGGAGTATCGGTGATGCTGATGATAGACCTTATTGTCCTTATATGTATTCCTCACACCAACCCTAACTTCGATGAGGCGGCCTTCTTTGCCAGTCTAACGGCCTTCAGGTAACAGTTGTACTACTAGCATCATGGTCGTAACATTCTTAAACGCTTCTCATTCGTTCCATATCTACAGGTTTGTATTCATGTGTTCATTGGCTTTATGGTCTGCCGGCTGGGCTATGAAGTAATAACAATACTAACACAGTGTATTCGTCACATCCCCTTCAGTGTACTGGAGACCTACTCTGTCAACTACCTTTTCCTACTGGATTGTGACCCCAATATCGAAGTTAGATCGGATACTTTATTTAACATAGCAGCTGTACACACCAGTCTCTTTATCCTCTTTTTTGGACTGTAAGCCTCCTTCCCCTCCTCCTGCCATCAATCATGCTACCCTCAGATACGTAGTAGATTATAAATTCGCTATATTTGGGTATCATGGATACTATGTAGTGTACCCGGCCATACTCCTCTTTTTCTGGCTTGTATCTATGTTTTGGCCCCATGACGTGAGCCCTACCACTTCAAGTATAAAGGCTTATCTTCCCCTCCACCTTCGTACAGGTATTCCGGCTTCGCTATCGTAAGGGTATAGCGATGTCACTGTGGAGAACAGTGAAGGCTCCGTTCGGAGGCTCGGTTACCTTTGCTGATAATATCACCGGTGATGTTCTTACTAGTGCAGTTAAACCCCTCCAGGTAAGTATCGCTAGTAGTGTTAGTCACTTAATGCTCGCCATGCCTGCTGCTGTCTCCTCAGGATCTAGTCCTCGCATTCTTTTTCTTCTCCGCCCCGTTGGACATAGCTAGAACAAAGACTGAGAATCATCCCTTTCTTATACCATTGATAGCTTTCTTGCCGTAAGAATACTCGATACCTGCATCTGCTGCTGCTGGTTATAGTCTGGGTAAGCCCCATAGCTTTATCTCAGGTACTGGTTCCGAATGATGCAATGCTTGAATCGATGGTGGGAGACTAGGGAGACACGACACTTGTGGAACTTCGGAAAGTAAAGAGGGAAAACGGTTGCATGGAGCAGTGCTCAGTGGTACTCTCGCCTCAAATTAGGTACACATGCGGTAACATCATGGTTGTGGTAACCGCCATCCCGCTCAGTGATTTTCCCTACTTCTCTGTCTACACTGAGAGGCTTATCTGGGTATTGACTCTCTTAATCCAAGTTAATGATAGCCATACTTCCTTGTATTACCAGGTATTCGTCTATTGCCTATCATCTATGTATATGTACTGTTGGGATGTTGGTATGGATTGGGGTATTGTCAGCTTCTCCACTACTGACCATACAGGTAGTAGTGGTCACTACTGCTAGGACTAGGACTTATTGAGTACCCAGGTACATTCCTTTCGAGGGAGCATATGCTACCTCGCTGGATGTATGGTGCTGCCGCGTTCACTAACCTTATAGGTCGAACAACGTGGGCCCTTACTCTTATGCCTGCTCATACGGTGTTGAAGTCACCTGTGGGTTCACAGGTTTTGAGGACTGTTGTGGCTGGTATGGAAATCATGAGGTAAACTGCATCATCATCATTAGCTAGGGTATCCAAGCTTGGTTGTTCATCACAGACGAGCCCAGTGGTTTATAATTCGATGCGAATTTGAACACCTTACGAATGCAAGCAAGTATCGATCACTTCTTTGGGTGCCACCACTCATCTCGAAGGAAGATTTGCATGCTACAAGTAGGTCTGCCATTGTAACTGCACGGTGATCGTTAACTATGTGCTTTCAGGGAAGAGAATGAAACCTCTGTTCACTGTGAATGTAAAGTCTATTGCAGTAGATCCATCCTGGGGTATAAAAGATACGGCCGTGGCCGCTATGAATTCTGTACGATCTCGAGGGGAATCCTTCGCACCTTAGAAGCTACTATCATCACATCTACATTTTTCTCAAGTTTCTCCAACTTGTTGCCTGTTGTTGAGTTCCTTCTACTCCCCTCTATTTTTGCCTTGGGTCAATTGTTTCCCCTCCGGGAGAGTAGGCTCTAGAGGTGTTGGCTCTAGTCAGGGACATGCTGGAGATCGCGTACACAAAATCATCGCGGGGCACGTTGGTGATGATGTTGTTCGTTGTTTGCTCATAGTTTGTGATATGTTGTTGAGTGAGGAACACAACTTGCTGCGCGTAAATAAGCGCATCGTAGGCGTATCATCTAGATAAAAACCTCTCTGGTGTGGCGTTGCGTATCATACATGTAACAAATATATGTATATTGATGACCTCTTCATCCCTTACACATTGTCCACCCTCTCAACACGAAGCGGTCAGTTTTAAGAAAACGAGTTACTAAACTATCAAATGTACGATCATACAATATGAGTGATATCTGCAACTGTATCCGGGCTACTGTACTCAGTGGGTGGTATGCCCTTTCACAGTAGTAAGTCAGGAGGGCCTTCGGCGGTATCACCTTGCGGAGGCGCTTGCCTTTCCGATCGGAGATCACGGACGGTGCCCTCGTTACTACTGCTACAGGCAAAGAAGTTATCGTCGACCACGACATAATCATCTTCCACCAACCTATTCGGCTTCCCCATTTCAGATGAGGAGGGAGTCGCACTTTCGAAGGGTCCAAAGTAGTCGTCCGTGAGGTTGTTGGTGGGGGAAGCAGCACCTCCACCACTACCATCCCGTGAAAGCCTACGCTTTATTTCCGGCTCGGACACCCAAGACAGCAAATCCACCTCGGGTGCTGAGCTAGTATTTGATAGCCTGTTCGTCTGTTGAGCGGGGGGCCGCGTCGTCGAGCATGGAACAGACATCCGCGCTGGGCGACGTTTCACTCTGACTGGTGAACGGACAGTAGGGAGATCAACGGCAAGTTTGAAAGTGGCACTAACTGGCTTGTGATCTGACGAAGTGTACCTGAGAATGAGGGCTAACACCCTGAAAACTCCCTCCTCGGAAGTAACCTGTGATGAGACTGGTAGGTTTCATTGACCAGGGCTCTGTGGGGTGTGCATTGATAGAAGATTCTATCACACCAACTTGGACATCTGTTCACAGCTAGCTGCATCGTTTCTGGCTCAAACCTGAGCTAGGACCATGCGGCAACATGGTACCATGTAGTGGTAGTACTTGTAAGTGGGCATGAAGTTGGATATCTTGCCTTCGTTGCACTCCACGAGGGTGGTATCTGTGCACTCTCCTTGATAGTACTGGTCATATTGAGCCAGTCTCTCTGATGACATGTAGGATGATTGATGGCATAGGTTAGTGGACGTTACTACCAAAGTCGCCCGTGTCGAGCAGTGCCACTGCAGTATCTCTATCACAGTTGAGACGGAAATTGAAGTCTCCAAGTAAGAAGAGCACCCTCCGTTGAAGAGGCTGGCCCATCGTAGTGTACTGTTCCCTAACCTGCTGTCGGTATTCGCTTGTTATCATATGCAGCTGCTCATTCCGTATATCCATCATTCTGAGTACAGCAGAGAGATGACAAGTCCGATGCCTCCGGGACCATGTCCTCGGCAGAGCGACTGTCGTGGCTGGTACTGCTACTACCTCTCACCAGCCTCGAGATGGACGCTACACATTGAGATGAGAGTATTATGCAGCTTCATGCTGAGTAACACACCACCCTTATTCCCGTGGGCACCGCCAAGGCCTGATATCGACTCCTCAAGCGCAGTGTTGTTAGCAGCATGAGCCCCACTAGTACCTCCCTTTATTTTCCTTAGTATGCACATGAGATATCTCTCTAGCCAGTGATTCCCTAACCCATACTGAGATGTACAGTCCTACCATGGTTATACATTGTACCTGCCATTGGCCACTCTTTCACTATCATCATACCAGGCCTTGGCCTACTTCAGTGTAATGCACTCTATCCTGTCTGGGTATACCCTGCTTCTTTTGGTAGTTATCGAAGAGGCTACATAATACACGGTTGAATTGAGCCCTCCGCACTTCATGCTCGGTCTCCCCCTCGAACTTGCTCGTCATCTGCATGGAGCTATCGTTATCGGTTGTAACGAGGAAGACGATGGTGGATGAGCTTACCATTCTGAACCCTCTCTTCAGAATAGCAGTCGCGTCCAAGTCGACAAACTCCTGCATACCAATAATATATACCTGATACCACAACATCCACAGATGCCCACCACGGCTCATCGGGTACGGCGTTACATCTCTAAGATAGGAATCCTCATCATCAGTACTATTGGTAGAATGATGATGATGATGGTGATACGACAGTCTAAGCCAATCAGCCAAGTCTTCGCCATTCCATGCCCTACTAGCATTGATGTTCCAAGTACCAACCCATATGGAGAGCTTTGAGCCTGATGATGGCACTCTAGAATGAAGTAGGGTCATAAGAAGCGTTGACATACACTCTGCTGTATCCGCTGTAGTGCTTGAGGGCTCGGAGCTATCATCTTCCGCGTTACTGCTTGTTTCCAGCGTACCTTCATGAGGCTGATAGACGAGTACCTCATACATGAGAGGTAATCACTCTCTGTTGCCTTCTCCATGGGACCTCCTCCTGCCAGTGATGATGATGACGACGTCGATTGACGGTTGTCCCTAGACTGCTTGCCACTGGTGGTAAGGTCGCGGCGAAGAGTAAGAGAGGCATCTATCGCTGACTGACGGTCACGGTCCTCTCCGAAGTTATTCTTTACGTATCTAACAGGAGGCAGCGATGGCAGCAGCAGAAGCAGCAGTGGCAGAAGTAGTGCTACTACCTATTGGCGCTCCTGAGCATCTGCTGCATGGAGTTCTGCCAGGAGCTCTGGCCTGTTGTGACCAACTCTGTTAGTACCGAGCCAGTACCGGTATAATGCATCTGAATGAGTCGTCAGGTGTGGTCGGATGGATCGAATACAGGAGTATTATTTACAGATATCTGATCTCCATGCTCGGCCCACAGGGTGGTGAGGACCTTCTTAGGGTCACCGTAATCATCATACTTTACTCCGAGCCCGGCTAAGATTTTACGTAGGATAAAACATGAGAAGGCCAGCTGACCTGTCGGCAAGCGGCACTAGTCGGTTATCAACCCTAGACCACGTTACCTGCGTTGGTACGATCTAAACAGTCTAAACAGTTGGTCCTGATGACCCCGACTTGCTCCTTATGGGTGCTGGGTTGCCACCATTGGAACCTGCGATGATGAATGATAAGCCGTGAACTCTGGAGCATAGAGCCTACTCCAGAGCCTTGGCCTCTCCTGATGATACAATAGTATCCAACACAGCATCAACATCTAAGGATAGAAGAATGATGGACAATGCGGCCGCCGTACAGAAGGGCCCACCTTGCTCCTTGACCATTTTATGGAAGTCGAAGTCTAGGATACTGAATACCCCATCATCAGCAAAGTGGGATTCATCCATGATATCCTTCAGGGCATCAGTGAGTCTTTGCTCCTGCCCTAACAACATAGTGCATGCTGTCTACCTGCACTTGTGCCCTCCCCATCACCCTTCCCTGTAGCCAGTAGATTGACAAAGAGGCAGCCATGTGGGCCATACCGGTCCAATATGCCTTGGATATGCTTATCATATGCAGAGGCACTGAGCCTAGCGTTTCTAGTGATATCCAATTTCATAGTACCTATACGGTACCAGAACTACACCACTGCATCATCTTGAGCGAAGAATTACTCCCTTCTTGTTGCCAGAATGCAGGTATAGATCCCCTTATCTGGGTATGGGCCGCTACTATTTCTCGGCCCTCCCGTAATACCAACATTTCCGTCTCGACATAGTTGGCAACATGGCCATCATCATCTATGCCTCTATGATGATATCTGTTATCATCACTTAAGACTTACAGACGCCCTGACATGGTACTACCTAGTGCCAGCCCTAGCACAGCTCCTTCTCCCAATGAGCATGACTTGGTACCCTCTAGCCACCGTAGCAGGTCCACAGACAGATCCCTGCGGCAAGTACAGTCCGACAAAGACCGCAAGAGGTTGATCTCTCACCTGCATCAGTGGGGTGCACCACTGGTCCACGCCATGAAAAGGGTGGCTGGTACCAAGCATGTTGATGGTCATAGCCCTATTCCAGCAATAGAGCGGATCGGCCGTATCCCAGATACCTATGTATCACCCCACATCCCTCCTCCTCCTCCTCCTCCTAGCAGCAGCACCCTACCCTGCTCATTGTGTTCGGCATGCCATTGTTGCCCATGGGTTATATCATACGTACGACAATAATAAAAACCACCTCCAGAGATGAGTCTAACATTGGTCGGTGGTAGATTGGCCATTGGCCACCATTGCTACTACTACCGTTCAACACGTTTAGCAATCACATCTGGGAGGATGTTATCATCAGGTTGGGATACTCCCGGGGCAGCTTGTCCTACCGACGACACCCCAGCAGATTGCCTTGTCGATTGATCGGTGGTCGTAGTGGCATACCTCCTGGCCTGAGCGGCATTACTACCATTACATACGACCTGACATCCCTCCCTCACCCTATAGGGTATGCATCTTGTATTCTGGACCTCCATGATAACATGTCCCCCTGGTAGTCGGGCCACAGGGGCAGCATCAGTACACAATACAAGATACGCGCCAGAGGCCGCCACACCCCTTACCAGTACCCGCTGGGGACTCCGGACAGCTGCATACTACTGTACCTGGAACCTCGACGGAGTACCATTCACGAGGGTATGATAAAGTAGTACTACCCAGTACGGCTGTAGCCTGCATCTCATCCAGGACCATATCTTTATGTTGGCCAGCCTCTACAACGTGTGCTGATCCAACCTTACGGTTATCCAGCACCAAGGTCTCCTTCGGCGAGTCCACGTGTCGTATTACCTACAGTCCATCAGCATGGCCACTACCATCGTAACAACCAGCCCAATCCTACTATGCTCCTTTCGCAAATAGCAATACTATATCCAAGGGATGTATTCCCGGTCCCAGGAGCGCTGCTGCTGCCCTCTGTGATGGAAGGCCACCTGAAGATATCACCCTGCATCACCAGGAACCTTAATCTCTCATCGGCCCTACTCTCCCTCGGTATTCTGACTAGCCACACCTTGGGAAGGCCAGTTAACAGGAGTCCAATCCATCACAGACTACTCTCGGTTAAAAACGTGATTGTAGTAATGATGATCCGCTAAAAGCGCTCGCCCAGTCAATAATACAATACCGTTTTCGTTGAATATGCTCATAGACGAAGCAACAGTAGCTCAGCATCGTCGACATGAGGATAGCGATGGCCTGTAAGGGAGTATATAAATGCCTCCCAAGGCCCTGGCCGGCGCCTACCTACTTTTTGCCTCGACTTCTGGTGTCGAGAACAGTAGTGTAGTGTCCTCAAGCTACAGCCTACTACATGCTGGCCTTGAACCATTACTATCTCCAAAGGAGGTGATGTATTACTACCAGGGAGAGGTCATCATGCCCATTATCAGTTAGGCTACTGCTTACGAGACTATAGAGGATGTATTCGAGAAGTAGTACACTGATAGTGGGTATGGCGGATATTGACAGCAGCAGATTCCAAATATATTGCCATGGCCGTTGGCTTGGTGTACAAGTATTACAGAGCCCTAACGATCTACTGTACATACAGAATGTCCTCACTGAGGTCAGGCCTGATGTCGTTATAGAGGCAGGCACTTACAAGGTGACTGCTACCTTGGATGTAGGCAATACCATACTTTGCGTGATGTTAGGGTGGGCTTACGGTGTACATAGCATCAGTACTAGAGGCCTTGAAGGGTCTGGAGCGTGAAGACTGGGACCCGATGGTTATCACGATAGATCGTAATGACCCTAGCCAGGTAATGGAGGTACATAGGCTAAATGGTTCTACTACCTGTAGTAGGTGTTCGATAGGGAATGGTTCTGTCCTGTGTGTCAAGAGTGCACCAAAGCATGGCAGACACCCTTATGGCAGAGGTGAAGCGTAGAACTGTAGTATTACTCGTTACCGCGTAGTACTACATGTTAGGCGAGTACATTTTATACAAGGATACAGTGACCAAGTTGATGTGTTGATGGAGGTAGAAGACATGCTCAGGTCTAAACAGGGCACGGTCCAGAGTAGTGGCAGGAACATAACGGTACTGCCATGTAGAGTCATGCTTCCAGAGAGGATGGTAGGTGCTCATAACACTGGATGCATCTCATGAAGCTGAAGGGGTATTAACCGAGCTGCTCATGTATTCACCACTAGTGTCGACAGACAGCTACATTATAGTACAGGTAATAGGAAGATGAGGGCGTCGTCGAATCATGGGGGGATCCTCGTCAGGATGCTAGACTAGATCGGTTATGGAAGAAGCCTGCAGTGTTTGCGGCTACTGCAGCCTTCCTACAGTTCACCTCTGACTTTTACTGGGATAGGACAGTAGGTTATGGTCTCCTCCTAGTTAGAGTCGGAGTGGCAAGTTGCCACTGGCAACCTTCCTACAAGGTCCCTATATACGGCTCATCACAGCATATGTATCTGAGGAGAGTGTCTTCGTCTCATTTGGGGTCCCTCCAGTCCAGTCGGATCTCGGCTAGCGATGATGGTAGCATGAAGAGATTTCAGAGCCTTTTGAAGGTCAGGGATGCATTCATGAGAAGTCTTCGATGGGCATGAACTGTGGTGTTGGGAGGATTCACTGTATTGATAATCTTCGCCGCCACACTAGTGATTTCCGGTTCCTATGGCTCCCCATCGATCGACTGGTACCTTCCTATGCTGCCTGTGCGGCTTCAAATGTCGTTACGACTATGTTGGCCAGTCACCACCTTACGTTGACTCAAGTGATATGGTATTCCTAGAAGAGGTATACTCCTTGCAGTCCCCTTTCAGTGGAAGTAAGTTGTCCAGCCATGTCGAAGTCCCTTTACTAACTGGTTTCTCAGCCACGGACTCCCCAGTAATAGTGCTCGGTGCTGAGTGCTCCTGTTGTGGTAGGAAGGTGTGTACTGATGCAGCATGCAGTGTATTCTACAAGAAGAGGTAGTCCCCACCACCCGTGGAGCAGTACTAGTGTGTAACATGACTATGACCAGGTACTGTCGGGAGTGTGTAATGAAAGACCGTCATAATAATCTAGACCTGCCCCCTGTGCTGTTGAAGGCAATGAAGGGATGACCTGGTAGCCTCTAGGCAAGCAGATCAAAACTTAAGAGTCCTACGGAGATGAATGTGTACTCGGGTAATCGGCAAGAGCAATCGACGAGCTGTGGTGACGTGGTAGTGTCCAATCTAGTGCTACAACTTAGTGGCTTCTCTACGTCCAGTGACTTGTGTTCATCGAGTCTCCAAGATGAGGTATGATGATACTCATTGTAGTAGTTTGCTTTATTATAGCCCTAAACAACTGTGCGCACTGCTGCCCAGCATGTATTCTACCAATTCCAGTACCAGAGTCAGGGCATACCATGGTAAAGGCAAGGGCCATGGCAAAGGTCGTGCCCGCCATACTGGCGATAATCATGATGATGATCCTGCTCATCATGATGATGACCGAAGCAGAGAGGATCAGCCTCACTCGTCGCCAGTAGATCGTGATGATGAGGTAGCCGAGGCCCCGAGGAGGAGGGCATATCACGGCAAAGGAGAGTCCCGTAGGGCTGGAGGGCATCAGCGGGAGGAACACCAACACGGTGGTCATCGAGCGTATTATGGCAAGGGTCGGCATGGTGGCAAGGGTAAGGGTAAGGGCCGAGATGAGAGGGACCAATACGATCCAGACTATGATAGAGGGGAGCTGTCTAGAAAGAAGGGTGGTGGAACACAGAAGGTAGGGTAGCTAATGGTAGGGGCCCATGGACACAGGAAGTCGATGGTCAGATCGATATACCACCTCCACTATCCTTCGCCAGTAGTCTAGTCCTCACCGACCCCATCAAGCCCAATACCATTGATAAGATCGATGAGGAGTGCTCATTATGTATGGAGAAGTTGGTAATACGTCACTGCCGAGTATCAGGCTATAAGCCCTCATGATGATTCTCAGATTTATGTAGCAGTAGGACACTGTGGTCATCACAATGTATGTTGGTTATGTGCCCTACGTCTCCGATGGTTGCTCAATGATCGTGCTTGCCCCATGTGCAAGGAAGAGCTCAATGCCCTAGTATTGGTGCACCGTGATCAGTACGACCCGACACTCTCCTTGGATGACCTTATAGCCTCTAAGAAGAGGCCAGTCATTAAGGATAAGGAGCAAACTGATATTTATTATGCTGATAAGAGGATCCAAAAGATATGCCTTACCATCAGACAGTGAGTACATCGTCTGTGAGGATGATCTCTTCGCATTAGTGGAAACGCCAACTTAGGTATCGTTGTGGCTTCTGCACCAATTGGGATGGTGATGGCTCAACGGAAGCAGAACGAGAGGATAAATGGGTAGTGAGGCTAATGGGTGGTGGAGGCATAGATCGACATTTGGTATCAGGCATTCCGCACCCTAGGAGACCTCCGTACACACCTTCGGAAGCAACATTCCCGAGATTTCTGTACGATATGTCTCAATGAGAGGGAGGTCTTTATACTCGAACAGTATCTATACAGCACGTAGGCACCATCGCTGATGGTGGTAGGTGATAGCTGATGATGATAGGTATGGTCATGGTGCTGATATTGACCGCCACTGTCGTCATGGAGACCCTGATCTAAGGCCACCTGTGGATGATCATCCTTCCTGTGATTTCTGCAACCCTTCGGGAAGGAATGACCACCGATTTTACTCGGCTGATCAGCTCAAGACTCATATGAGGAAGAACCATTTCACCTGCCATCTCTGCGAGAGCATGGGATGGCGTAATGAGTATTACAAGGACTACTTCGCATTGTAATAGTCACAACACTACTGTTGCTGTGGTAGAGGCAACGTATGCAGGTATGCCCACTTCTCCGCTGCCCATTACCCCTGTGAACATAACGAGTGCTTAGCTAAGAGGTTCGTAGTGTTCAAGACTGATGACGACCTCAAGATACACGAGATGACTGAGCATACCAATTTTGGAGGTACTCCCGCGACTGCTGCAACCGGACTCCTACCGTATGTTTGATTCAGTGATGTCCCGCGCCGAGAAGAGAGCCAATCTACGGCTAGACTTCGGTACTAGTGGCGGGAGGTCTCGCAAACCTGGGCAACGAGATGATAACCCGAACCCTGATACTACTGAGAACTACAAGGTACTACTACCACCACCTCGAACATAACTTTATGCTTTGGTGCTTCAGGTGAAATTCTGTAAACCTCCAAGACAGTTCTATAATGGTCCTGATGAGAGTACCGCCTTGGGACAGGAGTATGCTGCACTTAATGCTGTTACTTCTGATGAAGAAGATGACCAGAATGAGGCATCCGATCCTAAAAGGATCAAGGCACGCTACCCATCACGTAGGGACGGCCATAGGTAGTAGACGTTCCTATCGGGGGAGGTATCATACTCCTGCCGGTGGGGTTGTCAGGTATGACCCTAGATGGCATGGTGATATCCCCGAGCCCCATCTGCCCAAGCCTCGGACATCCTCTGTTATCATTAATGATGTTGATGCTGACAACAGTGCAGGCATCGCCACCAACGTAGTCTTAGAATCAGTTGATACGAGGCGCGTGCACATTAATACCCGTTAGGACGAAGAACCGGAAGTACCGAAGGCTGATGATGCAGGGGACCTGATGGAGCGAGGAAGGAGAGTCCTCACCCACGAGGTAGTATGGGAATACACAGTCCTGCATTCACTGTGATGGCGTCGTTCAGGCAGTGAGGATAGTAGAGGCTGACCCAGATGGTCTGGGTCGTGTCAATGGTGCTCTGTTCAAGAATAAGAATGCTGAGTTAATGAAGGCTTGCAGGAAGGCTCTTGGTAGAAGGCTCTTGTCGAATGTGTATATTGGCTTGGCACTAACCGTGATGGTCAGGCGATGCCAACCTACGCGATCTTAAGGATGCGGCTATGGAGATGAGGACAGAACAGAGTGATGAGGCTCTAGACTACTTCGTAGAGACGGCGGCTGAAGTAAGTATCTTGCTTGATAGCTAGTGATGCTCGATGGTAACCGCACGTTTGCTGTTCCAGGTGTTCAGTCTTGCGGAGGGTGGTATGCAGGAGGGCGCTAAGCTATTTGCCGCAATGGTACTCTTATTACCACTCAAGGGTCTTAGAGATAAACTTGTAGGATCACAATGGTAGCTGGTATCACGCCATCCTTCCTCTTTCTCCTTATCAGGTTGACCATATGCAAGAGTACGCTGGTGACGCTGTACTACAGTCCACGGTGATGGAGGAGAGGAGGCAGGCTAGGAGTGTATCCCCTGAGCCTCGGAGTGCAGCAAGCGTCAGTAGTCGAGAGTCATCCCAGGCCCCTAAGGTCCAAGTAAGGATTAGTATCGGTCACAGTTAACGTCGCAAATCTCCTCATACCTATACTTCAACAACATCGGTGGCTTTTTCGATCAGTTACCGGACACTCCAGTACCCATACCCGACGGCTTGTTAGCGGGGCCTCATAAACGTCCAAGCTTTATCAAGGCATTGATGGCCGTGTTGGATGCTGACCTCGGTGATGTTGATGCAGCTATCCCGCCCAAGCAATACACGTATGATGATCATACACCTTCCATCTCTTATTCTTATCATCTTCGCTCCTCTTCAGTAAACTGGTACAGAGTGTACAGCTGATCGACGGCATCCAGACCGATACACTAGCTGAGATGAGGAATCAGTTGCTGGCAGTTGTGGGATCTAGGAAGGACCTATCCTGGGCCAACGCTGATATGGTAAGGGTTATACTCATGATGGCGATGGCAGGGTTGATGTCCGTACGACAGGTCATTGCACTCCGTCCTCTAGCGTTCCGCCTGCTCACCCCAAGGCCTACAACGCAGGCAGATAGTAACGTAGACGATGATAGCATGGAGGAGGACTATGAGTACCGGGACCCTAGCCGCCAGAGGGAGGCAGAGGAGGCCGCTGCAGCATCGGCAGCTGACCTACAGAAGGGCTGGGATGAGTTTGTACAGAAAGCTAGACGGGTCCTTCATGAGCGCTTCAACATGCTGGAACTCTGCTACATGTCAACGTAATAAGGCCTACTACTGGCTACCCTTATTCCTTAGTCCATAGCCAATGCCTTTGATAGGTACATTCATTTGGCGGCGGGTAGACTACAGAGTAGAGGCATTGAGAGAGGGGTCGATGATCGGTACTCGTACCAGGAGTTCCCTCTACTGCCCGGCACCAAGCCTGTAGTTAACAGTACCCACGCCCAGAAAGCCCAGCGGAAGGGAGCAGACTACCCAACATTGGTAGTGTTGCTGCACCGGTCGTACGCTAGTATCCACTCTCTATCTTTGTCAGTCCGCTGCTCACGCACCGTCAAGTAGTAGTTCATCCTCTAACACTAGACAGCGTGGCCTCTGGGCTACACGAAACCCCAATCGTCTTGCGGATCCTGACGCCTTCCCTGAGCTCCCGAAGATACAACCAAAGCCTAAGTAGCGCCCCTTGATGTTGTTGGCGATGGGTATCTTTGTTTGAGTAGGTCGTCACAATGGACGGCTGGTGGGAAGGCGAGGAAGGACATAGAAAGAATGAAGGGCCTGGAAAGGAGGTGAAGCCACTATCTGTACTCTAGCTTCTGTTCACTATGTTCTTAGGTACCCATTGCTGGTCCGACCTAACAAGAATGCACCAAAGAAGGCCCATGAGCCGGAGCTCCCGGGTTGGACATGCCCTCACTGTGAAGAGCATAATGAGCCTCAGGCTGACACTTGTAGCAAGTGTGGTCTGAAGATGCTGATGAAGAAGGGAGGACCGCTCGGAGGGGGTGAAGGGGGCTCTGGTGGAGGAGGAGGCAGCAAGGGCGGCAAGAGGAAGAAGGCTAGTGCCGCTGATAAGGCGATGGGCAGATTCTGAATATAGCGTTCTTTCTGCGATTGATGAGGAGCTTTGGCTGCTATTCTACGTTTGTGTAGCTCCTCGAAACAGCTACGTTGCTCACCAGTGCCTCTTCCCTTCCTTGTTATCGCTATCGTTACGGAACTGCCATCACTATTACTGTTGCTTATAATAATGTACTGTCACCGTTGGTGATGTGGGTAGTAATATTACCTACCTGGTTTCCCACTAGACAGCGATGCTTGGTGTTTAGTCATTCTCGGAGTGAAGGGGTCGCGGACGTTGCCTCCAGCGCTAGGGACACTGGAGTCTAGCTTCATCACACTGAACCACTCACCGGAGTACGAAGTGAGCTCGTGAGAGCAGATCAGCTCGGCAGTCATGAAGGTTGGGCTCAGCAGCTTGTTTGTTGTTGGTGTCTTGCCACCACCATCGTCGTCACCGCCATTTCGTCTGCTAGCAATCCAGACGGCATGAACGGCACTACTGTTGGGACCGCTGCTGCTGTTACCTCTGCAGCATCACACATTGGCGGGAGACTGTGCAAGATTGTCCTCACTGGTGGCCCTGGCGGTGGCAAGTCCACGGCCCTCACCAAGCTGAGGAACAGGCTCGTGCATCGAGGACTCCCGGTAAGTGCCTTGGTCCTCTATTGGTGGTGAACTGCCTTACCTGGATGGCAGGTAACTCTGATAGGGGAGAATGCCACACCATTAATCGAGAGGATGGGCGGGTATGAGCTTTCTTGGAGGCATACTTGGAAGCATGTCGAGTTTCAAAGGATCATGCTCAAGTAGGGAGTTGGGCATCATAGGCACTCTGAGTAGTGGCAGCTGATGATGATATCAGGGCCCAGCTGGAGCAAGAGGATAACATAATGTCGTTATGCCGTCTACGTGAAGATGATAGAGTTATCATACTGGATCGAGGTAGTAGTAGTAGTGCAGCGCCTGCCCCTCATTCTACCTCGAGCATTCACCTCCTCTCTTAGGTGCGTTCGATGGTAGGACATTTTGTACAGCTGACGAGTGGGAGAAAGTGAGGAACTCCAATCACATCTACACTGATCAGGAACTCTTCGATAGGTAGTCTTAGATCTACCCAAGCACTCTCCATCATCATGATAGTATCTACCGCCGCTTCTTTCAGATACGACGTTATCATACATATGACATCGGCTGCAGTTGATCGTCCTCAGTTGTAGAGCCGTCTTTGTTGCACCTTTAGCGCTGAGCTATCCTCTCTTCAGTTACTCCTATGGTGTTGGTAGCACGAATGAATCACGCTTCCACACTCCCTCTATGGTAAGTACGGCCTTCACCATTGTGAATGTCCGTTCGATGAACAGTATTCTCCTTTACAGGCGGCAGAGGCCGATAAACTAGGCCGGGAGTTCGTCACCCACACGGGTAAGAATGTCTATGTTGTGGAGACTAAGGAGGACTTCGACGACAAGGTTGAGGAGGTGAGTGTCGGAGCCATGCATGGTGTTCGGGGCACAACTCTGTTAGTAGGTCTTCCGCTGTGTGCAGCAGGCTATCTCAAGGCTGTGGGGCCCGGCAGTTGTAGAGGGGCTCAGTACTAAGAGAGTTCAGTAAGTGTCTGGTGCTACTATGTAGGATAGGTTGGCTATTGGAGTGTGTCAGGCACAAGGTTCGAGTATTGCGGTCATGGGAGGAGATATGCCAGCTGCCCGAGGTCTCCTGTGGATCGAAGGAGGCAGCTAAGGTTAGACCTTTCTAGCGCTTAGCGGAGTGTAGCTCACTCTCATCATCATCATCGTGATCATCATCAGGCTGCTTACATAAGTGAAATCACTTACCTCAGCAGGGATCAGACACGGTGGGTTAGGAGGTGGCGTAAGGTAGGTGATATAACTGAGCTGGATAGGAAGTCTCCGGAGGAGCTCATGATGTAGGCCGCGGTCGCCGCTCTGTTTGGTAGCTCTCACTTGAGCTCTTGATCAGGGAGTTTCCTTCCTTGGACGAGGAACGACTGCTACCCCAAGGGGACTCCCCCGACGACAGGAGCAAGATGGAGTCCTCTGAGGAGACAGTAGGTTGCAGGTTGTTATTACTCTCGGACACGGTGATACCACAGGTTATGACGGACAGCGGCGAGAAGGGGCCCAAGCGGATGGCCAATCTCAGTGTTGATGCGTAGCGACACGCCGCTTCGATCGTACTACACACAGGATGGTGATGTTCAGGTATGAGCGAGCCATCAGGGAGTACGAAATGGAGAAGGCTCTTCATGGAGAAGATGAGTTCCCCAAGCAAATACTGAAGAGGCAGTTCTCCTATGAGACTAAGTACAAGGATGGCAAGGTTGGGTAGGAGTCTGGGCACATAGGGACAGCAGGACCTATCATCCACCACTCTATCAGGTATATAACTCTGAAGGCGTACTCAGGACTAGACGGCACATCCCTGTCCAGGATACGAGAGTACTGCCACGACGACGACGACGACCAACATGATCGACATCGTGCTCGTCCTTCTTTTGTTGTTAGATATCTGGGTATTGGACATGGAGGATCCTGCTGGCCATGCTGCCTCCTATGATGATGTGTTATCAATGATGCCTAGTTTCGTGGAGCCTGTACCCGAGGCTGCTGCTGTTGTGAACAGTCCATCGCCGTCTCAACGTACCTCCTCCACACCACCGACAGTTGGCCACCACCCAGTAAGCTCTCTGGAATGATCCATTCTCTTCTGCTGCATGCTTAACCTCAGGATTCATCCTACATCCGCTTCCGAAAGGACAGTCAGAGAGTAGACGTGAGTCCAGTAGGGTCACTGGCCCTCCAGAGAGCGGGGATCAGTACAGCAGCGGGATCGCCGGATAATGTCGTAGCAGCAGCAGCAGCAGCAAGCGGACATCTGTGACACGGAAGAGTGAGCAACAGCTGTTTGGATTGCTCCTAAAGTGTACTATTCTCAGGTCGTCTACCCAAGTCTAGATTAGTCCTGTGTCACCACCCCACGGCTGATGCTGCTGCTGCGGCAGTCCCTCAGCCCCCAGGAGCTCGGCCCGTTACATACCCCTCTAAACGTAGCCGTGACCAGACCGGTGAGGCCGCGGCAGAGGAGGGACCGCTGAAGCTGACTAAACCCTCCGCTACTGAGGAGGAGAAGGAGAACTCCTCCTCCAGCAACACGAGCATGCTGCTCGATGGATGATTTACATTACAGTAATTAAACAAGAGGCGTCGGCGGCGCCGATGGTGGTGGTCACTATTGCTCAATACACCCGACCACAGTCGCTGCCGTCGTTATACTTTGTCTCCTGCACGATAGCAATGCCCAAGTAGTATTATCATTAGTATGTTACCATAAATGCTCCCCATTCTCAACAACCTTCTCTCACCACCAACGTACAGTGCCTCCTCCCCCTCCTCTATATGCCACATTATTACTACTGTCTGTGTGTGCTCTTCCGTCCATTCATCCCAGCTCTTGTGTTCGTCGTATGGGGAGGCATCGCTGTATCGTCATCGTGCATGCTATCTGTGGCGGGGTTAGTACCTGTGCGCATGCCCACTTCGCCGAGCGCCAGTGTTGCCCCAGGAGGGGCAGCAGCAGCAGCCGACGATGATGATGATGTGGACATGATGGACCAAGACGGAGCTGATGATGGTGACCAGGATCAGCAGAATATGGGTGGAGAAGGCGACGAAGGCAATCAGGACCCAACGCCTGCTGCTGCTGCAGCCCCGCCCAAGAGGAAGGTCGGCTTGGGCTCAACTACCTCAGTCAAGCCATGGTCACTACTGCAGCCATAGGTCAACCGTCGGCCGAAGCTTACAGCTGATAGGTTGTTGGACGATGAGCACGGCTTGAAGTGTATAATGCAGGATTTTGAGAAGTCCATCACCTTCACTGGGGATACCATCAGGGTAGTAGTAGCTCGCCTCTTCGTCACGACAACCAAAGGCTCTGGTCTATGCTGCCGCTGCGAGGTCTTCATCGGAGGCCTTCACGAGCATGGGGGAGGGTCTATTTCTCTCAGGATCTCGATACTGTCATCCTGAACTACGGTGCCTGGGCCGGCCGATTGTACCCCTACGGCATGCCGCTGGCGGACTTCGCAAGAACATGCGAGACGGAGCTGTATCCGGAGATAAAGCGAGTAAGCTTTCTCTCCTCTTCCTGCTGCTGCTGGCGGTCGAGAAGGGTTCTGTCCATCAGCGGCGAATCTACGACTTCCGGCTGGACTACGTTAGAAGGAAAGGGAGATTCGGCCCTCTGGAGGGAGAGGGAGGGGAAGGATCGCCATCGAACAGCACCAGCGAGGCTGAGCCAAGCAATGCTAGCAAGGTAGAAACCACTACAGATCTCGGAATCGTTGTAGTGCGTTCTCGCTCGTAAGAGTCCAGCGCCAAATGCGTAGGTTGGTGAGGCCGTCGACGGCGGGGCCGGCGGTGGCAATGATGATGCCAATGGCGGTGGTGGTGGTGTCGATAACAACTCTCCGCCCCAACCTGTGAAGCTGACCCCGGAGGAGATGCGCCTTCGGATGGAGGCTAATCGCCTGAAGGCGTTGGAAAGACGCCGACTCAAAGAGCAACAGCAACAACAGCACGAAGAGGAACAGCATCATCCACAACCAGGGGACGGGGAACAACAACAACAGGGAGGAGAGCATGAGCATCATCATCATCAGAGCGCATGACCAATGTTTGACAACAATCATAAACAATCACCATATATCCCTTTGGCTTACTAGTGTTGAGCAGGGGTTACCCGAGGCATCAGTGGGCCTGTAGCACTGTTTATGAGGACTTTCGTCGTATTACGACTCCTCTTCTTTTTTCTCCTCTCACCATCGTTGGCCAGGGGTTATGACGATGCCTCGGCCGATGATGATGACTCTGCTGTGGACAGCCTGGCTAAGCTCTATTGTGGGCGGGACAATTGCTACAGCCTTTTAGAGGTCTCTAGAGAGGCTACCGTAATAACGAGGCCTTCGTGACTAGACATGATAATGCCGTACAAGGTGCGAGAGATCAAGCATTCATATCGCAGACTTGCTCGGGTATATCACCCAGACAAGCAAGCTGCTAGTAAAGATCCAGCGTCAAGGGAGGCAGCCCAGTCGATGTTCACTAAAATTGCCAAGGCGTAAGGGGGTTGCTCTTTTCCCTTGATGTCGCTTCTACCGTTCACTCTGCGCCCTCTTCCCTCAGATATGAAGTGTTGTCCAACCCTAAGCTTAGAGAGGCCTATGATCTCTATATCGACTATCCAGAGTATGCAGCATACAACTACTACAACGTGAGTTTCTAACCGGTACCTACCGGTCAAGCACACGTGTCTGCTCGCTCCCTCAGTACTATAATGCTGTGTACAAACCACAAACACCGGTATGGATGGTGGTCGCTGCGGTATTGACACTTCTCTCTGGGCTGCAGTATCTCAACGACTCTCTGCAGTACGAGAGGGTCTCTAAGGCGGTAGTAGCATCGTGATGGCCTTGGCTCCGTTGTCGAAGTTGTACTATGCTACAGGTCCGGAGGCAGAGACAATTCCAACAGCGTGTGAAGGAGAGGTTGGCTGAGGAAGCTGGTGGTACTAGGGCACTACGGAAGATGGCAGATGCTGATAGAGACAGGCTAGAGATAGAGGTAGAGCCTACCACTAGCCTTGTAACGCGCGATACATATCGGTCACGTTATGCATCAGCAAGATAGAGAATACTGTATTCGAGGAGGAAGTACAACTGAACGGCAGTGGGTCGAAGCCAGCGGATATAAGAAGAGTACTTCAGGCGTCGAGTGTCGGCGATAGGAGCATCCCCTCCATCCTTTCAGACTATCGGCTACCGTTTCCTGCGTTCCCCCCTATCCCTAGCTGAGTACATGGCCTGGAGTATTCGCTGGACCTATCGTTTTAGGATCAATAGGGAGGAGTTTGGCCCGACAGAGCGGGAGTAGTACCGTTACTTGCCTCGTTCGTCTTACTCTCCGACTCCTGCTGCTGCTGTTACTGTGGCTTGAGTAGGTATCTTACTCGGAGGGCTCTGAAGATGTCGGAGGATGATTGGCAAATGGTCGATGATGCGGAGAAGGAGCAGCTACTGGAGAGGAAATTATACGACGGGAGACAATCTGGAAGAGTAGGTGGAGAAGGGCAGTAATTCCGCTATGCCTCGTATGCCCCCAATGTGTTGTCTCATAAGCCACCGTGCCATCACTGCGCTGATACGGACTCAATCATGGCAGCTTCACTCTGCTCTCACGGCGTCCGAGTGTGCGGATGCAGTCCAGAATTGTTTGCAGTTGAGCCTTAGTCGAGAAGAACCATCTGATAATATCCAGAACACACCACGTGTTCTTCGTCGCCTGGCCTGTTTCTCTCGGCCGTAGACACAACTAGCGTTCCCCAGCGAGACTGCGCGTCATGTAGACCGCGGTCGTCTTCGTGTCTCCTATACCTAGCGGCCAGTTCCGTGTTGGTGTCTCCCGAGTGTAAAGGGGCTGATGATGAATGGCACACTTAGTGGTCCCTTGGATCCCAACATGCTCTCCTTTGCCAGGTACCTGAGGGAGCGGGAACGAGAGGAGCGAGCACGGCTGGAGAGGAGTGGCGCTTATAGGCGATATCAGCGTATCAAACGAGCTGGCCCTGCCTCCTACAACTACAATGAGGATTGAGGATCATCATCATTATTGTACGACCTTACGGTGTGCTTGCCTTCTCGACACTGGGGCTTAGTGTTGAGCTTCTTAATCTGAGTCAACTAAGCATCCTCACTATCTACACTTTGGGTGATATCAGTACCAAGGTTCGCAGGCGGTTGCCAGTCCCTCATAGTACGAATGCGACAGTCCCATTCGTCACAGTCGCAGTCACAGTACTGCCTTCAGTATTATGTGGAGGCGCGTCATCAGTTCCTACTGATGCAGGAAGAAGCAGGGTTCAAAGCGATGAGAATCAACATCGCAGTAAGGTAGGACCTTCGTAGGCCTTCAAGACAGATGATGGACGTATGGCTATCGAGTACGGAGAGCCTTGACAATGCCGGCTCACCAGCAAGATGGGCATGCTAGGGCTCATTCATGGTGCCTGATCACCCTGCGAGGGCATTATACAGTGAGAGGGGCCGGTATTAGCCACCGTTGTCCGCTACGGTCTCCAGAATGTTGTACGCATACATTCGGGCTCCCTGCGCCTGGGGAAGGCTTTGGTTGGGGGGCGATACAGGTTCAGCAGAGGTTATGCCACGTACCAGAAGCTTCTGCTGCTGCCAGCTTGTCATTCGACTGAGCCTTCGTTGTTCTAGCTGTCTGTCGCTTTCCACACGCTTAAGGCTCGGGAAGACAACACTTGCCTGTTTGCAGTCATTTTCCTCCTCCTTGTTGTTGTTGGCATGACCATCAGTGGTCCGACCTTCCGTGTTGCTGACAGCATACCCGTAGGCGGCTTCGCCCATGTAACAATCCTAGCTGAACCCTTCATAATTTTCCACGTACGCGAAGGTGAATACTATGCTATACAGGTATCCTAAGGGGTAGCCAGATTCCCTCCTCGGTGCAGCGGTGCTTGTCATCCTCAGACGCCCTGTGCGGCGTGCTTCTCTCCTTCAACTTTTACCAAGCATCCTGTTGACCTGGAGGCTCTCACGGTTAGGTGTGAGAAGGGTGGTCATGTTGTGAACCTGATAGACGGTACAGCGGTCGAAGGCGGGCTGGGGCAGATCTCGGCCAAGGTGTGGGGCGTCGAGGGAGATGGGGTATATCTGGAGGTGCCAGAGGTAAGCACCTACATGGCGCCTGTCGACCCGTGGTCTGCTTCCTTATTGACAGGCCTTGTCCGACTGGGCTGAATGGACCCTTGTAGATCGGAGTAATGTCGCCAAAGATGTCGATTCCTTCGTCTTTGAGGTGCCCAAGGGTATTCGCCGCGAAGACTTGCTTTATGGGGAAGGCATCGTAAGGCCGCTTCCCGGTAGACTTGGAATATGTGGTGGTGCAGGGGTGTACTATAGGTTCATGTATCGAGCAAGATCGTCGTGGATGATGGTGCTTCATCGTGCGTGCGAGATTATACCCCTACCCGAATTCTCCCGGATCACAGAGTTGAGATTATCGTCAAGAACTACCCAGTGCACGGCATCATGTCCAAAGCACTATCATAGCCTGAAGGTTGGGGACAAGCTCGCCCAGAAGGTGAACCCGAAAGTAACCTTCGATCTGTCAAAGCTGACAGCACGAGGATTGCGGAAGCTCGTGATGGTTGGGGCCGGCTCCGGCATCACACCAATGTACCAGGTGGGGTATTACCTTATAGCGGGAAAGAGGGGCCGCAGCCCGGTCTGCAGGTGATCTCCTCCAAGGCCATTCAGAAGCTTGACAAGGTGCTCGTGATGGGCTTCTTCCGAGAGGAAGAGGATGCAATCAAGTTCCCTGGCTCTAATGTTCCGGACAACGTCACGATGAAGAAGTGTATCACCCGACCGACCGGATGTGCTGCTGCGTTGAGGGAGTGCCTTGATAGTAGGATTACGGCGATCTTGCCACTGTTCGTCATCTCCTGTTTCAGACGAGTCTCTCCCGAAAGGGGACGGTTCTAAGTCTATGCATATCGTTTGGTGCGGGCCGGGAGGCTTCAATACCACTTTGGATGGTGAACTCGAGAGTCGCAACTTTCACGGTTTTGATGAGGACTGTCTCGTTGAGCTCCCCAATTGACTCTTATTCTTATGCAAGGCTGTTGTGGCCCTTCTACTGACAAGACGTTTTTCGTTCTGCTTCCCCTCTGTGCCGTGCAGTGGACGAGGCCCCCACTAGGCCAATAATAATACTACTCAGTTCCCTACTCATCTCACACAGCAGTTGTCCTCGTTATACTCTGTGGTTAATGCCGTCGAGGTATTATGCGCCCCGCGTATGGTTCGATACTGAAAGAATTCTCTCTTGCGTTATTCAAAGTAGTCAATGTATTTCCAATTGCACGGGGACCCACATCTGGAACAAGTTAGCATGAAGCTGGTCGCTACAGAACCAGACTGACTCAACCAGTGCAGTGGCTGCTGTAGTCATCCTCTATCTCCTCGGATATTCTCAACACACTTAGCACTCCTTCCCCTCAGTCTTGCTACCTCGTGCCATTATACGGTATCCGCTTTCTCGTAGGGCTGCAGCAAAGTCTTCGGAAGGTGTGTTGTTACCGTATTGCGGCCCGCAATTTGCGGGCTCTCCCCTATCACCCCGCCTGTGTTGCGCTATTCATCTGCCCACCAATGCCATGTGAGTGTTAACGACTACTAATGACCACCTCCCCATCTACCAGGGAGAGGCTCCAGGACTGGATCAGGCTGAAGATACCGCCCCTGCTGTCGTGACGTTCAAGAAAAGGGTAGCGCCATTCACATCCCTTCGCTCTACTTCCACTCATGGCTCAGACCAACCGCCGGCCAAAGCTCACCGCTGACCGGCTCATAGATGACGAACACGGCTTGAAACGCTTGATGCAGGATTTCGAAGAGTCTATCAACTTAACCGGGGATACCATCAAGGTGAGTAGGCTTCAGTTTCTCTTCAGATTGGCGGTGTTGTGTATTGGTTCGTTTCCGTATGATGACATGTTGTCTATTCAGGATCTCGATGCTGTTATTTCTAGCTATGGCGTCTGGGCCAGCCGATTGTACCCCTACGGCATGCCGCTGGCTGATTTCGCAAGGACGTGTGAGACGTAGCTGTATCCGGAGATGAAACGGGTAAGTTCCTCCTCGGCCATTCAAACCCTGTGCTCCCCGTGGAGAGACTGTGTCTCAGCGGAAGATATACGATATTAGGCTTGAGTACGTGCGACGAAGGGGAAGGCTCACTCCTGTCGGGGACAAGGAAGAGAAGGAAGAGTCAGCGCCCAGCAGCTTTGAGTCAGCGGAAGGCACCATCCACTAGTCGAGCATCCCAAGGGATAACAGGAGCGAATGCGTGGACAAGGCAGCTGTATGCGAACCTATCAATCTATAAATTGCGCAGGCCTCAACCAATACTATTACCATGACAATTGACACACCTTTTGACGGTATGTGGATGCTGCGTGTCGATTAAAGTATCTCCCGCGGTTTGTATATGGTTTTCGGATGAACTGCTCCTGCACGCCCTTAATAATATGAATATAGAACTTCAATTTTGTATTATCGACTACTCTATTGACTGCGTTGTTTAGTTAGTATGATAAGGGGACGATTGACCGACTATGATGGCTCCGTTACCCGTCGTCACCTACAGTAGTGATCGGTTTGCGGATCTGAGACTTTCCGAAACTTCATCAATACTGTCAACAACACGAATCTTGTCACTCCGGAAACGTGATCGGAAACGTGTTATTTGAATTGGAGAGGCTTTTCTTGATCGTGCACACGTGACATGGACATGCGCCGTAACCGCTTAGACGAACGAAGAGGGCTCTGACCATCGGTACTGGTGAGGACCTGAGTAGATAAAGATACCGTCCGTGGCGGGAGGCAGAGGGCACTGCTGACATCCTCGCCTTCGACGATGCTCGTCTCGTCGTCTTCAATGACTCTATCCTTGTGAAGACCTTCACATCCTCCTTCATATGTGAGTACATCATACAAAGCATCACGCTTGAGGTGGATGGAGGGGAGGCCAGACCATACCCTCCTCTTCACGAAGATAACTCTAGTCAAACCGAGATACTGCAAAAACAGAATAATTTCGATGTATCAATCGACTACGATGAGCTACCTTTTCACAATGCCTTCTTGAGCACCGTATCGAGCCAAGTAAGGACCCTGTAACCGGGCAGATGTGGCTGTCTCCCAGGACTTGGACGCCCACCCGGCGTCCTTGATGAGATACTACAGCATCGAAGCTGGAAGAAAGCTTAAAGTCATAAAACCGTATTATAGGACTCCGCATACTCACCAGTAAGGACCCTCCTTCACCAGTGTGGCATACCCACCATCACATCCAAGGGCCTCCAACGCTACTGCTAGATCGAGATGATACTGCCTTAGAGGACGGTGATCCTGATAAAGGAAAGACTCACGAGTCCATGGGAGAGGCCAGCCGTACCGTTATGTCATTATTCGAGAATCTGTTCATGAGTAGCCGTTGTGTCTCTGTAGCATGGTCAACGAACTCAGGATGCTCGAGTATCAAACCGAACTGATCAATCGAGGCAGATGAAGGCTCATGATCCTCGGAGGGATCATGCTCACCATAACACGGGACATCTGTGTAAGATGTGGTTTAGCTATATGCTGCTCGTCCCCTATGTTGCCGCTTCGGTAAAACTCAGCCATCAAGGCCACGAAAAGCTCCTGGTGGTAGTGGCCACTGAGCGGTAGAGCTTATACCCCTATAAAGCGCAAAAGGTGAACTACCTGGCGATGAAGCCATTGAGAATGTTGCATATTTGCCTCGTAGAGAATGCTCTCCTCACTTGTATTGCTCTCTTGGCTATCTGTAACCATCACGCCTAGATTGATTCCCCCCACCCCGCTTACCCTCTCGGCAAGTTCATCATCCCAGACCCCAACTTTCGCCATGCTATTAATCATTGCTGCTAAATGCTGTGGGGAGTGGTACTTAATTTTCTGTCGGAACTTCGGTATAAGGCACCCCTTCCAAGCCTGAACCATGTCGACGTCCTACGGTGTGGTAAGTGCAGCCACCCTCACCCTCTTATCCCGGATGCCGAGTGTTGCTAAGGAGAACGCTAGAGTGATGACGGTGAGAGGCTGCAAACGATGAGTCTCCGGCATGTTGGCGAGGCGATCGCAGAGCGACCTCAGGAAGGGCAAGTTGCGTATGTTCACGCGGGAGTACTGCAACAACAACCAAAGAAGGGTATACCCCTCGACACCCAACTCGGAAGTTCCCTTACAGCATAGGCTAGCATGGCTGTCTGACGATCTGTAATTGTAGCCCAAATCTCGGGGGAAGCTACAGTCCGTCCTGAAGCATGATCATCACAGTGAATGCTGAGTGGGTGGGCAGGGGTCTCACCGATGGCCCTGAACATCGCCACATCCGCATGCTTCAGCCGCCCAAGGGCAGTTGCTAGAAGTGTCAGGGTCTTCGCATCGAGACTTGTGATTTCCCGCCGAACCTAGGAGGCCGACCCACCTGCCGCTGGATGGGCTATGAAGGGGCTTTACCCGATTGGACATCCGGTGTATGGCTCTGGTCGGTAGGAGGCCAATCTTGGAGAACTCATGCAGGACCACACACATCTGCTTCGGAGGTATCTTGCCGTTGCTGAGTTTCTCATTATAATGGAAGGCTATATAACGATACGCTTTGGACCAAGCGTGATGGGCCTGATGGACAGCTGCCGCTGCTGCTGCTGAGCAAACTCTATACTACGTGAGCCCACTAACCTGATTGCGTGGGTCCCTTGGTATTAGTTTCCTCTGCCTCATGAAGTAGAGCAACCAGGCCATATCGGTGCCATTCCAAAGGCCAGGGTGGTGCACCATAACTCTAATAAGGCTGAGGGAGGCCGATAGATGCTTCGGGTACCCCCCTGTGATACAGCGGATTTATACTACTAGTGAGCCTTATCCTCAGGTACTTGAGGGCATTTACTCTTTGCCGCTGAGTACAGTATCAAGCAGAGCTGGGAGTGGCTGAATTCACAATGAGGGTTCCCCTTGGTAAAGGAGCTTTCCTGATCGCCGGGATTGTTCATTTGACGAGAGCCCCAGCAACAGCCCTCTCACAACGTAGGTGACGACCTTCCTCACTAGAGGCGTCCATAATGCAGGCGAGCTTATCTTCAACTTGCCAGCTGCTAGCGCCACTGCCGTGAGCTGTGATGGGTTATAGTCCGGTATACCCTTAAGGACCCCCTTACGTAACTCTAGATACCTGCAGACACCTCCACAGCAGCATCCATAGAAAGCGATCACCTCTTGTCCACCCTCAGATCTCTATCCTTGAATGCTGTCCCTGATAGCTCTTGTAAATGGAATATCTTCAGCGTCACTTTGGTATTGTCGTCATACTGACTGACCTGCCGTAGCAGCGGCTCCGTGTCTGTTCTCACCCCATACCAGTGGTATGATACCACCCCTTGATACCTCCTTCAAGGTGCTCCGGACGATCCTCTCATTCTCCCTACCAAACCTTGCGAACATCTTCCGTATCTCCTCCTTGCATCGCAAAGCATCCACGTCTATTTGCCGGTCCGCTACCTTGTCGGGTAAAGTCTCTATCAAGGCTACTGGAGGGGGGCTACTGCTGAATAGACGATACCCACAACGGATGAAGACCGCGGCGGCGGCAGGCAGGGGACACCGAGGCGTGCATATAGAGATCATCACTAAATCGACTAGAATACGTAATCTTCTAAAAGACAGCCTTGGATGAGCAGTTGGGCGGTGCCTCTCCCCCAGCGAGTAGTGAACTCCGCAACGAAACACCAGCGTGAGTAACATACAATAGACACTCAGAAGGGTCCCTCCGCCGTATAGCACGGCTGCTATCGACGTGAGCATGCAGCACACCGCTCACAGCAGTGGATGGCATCTACCGTACTCCCAACTGAACACTGAATATAGCTTCCTACACCAAGAGGCAACTACATGGTAATTTTACATGATAAAACAAAAGCGAACTACGGTGGTCCGACACTGTCCCCGCTGATAGCGGAAGTAGCAATACTTGGACTTTCCTGAAGAGCAGCACTCGGCCTCTGGGAGGGCACCACATCGCCCTTGATTACCGAGTACAGCCTGTTATATACATCCGTAATCTTATCAGTGAGCAACGATGGTTGGAAGCGGCCCCCTCCACCAGCTGGGATGGAGCACTCTCGCAGTAGTGTATCGAATTCCTCGCCTGAAGTCCCGAGATCCGACCACAGAGGCCCCAAAGCCTTGCCTACTAGTGAACTCATCTCCCATCGTTGTTAGCCAGAACTTCAGCATGTCTACACTACTGCTATCAGCAGTGGCAGCCGAGCGATGATGAGCGCCCCGAGCAGATCCCGGCCGAGGAGAGGCAGCTCCGCTCAAGGTCGTACTACTACCGCTGGTACCTGCACTCGCCCTGAGGGTCTGAATCGCCTGAGCGAGAAGTCAAGTCCAGCAAACGCATAGACCTCCCCAATCCATCACCTGGTTAAGCTCGGTTATACCAGCCTCGGTGCTGAATCTAGATGGCCTAGCGGAGGCAAGGTTGAGGACGGTATAGAAGTCCACGCCTTGGTCCACTGGGAACTAATGCCAAGATCTATACTGCGAAGGAGATGTGTTGCTCAACACCTTCTCTCCGTAGCACATACGATCGACCTCTCTCTCAGCATAGTCCAGGGCGAGACTCCTTATCACGCTACGAAGCTCATCAGGAGTCAATTTACCGTCACCATCCGAGTCCCATACTTCGAAGCATTCCCGAATCTAGGTCGAGAGGGAGGTTAATACCACCAGCCTTCAACCCTAGTACCTTAGCAGGCGATACCCCTCCTCTCACAGAAGCTCTAGACTCCTGCGAGCCCTGCCCTGCTGATCCCTCTGGGGTAGTCACCTTCACCTGCCGCGATTTGGACATGATGAGGGTCTGTCCAACGCTCGGACGGTTCATCAACCCATCCCAGGGAGAACGCAACGGAGGTGGTATCAGAAACGAATGCTGAAAGGCCTCCCGAGGCCACTACGTATACCTCAGCTTCTTCCCTACTGTGAGGTTGCCGTGTAAGCGTCGCTTAACCACAATGTTAACCACGGCATTCATAACGGTATTACACATGACAAAGACGAAGCATCCTGCTGGGAGGTGCACCGCAAATGGCAAGAAGAGCAGTACCGCGCCTGAGCTCCATCTATGTCCCATTGACCAGTGATATTACTACTACCCTGTAGCCCATAATTAAAATATTTAGTGTCCCACTCGGCTCTGTCTGGATCCGATACTACCGGTACCAACTTCATCTGGGCCCTAGCAGCTGCTATTGCCATGACGGAAGAGGCTAACGGCAGAATACCGTAGGGATCTGATGTATGGGGGCTCCGGGGAGCTATGAAGTGGATAATGATCCTACCTGCCAGCATTAGACTAGGGCACCACAGGAAGGTTGAGTCAAGGCAGACTGATCTGAAAACGTCGGGATGAGTAGCCATGCCCCTTATAGCTGCAAACAACGTCAGTATCCACGGGGTTTGTATGCCAAACAAGAACCCCATGCCTTGGAAAGGGTTCCCTGATCAGATACCATGGCATATGCCCCTGCAACAACAGCCTCGTACGTCCTATCCCGTGCTTGCCGAGCTCTTGTCGATACTCCTCCACTTTACGGTCGAATCTATCGTTATCCCCGGTCTGCAAACTCCCATACCCTCTGTGCCTAGCGGTGCATCACTACTACATTGAGAGCTGTCCTGACTTCCCTCGCCAATGGTAGCAGCTCCACCATGGCTGCTTGCCGTCGACTTGATATCTCTATGGACCTATCACGGACTACTGGTAACTACAGTAGGGAGGCAAGGATGGTTACCGGACGTTGAAGTAGAGTGTGAGAGCTCGGAAGCCGACAGCGACTAGGCAGATAGTGGAGACCCAGCTACTGCCGGATATCTCATGAACAGTGTTAAGCATGGTCTGGACGGCATCTACGTGAGGCCTGACTGTACACCGTATCAGGACACGCTCCGCCGGTGCCATACTACCAGGGGTCATAGACAGCCGTCCAATCAACACCAAAATTATCTGCCTGATCTCTTAGTCTCTCTAGCAAGCTCAGTGCTTCGGGAGAGGAGACACCCGGTGCCACTGGATGGCTCACTGGCGTTGTTGTCGTGGACAGTGACCGACTGCTATGCCGAGGTATCGCTCGGGCTACTACAGCCGGCGACCCCCTCTGCCGGAGTACCAGTAGAAAGGGCTTCTTGCCGGTTGATAAAAGCATACAAGGCAACGGCTCTTGACCACCCGGGATGCTCTGACTTGGGGCGCGCGCGGTTGAGCGGAAAAATTCGTTTCGCGCAAGATGCACCAACAACGCATCCAAGATTCGTAGGCTCCGTTCGAAGTTAGAAGCTCATTCGTGGATCATTTCGGATCTTGGTCCTCCCTTCTCGCTTGTTCAGTTCGTGGGTTTGCTTATGTTTAATCTCTTCTGCCGATCATACCAAGGCTTTCAACGTGGTTTACGGCAAGCTTCTCAAGAGCGCTCAGCCCCGCCCACTGAGTCCACCGAGATTAACACACCGATTGCTACCGGCTCTTCGAGACCAGTCGAGCGCTTCCTACAGCAAGGTGAACCAAGTAAGGTGGATGAGCGAAGCTGGATTCCGCCCACCCTGATCTGTGTAGAAACGTTCGTCGATGAACTGCGTTTTTCAGATTTTCTTCCTATTTACGACACCTCCCGTTACGCCGAGCTACTGCCTGAGTTCAATTCGTCCCTCTTCTCGGATGCCTCAGAGCGCATGGAGCGGGCTTTCATGCTCCGGTACACTCAGAAGCTGTAGGAGACTGGTCTCGCTGGTACCTACTGTGGTTAGCTTGATGTGCCCCTTCAGGGTATCCTTGGTGCATTCGGCCAAGACCAATGATGAAGAGTTGATGAACAACCCCTTCGAGTGCAGATTTGCCGTCACTAAGACCGACGTTGCTGGTACGTCATCATCGTTACTGCCCTCGTCTCCACTCGACAATGTCCCCAGGCAATCCGAGAGTGCCATCGTTCCACAGCGACGCGGCATTTGTTTTGAAGATGACCCAGCGGTGCTGCTTCTCTGTGGCTACCGTGCTAACCGGTTTGGACTACTTCATCCGTTTAATCGATAAGGGTTTGGTAAGACCCGCCGTGCATGACGCATTTTCGTAAGAAATTTTGGTTCAGGTCCGCTTACACCACACTTCTTGGAGATCCCTGTGGGTTTGCTGTATGCTCTTAGCGGAGAAGATGTGGGAAGATAACTTTGTTCACCCGGTGAGACGGCTGCCTCCGCTGTTCCCGTACCTTGTGGTTCTCGTAGGTGCACATTATGGGGCAGTACAGCTCGAGTGCCCACAGTAGAAGGGAGTACCTTCAGCTGCAGATGGGCATCCTTAAAGTCCTCAACTGGGACATGAACATAACGCTGAAGCGGTACTTTCCCGCGTCTTACATTGATCACTCAGGGCGGTCGCTGCAGATTCACGGAATTGATGGCGGACATCATGGCCCATCCGGTGTCCCCTCAAGTCATCGCTGCAGTACCTGGTCATCCCGACAAATTGTTTGTACCGAGGTTAGTATATGCATGCTCGAGCGCCGCGTTGGTGGATTTCGTGTTTCAGACCTCTTCCGAAGGTGCCTAAGATGAACTTCAATATCTCAGCACGCCTACACAAACAGGACTCCAGCAGGCCATTGAGGTAGGCTCTCAGTTCATAGTTGTTATCCGAGTTTCCTTGTCAGACATGGAGCCGGGTCTGATGCTGGGGCTGTGCAGACTGCGGCCTCGAGCGACTCGTCTGGTGGTGCAGCCTCGACCGTCGCTGACAGCCGGTCTGATGTTTACAATGAGATTAAAGAAGCTGAGGTGGGGCATCTTGACGTTTGTCACAAGAGCTATGGTCTCATCATCAGGATGACATGGACATATCCTCGTTTAGCCAGACCCATCCGATGCCAGCTGCCGGGTAAGCCTGGCATGATCGCAGTTTAGTATTTGATTACCGTTCACTTCAGAGACCCATCACTGATGCCTTCTCGACATCACCCTCCTGGTCGCGGCAATGGTCGTTTCGGTCACGGGTCGTTTTACAGGCTAGGCGTTGGTCTGCCGCCAAGGCAACCAACTCACAATCGTCGACCTCAGCCCAGGGAGGTGGCGGCGAGACAGCAAGCTCTTGGACGCTAGACTTTTCATACCGCTTGTGAGCAGTTGAACCCCTACGGGAACTGCTCCTACTTGCTCATCTTCGCGTAAGCGAGTTGGTGTTACACTGGTAACCCTTGATCTCGGCCAACATTCGTTTGGTCCGATATATAATTTGCTCATTGATATTACGGAGATGCTTCCGCTATTGACCTCGTGCTACCCGACTGTGATTATGATGCAGTCAATAACCCTCAAACGGTGTGGAGGAGGCTGAGCGATTCTCTTTGGACATTAGTAGTTGTCATGCCATTACGATGTAGTGATGCTATCCGCATGGCTGGATAATGTTGAGTTCGTTAATGATGGACAACGGTTGTTCTCGCAGGTTTACCAGTTCTGATGGTGGTACCGTGAATGATGAGTCGAAGGCCACATGCTCCCAACCTAAATGTTGATTTGAGCACTATAGCCACCAACTATGTTCAGGAGGCCGCTCTCTACAGTGAGTCCTCGGCGAGACCCGGAGACGACATTCTACTAGGACGATCGTGTCTCTCGCATTATCCTACTGCTAACTCGATGTTTGTTCATCCCAGGTGGACAAATCTATGGTCATGCAGCGAAGGAGCTACGGATGCAGTCTCTCGACGGTGGTGATCGGGACGATCTCCATGGGCTCACCTATCGAGTGGAGGACTATAGGATTGGTCTTGGCATGGCTGAAGCTACTTCGGCATCGCATGGAAGACTACAGGTAAAGTACTACGGCGAATTCTGCAGTGAGGACTTCCCGTTCAGAGGCCTCCTAGAGGGAAAGAGCCGGTGCCGGAGCCTGTGACCTCTGCGGCGTCGCTGGCTGCTAGAGTCAGGAATGCTGATATAGAAGTGGAAGATGTCCGGCAGCGGCGATGCTGGTTGACTCCTGGGCATCTGACGGAGTTCGGGGGTAATTGGAGTATCATTTTCCACGATGCTTACTGATCACCCGTCGCTATCGTCGCTCGACTTCACTGCTAATGCAGTCCTTTCAATCCTGAAGGGCTCCCCCCATTCTCCTCCGTTCACGACTTTGCTATTGATCGAACTATATCCATTCTATACTCCTTGTTCAGTAGCCGTCTGTCTCTGGTAGGTGCCATGGGACCACATAAATTAGATTTCGTCACGGGAGAAGTGTGGGCCACCAAGGCAGCCGCGTAGGATACACGGACACCCGGTGCCGCGAGTATGGACTCGAATGCTCAGGTTCAGCAGTGGAGCTGGCGCTAGTTTCCAAAGATGCCTGTCAGTGCCTCAAACCCCACAGGCTCCTCCAGTCTCGCAAACGTAAGGCTGCCGTGTATGAGCCGCTCTCAACGGCAGGGTAATGCTACTGTAGCTACGAGAGTAGAGGAGCTGTCACATACGGCGATGGATTGCGGCAATCCGAGGTTGGCCTGGTTGAGGGCGTACGGTACGTCCTCCGGCCAGCGTCCTATGATCCACCGGTTATCCCCGAGGCTATGCGGCATTATTCAGAACGTGAATGGTAGGCTGGTTGGTTACGCTCTTATCCCATTCTCTTTAACGTGTAGGAATTCGTCCACGACCAATGGCCGGGAAGAAGAGGGTTTACAGACAGTGTTAGGGGTGCTTAGCAGTCCGCGAGGAGGGAGGAAAAAGCAGGAAGGGAACACAGCAAGTCAGGACCCATTGATTGGCCTACGTGAAACCAAACGCTGGATGGCGCAGAGTGCTGGGACCGTAACGGAAGCAAAATTCGAATAGACGAATGTGGCGATGAGCGGATGAGGATTACGACGATTCCAGGCGCTCGAAAAACAGATTGGGTCGCTCGCCTCGGGAATCGATCCCTATCGAGCAGCAGCGCATTGCCTGGGGGTTCTGTGGCCAGATGCGTGTCTTTAGATGGCATGTCGGCAGCGGGGCTGGGTTTCCACCGTCTATTAGAAGCTCTGTCGCTGGAGGACCACGAGGAGGAGTCGCTTCATAGTATCCGAGGTGATGGGCATCGTCTCGCTCAGTAGGCCAAGGTATCTGCCCTCATCAGGAGTTGGATCGCCTACTCTGGACGAGCAACCTGCCGGAGCGAACGCCAGGGGGGAACATCAGCCAGATGAGAGCACGAAACCCGGGGTACGATGGTATTCCTGAGTGTGTCGGCAGCGGCACTCAACCTAGCAGGTACCTCCCCGGTTGAGCTTCTGGCTATGCGATTTTCTTGCTGATAACCCGAACCTGGCCCAGCTGTTGGGATGCAGGGACAATTTGCTACTGCCATCGAAAGCTCAAACGCGGCATTCCCGTCAGCTCAGCCGATCACTTCTCTACCAAAAAGTAGGAACCACTGGAATCGGCTCCTGGCCGCTATGTGAACTCAGGCATGTGATGATCTGGGAATCTCCTCGCGCTTCGGCGATGATCATGACTCCAAGGGGCGTCGGGTGCAGCTGCATGCTATCGACATAGCTTTTACGAGGTTCGTAGATCTCTCGACATGAACATTTACTTGTTGTTTTGCGTTCCTCCGCCGTCACGGCCTATTGTGTCCTTGTGTTCTACCATACTGGGAGGCCACGGTAGCTTCGAAGGTTTCTGCTTCATGACGGTATCCTATGAGCAAGTCGACAACACTTCTGGCGATAATCGAAAGGAAGGGGATGTTGAAGCTGCGTCAACCACTGAGCGACATATCTTTGAATCCGTACTCTACCTGTAGATGGGCCCTGGCTGTGATGGTAGTGATGGCCATAGGTCCTCGACTGCATCCTGACGGAGTTCCCTTCTTCTGCACAGGAGGAGCTCCTGACGGTAGTAGCTGCATGATAGCATCGGGTGGTCTGTAGAGTCACAGCGGGCAGATACGCAGCAATCTCGACAGGCTCTTCACGGAGCTGCCCAATCGATCAGTGATGATGGAGCTGCTGGAGGCAGAGGACACTCGCGAGCTGAGGAGGGTGATGCTGCTAGTTGAACTCCTCAGACCACCCCACTCTGTTCTGAGATACTGTTCCATCCTGTGGTGGAGGAAGATATTCCACGTTACATGAAGGCCATCCACAAAGCCACTGTACAGGAGTTGGGTGGTCATGGGACTAAGGCGACGAAGAAACTCCAACATCATCTCATCTGTCTTCTTTATCTGTGGCACAGTCGCTCGCCTAGGGTCTGCAGAGCTGCCGCGGAATCTGAGAAGGGCATGCTGGCTTTGGTACGCGCAGGTATCCTCATCCGTAATACACCACCCTCCCTCGAGGTGGAGCTTTTCGGCGATGCCAATGTCTTCTTGGCTGGGCAAGCGATTGATACATTTCGTCGAATAGTGACGGCTCCCATGGTCGATTTCCCTACGACAAGTATTTGGGATCGTGATGCATGCCCCGGAGTGCACCACTTGGTGTTGAAGCGTGTCTTCCTGAGTCCAGCGCTTTGGGCCAGATTTCATAAGCTTACAAAAGGAGAAGACGCGTGAGGCTGCGAGCATCTCACTGTTCCTGCTGCAGTACGAGATAGGCTCTCAGATATCCCAACGAGCGAGCTGGATATGCCCAGCTGCTCGCCTTCTGTCTAGAATACCTGTCCAAGTGCTGGGCCGATGGCAGCAGCAGTGTACAACCGCGTCTTGCTATTGGGAAGAGGCTAGATCGGATCCTCTCTGAGCTTGAGGGTGAGGAGTACTGTCCACAATGTCGCTTATGTTTCCGCATCGTAGCGTCCGATCCGGACATTCACCGTGCCTTCGAGGAGAGCATTACCGAGGCCTATCCTGTGGGACCTGACAATCGTTCCCCGCCTGAGGTGCTGAAGGACCAGTTGTTGGACGAGGAACAGGTGCAGTGGTGCAAGAAGTCGATATTGAGGGATACAACAGAGGCAGAGAGGAACGCGGGAAGGGCGGCTGAGTTGCGGGATCTAGGAAACTGTATGACTAGAGCTAAAAAGTAACAACCTGTGCATTGCTGCGATCGGCTAGCTTCACTTGGATTACCCAAGGTGGATAGGTATGAGCACGCGTTATCGTGCTACGAGTATTCTCTCCAGTGGAACAACAGCGAACCACTCACGTACTCTAACATGGCCCTCTGCAACCTGAAGCTGAGCAGATGGGCAGATGCAGTATCGGCTGCAGATTCGGCTATCGTGGGATGCTCAGCTGCCTCGCACAAGGGTAACGCTGGAATCGCTTCTTAGGCGAGAGATGATACCCTTGTGAAGGCCTGGTATCGGAAGAGCGTAGCGTTGTTCAAGATGCTGTCATCACTCGATGAAGGCGGAGAGAGGGAGAGCCTTCAGTACGAACGTGTAGTCAACGACACACCATCATCCCTGTCTTATCTCAGGGAGTCCCTTCGTCTTGCTGTGAGCAAAGCTCGCGACTTGGGCTGCGAGGAATCCTTGCTCGCAGACCTCCGCATTCAGAGATTGTCATGATAATAGTGGTTTATCTGTCGTTTCCCGGAACTCTGCCGCTTTGGCTGTTAATGATGGTCGGGCCTCAAGTGTTCTCTATCAGCGCTTACGCTAGTTGTACGATCATCTGCTGTGTCATCCACCTACGCCGACTACCTGATGACCGAGTTCCCAAGATCGGGACCCAATCACGAGACCAATGGAGTTCGCCAACGTGAGCCAACCTTGACTCTCCTTACCAACCAAAATCTATTCCTCCGATGGCAGGTTTGAGTGGGGAAGATACTGAACAAATGTTGTTGAGTAAACAAGTCACCCTATCTAAGAAAGGCCACAGTAATGCATTCCCCTGGCTGAGTGCGAGGCCATGGAGGACCCGTGAAGACTTTGAGGCCTTCGTTAGTAATGACACCACTGCACTAGCGCTCCGTAGGCTCTCTGTTCTCGCAGGCTCAAGCGTTGACGTCTTCAAAGGCTGGTTTATCATCTTTATGCTCGTGGAGCACACAAGATCATCCTTTCACGTTGGCATGGATATGACTCACTGGCCCATCATGCACGTCTTTTCTAAGGTTATAGCGGCCTGCAGCGTGTCCTGTTCGAGTATGGTGCTCCTGTGTGTTGTCAGGCCGCCTGCGCCCTCGACATGACGTGCTTCTCTACAGCTTATGGCTTCATGTGTTACAGGAGCTACTTCGTGAACACCAAGAACCGACCGCTCTCCACTACCCTCACCAGGGTTTTCCGGTAATCCCGCTCCTGCACTCCCCTCTCCCAGGAGTTGCCATTGTGTCTGCTGCAGATCGGTCAGCCTCGTCCTCTTGGCGTTGATATTCATGAACATCACATTCAGCCTTTCGGTGGTTGATCATATGCCAGCTATGAGGGAGACTCTGGAGTTGATAACGGTACTGAGCCAAGCTGTATAGGGGAACGGTCCAGAAGCGTCCTCGGCTCAGCTCTCTACTGTCTACTGGGATTTCCTGGCTGCCTTCCCGCTGGAGCTCCTCATGGGCTTTCTGTCTACCAAGCCCATTATTGAGTTCTCCATGTAAGAAGTCTACCTATGACTGTCGTAACTTTCGAAGACCGACTCGCTTACTTTCAGGCGTTACCGTCACAAGAGGCCTATAGCACGGTTGGTGCTTTTTGCATTCCTCCTGGGTTGGCCATTGGTATTAAGCACTTACAACTTGACACAATGCCAGACTCTTGGAGAACGGTAGCATTAACAGCCGAATACCCTTTCCAGCTCTCTCCGCCATTGACAGGTATCTGAGCCTGTTCGTTGGTTGCCGTCCTTTGGTATTCCGAGCAACAAGATTCCCAGCTGTACCGTATATGTTCTTCTTCAATTTCGGCTGCATTGTTAGCCAGTTGCTCTTGGAGTGCTCAGAAGGCTTCCCTCGAGGTGAGGAAGTGATCCATCAATGTGGTGTCATTCATCCTGTTTGCAGCCTCGGACACACTTCGCCGTTCTCACCTCCCAAGCTCCCAGGCCCTGAACGATCTGAGCGAGGCCTCAACCCCATCTCAGTTGGACGGCGAAAGCGGTCTTCCGGAACCCGCCACTTCTGGCACTTACCGACAAGACAACTTCCTCCCATATTTGGCCGCTTTTGTGCTCCTGTTGCTGGTAAAACCACGTCCATTGCTGCTAGACTCACCGACTACTCCTAGGTGGAGCTGGTCTACTTAACCCCCTAGCCAAGAATCCTCAAGTTACTTGGGAGTATCTCGACTGGAACGGTTACGTGAGGTTCCCAATGTGAGTAGTTCAACTACGAGCCCCGCCTACGGACGTCTTGTTTGCAACTTCTTTCAGGAACTACAAGGTCATTCTGGCATGGGGTGTCCTCTCCCACTCAGTTCTCATATTCTCCATGATTGTCGTTGCCTTCATGAAGGACGTTCCTGCTGTAATAATTTGCGCCCTGGGATTCTCTACCCTCGTCTTGTAGGCCTCCCACGTTATCGACTTCCTTGAGCATTGCGGCGCCAATGTTCTCCTATACCTGGTCATCAATTCCTTCATCATACACGTAGTAGAGTATGTATTCAAGAGGCAGGAGAAGGATCCTCATCATTTTCAGGGTATCTTCCACAATCACTGGGTCGCAAGCGGCAGAGCAGAGGATGAAGGTAGTAATCATCATTCGATATATTGCGATGACGTTGATGGCACCTCAGAAGCACCGGACAGCTCAGTTTACTCCAATTTCACCTGGGAGATGATCGTGCTGGCCTTTGCAGCTGGTACGCGAGTTAACAGCTGTCTTATGCTGTCTCCGGCATCCGCATACAGGTACGATCGGCGCTACGAAGTTCGTTCACTACCTCGCGAGGAGTGGTAGGAAGTAGAGTGTACGTGACACGCAGAAAGGGGTTTCTACCCCCAATCGCCATCTTGTTAAACCGCTGTTTTCATGATCTCCCTTTACGGATAAGTTGTTACATGAAAGAGCGACCGGTTGTGTCCTAAGTTACCATAATTACATTACTGAACAAAACTAGTCGAACTCATTTCCGAAACAATGTTTCGTAACAGGCACGAGTGAATACACCATCACGAAAATAAGTAATGCTTTTATGTACTACGCTACTAAGTGTGGGAATGTCGCGAAGCGAGGAAATCCTGCGACGTCATCGCTGTTCAAAAAGCCTAGAAACAGTGTAAATATCATAAGCGGCTAGAAATGGGTATCGCCGTTAGATGTCTAGTTGCGGTGCTCCATCATAGCGTTCTTTCCGATCTGCACAGCAGCCTGGTTTAGCTTAGTAAGCTGACGGCAAGGATGCATGAACTGGCTGATAGCGAAGGCGATGAGGAGATCCTGAGAGGGTAACGATAAGAGGAGAGCCACGCGCTATTGGAGTGCAAACTCACGTGTCCGGGGTTGCCTTCAAGATCCGTCGTGTTAACAATGACCTCATCGGCACCATCATTCTCCTTATACTCGACATCGAACATACCCTCAACCTTCCATTTGCGGTCCCAATGCTCCCAGTTGCCTTTCTCGACACTGACGTCGTAGTCTTTACCGTCGATCGACTAAAGGAAAGCAATAAAAAGCTTGACATTGTGATGCCGCATCAATGGACTTACCAGTGTATAATTGACGTCCTTAACCTTAGCGGTAGCATCCCAGTCCTCATCGTTGTCCTTGTTCTTCTCCTCGTCAACCTCGACCTCACACTTAGAGATACCCTTCATTTGCAAGCCGATGGTGGCGAACTCTCGGCCATCCTCGTCCGAGAACTTGGCAGAACGCTTGATCTTCCAACGCAGCTTCACCTTCAACTCACTCTCATCGAAGTCGAACATAGAGTCCTTCGACTCATCGCTGAAAGACACACCGAAGTGCTACGCAAGACGCTGGTCGATCCACACAACCGAATTACCTCTTCGAGTCATCAGAGCCATCCCAGTCGACGTCCTTAGCACAAACGACGTTCTCTACACCAATTTCGCACTTACCGAGCACCTGAAGGAGTTCGATATTGAACGAAATAACGACAGTAGTCCTGATAAATTACATGTTCACGCTCCTTGTTAACAAGGGAGAAATTGGGGGTAGGATCACTGAAGTCGCTGTCCGACTTTATCAAAAGCCAGTGTTCGCCGTCTGTGTTGAAAACTTCAAAGTTTCGGGAATCAGGGCTAGCCTGAGACTTCTTAATCTGACAGGAGAAACAGATAATGTTGATGATACCAATTGTGGAAGATTCCGGTAACAATATTACCTTGAAAGTGTGAGGCTTTCCGACCTCAGGATCATCAAGACCGGGAAGAGAGGAGAAACAGCCACCCATGATGAATAAATGATAGAATGTAAAATAGAACCGACTTCCGATAAACCATTTGCATCAGCATATCCCCGTTGAACGGTAATAACTCCCCCTCAAATGCTGCGCACACTCGTCCACTTCACGCATAAGACAGCCACGGTGAGCCCCCTTACCGGCATCCTTCCAGCGGGGAGGACCTCCTGAACAACATAAAAGAACCCTAAAGCTAAACGAATAGACTGCTAGGGGCCGACCTCTTACACAATGCCTGTCCCACTCCAATTCTCAGGCGACTTTGTTAGATAACGACTGTGAGGTTCACTGACGACATCACTAACGAATTTCTCCGCTCTCCGGTTGGTGGACGAATCATGGTACTTACTCCTCGAGGCCGATAAGCGCTAGTAGGAGAGAGCTCGGCAGCTCGGAGGTGGAACGCACGCTTTAGCGAGGAATTTCGTGGCGCAGTGACAAGCGCTGACAAGTGTTTAGTCACATCGAGCGCGAAATACTTGATGGTCCGCCTGCGATACGGGTGCGCAGCCTCGGATGGGAAGTCGTCTGCAGGCAGTAGCCTGCTTTCGACAGCAATGCAGCATCTTGGCCCTCACCCCCCGAGGTCGGGCCAAGCAACTGTCACATAGCCCGTAGACGACGGCTCCCTTTTATGCTTCTCAGGGCGCTCCTGTTGTGTGCATTGTGTCATCTAATGTCGTCGTCTCCTCCCCTTGGCCAACTCAATGCGGCCATTAAGGATAGATTGCCTCCTTCCCTATTACGAGGGTATAGTCTATGCCGGTAGTAGTAGCACAGGGAGAAATTACACGGATCCTAGTACCATGCTTGTCCTCGGTATGCTCTCAGGAATAATCTATTGAAGAACCTTCGCTCAGTAGAGTTGGAGATCGCCGAGAAGGAGTACCGGTATCTGGAGGAGTCTGCCGACTACGGCAACTATGTCAAGGTGATGGCGGCGGCGGCCCTCCTTAGTTACAAGGAAGGCAAAGCGACTCGCGGTACGCTTGGTTTCAGGGCTTCGAGAACCTTTTATCGTATCGTCTACCCTCCCAGGGTGGGGGCCATAGTAGTCGGAAACATCGGGGAGTTAAGAGTGCTGATCGTCTACTCTCCCTAAGGTGGTCCTAATACAAGGAGTACTCGTCTCTACTATTGGCTTTGTCAGCTCTACCAGCGCTCCGGTCACGTCCGACCAAACATCAGCGGCTATATCTGCAACACCATCAACCCCTGGAACCCCCGAGGGTAACCCCGCCTTCCTTGTACTCTGCGGATTAGCTGCTATCAGATGAAACCACTACGTCTGAATCGACCCATGTTACTAAAAAGTCACGAACGCAGAAAGGAGCTAATACTAAGCATTCCATCGCTAGCGAAGTAGTAGGCTTCTGCGACTCCCCTGCAGGTATGGAGCGCGGTTTATGCAGGAATCTGGGGTGTCGAGTGAAGCACAGACGACAACAGGGGGCACCCCTCCCGTCACTTCCACCAAGAAGAATGGGAAATCCTCATCGAAGAAAAGGAAGCGTTAGGGAACATCATCCCTGTAGCCCTTCTTGTATTGCGCATCATGTCATTTGTTACCACTTGTTCTCTTTTGAAGGCATCATCATAATAATCATTTACCTCCTGTCAGACCCTGTCTTGTTCTAGCTTGTCCTCAAATGGGAATGATGTAGGAAAACTCTTGTATTGTCATAGTCGATCATCATCATCAGGCTGATACCGTGAATTGTTACCGCTTCATTTTCACAAATCTGCAACGTTATCGGCGAATCCTTATTGTACTAAGGACAGCAAGTCTGGGGCTCCACATTAGTAGATAGCAGAGTTGTGAAGTTGCGGTCCATCATTGAGGCCCAAATCTCGATCAGTTGTCTGCGGCCTGCTGCTCTTTGCTAGTAGCTGCCGCCACTTCGCTCATCCTTTGTGGGTCTCCAGTGAGGTATTGATGTTACTCTTTCTAGTAGTACTTTACATATTCTATTCCTTCTCCCGCACCCCCCTATACTTCGGGAGTAGCAGCGTCTGATCATCGTCACATGTCGGATGGCTCGGGGTCTTCTGGTCCACGACGGTCGTCAGCGTCTAAACCTGGAGCTGAGATTGATCAACGGAGGGATGAGAAGGATATCAAATTCAGGGAGCAATCGGACTCCAATGCCAAGGTTTTGAGGTATACCACTCCCTCGATGGGACCAGCAGGGTATATACGCCTTTTCTGTAGATACGTAACAGACTTCCTGATGAATCACTCGGGCAAATGGATAGGCTTGGATAAGCTCAACCATAATCCCAAACTTGTTGGTTTTATTGGTAGGACGCCAGAGTGCCGATCGGGCTCGTCACCTCTCACCTCTCAGGCCATCTCTTAGTAGGCTTACCCGGTATCCACCGGACAATGATCGTGAGAGCTACTGATGGCACGGAAAAGGTACAGTCCTATTGCCTCCAGGGATGAAGGTGGTTTTGTTATGTCTTAGGAAATAGGGTACCTGGGTACTGAGTGGATAGCCCAGACGTTTAATATTCGGGATTGGGGTGGTATACCTATGGTACCTCGAGAGATTATTACCGTCACTAAGGATCCTGCTGGGGAAGTATTGGTGAAGCTGACTTCCAATTGGACTACTACAAGGACTGGCTCTAAGCTTATAGTGGTAGGGAGGCGACTAGTAGCTATGAAGTGCACTCTGATGTGATTTCAGGATCCTAATGCACCACAAGCGGATGCAGCCAGAGGGCATGGGTATCATTACGGTAATTATGGTAGGGGAGGTAGAGGGGGGTATAAAGGAGGAGGGGCATGGTGGAAAGGTGGAGGAGGAGGAGGGGCATCTTCGTGGAAGGGAGGTGGAGGAAGGCATAGCAAGCGTCAGGTAGTAGTGGCTGTATGGTAGCGTTAGGATAACCTTCACCTTCAGTACAACCATGGAGGGTATTATGGTAATGGTAGTGATGATCAATGGTGGGACCAGCAGTACCAGGGTGATAATAGATTATCATCCTCTTCATACCGCTACGGAAGAAGGGGAGGCGATAGCGTAAGCAGGGCGTGTGCTGCCTGTGGTCCCTGCAACACTGGCCTGTGTATTCTGCAGGACCAAGACAGCCGAGTGAAGCGCGAGTGTAGCCCAGCTGTGGATTGGGATGATGATACACCGCCAGCTAAGCAGGTATAATGTTCCTCCATCACACGGTGTTGATGATATCGTGTGGTAGGGTGATGAATCGAACGGGGACGTTGGAAGAGGGGATCCAGATCCTAAGAGACAGCGGATAAAGTCTCCTAGTGTCCACCGGAGAGCCTCGTCGAGGTCTCGAGGGAAGTCTGCCACGAGGAGCAATAGCAGGAGGGATCGACGGCGGAGTCGGGATCGATCACGTGATGGCTCCATGAGGAGGAGTAGCAGGAGGAGGAGTAGAGGGTCTACCTCTTTAGGACGTGTGAAGGACGAGGAAGGTAGTATTACTTGCGCCTTCTGGAGCGTCTCAGTAACCCGTTAGCTATTCACATGCAACGGGAGTGTGTGTGCCGAGAGCTACTGATAGCACCCGGTGTTGGACCCCTCATGGTCTGTATCCTCAGATGATTATCGAGGTAGAAGCAAGAGCCGGGCTGCTGACAGGAGGGGCTATCCTGCTCCGCGATCTCGGAGTAGCAGTGAGAGTTCTGTCGAGCTGAGTGACGCCGAGAGCTGGCCCGAGGATCCAACCGATGACAGGGAGAATAGGAACAACAATGTCGTTAGCACTCCTGCAGCTGCTGCTGAAGTACCGGAGGCTTTGAAGCAGGCCAAGGTGAAAATAGTCGAGACCTTGGTATGTTGGAAAGCTCACGATGGGCAGGCTATAGCTGATGACCTCCAGCTCTTTGAACTGGGTTCGGAGAGGAAGCAGAGGGACATGAGAGACATGCTGAGGGAGATGATCCGGGATATATACCAGATGTGGGTGGTCTACACTGGTGGTAGCAGGGTAATGGGTTCGGTGTTAGATACCGGCCAGAGAAGAGCTCCCACGTCCACTCTCGGCTGTTCCGCAAGTTTTCAGGAAGGGAGGATTTGTTGTACCTCCTCGTAGCCGATCGCTATGTTGGACGTCCTACGTACTCCCTGCGTGGCCCCCGTGGGTATTGTTCATTATGATGTTGTGTCAGCTACCATGAGCGGCGTAGACGCAGGATCAAGTACCGGCCTAAACGGGAGGAGCATAAATCAGTCAAGCCGGCGGTATCGGCCAGCACCTCCAGGTCCTCGTCGCAGACCCCTACAGCCTCACAGCGCAATGGAGTGGTAGTGGGAGTCTGATAAGCCTAATTTCAGCCATTGGCTCTGCTGTTACAGGGACGAGAGGGCAGTGGGTTGGATGCAGCCGCATCATCATCAGCAGCAGTAGTGGAGGCGGATAACACAGTCACCACGCCCTTGCCGCCCGTACTACCGCTCAACATTCGCGTTACTCCTGAAATTATCAAGTTCCTCACTCGGACACGATCATGGCTACAGAAGGTAATAAGATGGCAGCGAGGGGTGTACTTAGTAGTAGTGGGAACCGTGATTAACTTCACCACCCCGTACGACATGTATGCAATGGTCCTTTTAGGCGGTGGATAGTTTAGTCCCGAAGATCGTCCTCTTCGACGAAGCTAATGCCCATCCTTTGGATATACGAGTACTGCATGTTCTCACTAACTGGTAGTCATCCCCTACATTACCAATACCATGTTACTCGTGTCCCCTATGTTCAGTTGTATGATAAAATTCCGCCCTGAGCGGGCACCACATAAGGTCATAGGCTGTCTGGCTGGATACGAGCGTTGCATCCCTACCAACTTGCCCCAGGGGAAGTCCGTCACCAACATGAGCATACCCAAGACTAATGCTCTGCTGTTGAAGATAGTGGTAGTGAGATTAACGCTGGTTTGGTGGTCCCCTTGGACTTATACTGCTGTTGTTGCAGATGCGGGATCCCTCTACGGGTCAGATCACCAACGGCGACCTAGCTTTCCGAGCTGTTTCTAACGAGCCAGCCACTGAGGAGGAGCTGGAAATAGGAGCGGCGAATTGGCAGTCGATCAGTAGTATAGCATCCCTATCCACCTGGTACGATGAGGATGGACCACCCTTCTTGCAGGTAGTACGGTGAATGCAAAGGTAGAGGATGTACGACGTTGTGAACGAGCATTAAAGCTTATCCATCAACGCCAGGCTCCACTCTCGAAAGAGTCTGTTCGGCGAATCATCCTCAATGGGGAAATGCTGACTGTCGATACTCTCCCACCTAATGAGGGACTCCGCCCAGGAACTTCCTCGACGTACCGTCATCATCGTCCCCCACCGGTTGCTGATGCTCAGTCCTCCGTATCCCGGTAGTCTGAAGTACCTTACTATGTAGAATTACTCTGTGCCTTACCACCACCATTGATACTCCTCTCGTGGATACACTTTCCCTGTCTTTGTCGCTTGGAGACCCACCGTACCATTGCTGTGCCTTGTGTGGCCCTGGCTACGACCTATGGATTGTTCAACAATGTTGCTAGTAGTGGTCGCTTCGAGAAGAGAGTCTGTTATGTAGCTTTTCTGAACCATTCTCAATTCCCTTGGACGCTGCTACATCTGTTGTGTTTGTAGTACGCGGGGTAGTGATGATCAGAGCAGTGTAGCGCTCTGATTCCTGGTCCAATGGTCCGTCATAAGTCCAAGGCACAACCAAGACGTATCGATCGTAGTAGAGGGTATGGCTTGCTCTGGGTCGATAAGGAGCATCCCTTGCAGGTGTTACGCCGATCTTCCTATCCGAGGATGACAGGGCAAAGGTCGAGGCCATGCGAGAAAGGCTGGTACAGCCAGAAGCTGCAAAACATCTTCAGGAGTATGCAATCGGTGTACCAATCGTCATGTGAACTACGGATCGTCAGGTATCTAACAGCGGAGGATATATCCGGTCAGATAGTCGCCTTGAGAGCCTTGGCCGAGGCAGCTCCTACTGATGTTCAGGTGTTTTGGGTAATACTCAGGGAGAAGATCCCTTCGCCGCTACGGGTAGTGGTAATCGGTAATGGTTATCAGTTACTACATCGTCAATTAAGAGGCATGCCGACGCACCCTTGGAGGAAGCACTTGGCCAGGACCTGTGAGAACATGCCAGTCGATGGGAAGAACGAGGTTATTGCGGAATGGGTAGTAGTATCAGGGCAGACGAGTGGCCCCTTTCTAGCAGCCTTGGACGGAACTCTCTTTTCAGTATAACAGCGTTCTGGTTCCAGAGAGCAAGGCCGTACAGGCGTTTCTGGATGCTACGCCTACACCTCCAATCCCATCAAGAGCCATCGAGTTCATTCGACAGATAGAGTTGGCTCTAGAGTACTACTCCTTTGTAGTAACAGTTGAAGTCAACTCTAACCTTCTCGAGGTACCCGTTCACGAAGTCTCTCTATAACGATGAGATAGGACTACCAGCGAATAACGCTATGGTATGTTAGCGGAGCGAAGTTTTGTATCTCATGCGTGGCCTGTCTACTCAGGAGGTGCTCTTCGGTCGGTATGCGAGGAGGCTAGGGGAAGCAGTCGGCCCCTCTGGAGAGCAGTCCGACTGGTGCCTTACCACCTTTCGCACCTACCTACAGAGTATCTTGGTACTCTCGACCAAGTCAGGCAAGAGGCCCAGCAAGTACCTCAACGTCGCTGAAGTAACGCGCACCTGGACTCGTGGGTCGTTAGATTGAGGCGTCGGTGTAGGTCTGCGGCTCTTGTTTGAAGATAGCCCAATCGATCGAAGCACCTCCAGATCTCACTACCCAAGCTGCTTTGGTGTTAGCGCATGGGATAGGTAGGAATGATACGCTCGATACATTGCTGTGCGTTAGTGTAGAGATGATGCTCTTTAGATAATGCTCGAGAGAATGAGCAACTTATGGACCACGTCACCAGCGTGGACTCCAGTACTAGCTCTGCTTTATCCCTGCTCGACGGTACCTCGCCCTACTCCTCGACGAGCCTTCTTAGACTGCCCCCTTCTTCACAGGTGCCCTTGTTATCCCGCCAAGGGAAGATATGCCTCTGTCTTCTCGCCTAGCACTGAGTAGAGGGCTCCTCGTAGCGGCCGTGGATGATGGCACTAGAGAAAAGTACACTGGAAGATGTAAGGAGATGCGAAGGTTGGGCCCAGATTGACTCCGGATGGCGCTCAGGTGTCGAATCTTACATCTCCTTGTTGCTGGACCGCCATGCTGCCTTGGATACACCTACGTTGCTATACGGCCTCCAATCATTGATGGTACTAGTCAGTAGAGGGGGCCGAGGGACCGCTCATGGAGCCTAGGCGTATAAGGCAACTGCTCGAGGTGGGGGGTATCTTCAAGTCGCGCTTGAAAGACGCAAGTGAGGTCAGGTTTGTGTCACTCACTGGGAGCACCCTTCTAATTTGGTGCATCAACTTTGCGAGCAGCTCTTCGAGATAGAGTGCCGGAAGGCAGGCGCATCGAGTGCTGAGAAGCTATCAATCGTGCAGCAGTCGATAAAGGAGTTGCCCTTCTGTCGTGCTAAATGCAAGGGCCTCTCCTTCCTACTACCCGTGTCTAGTGATGACGACGCTATGGCCATTGCCCTGGATATGGTCCCCGACCTCCTCGATACTGTTTCTCAAGAGGGAAGCTCATCCAGTGCGGCAAAACAGCTCTTAGAGAGGGTGTGCTCTATGGTACGTTGGTTGGGAAGGGACACAGAGAACTGCCTTCGTGGGGGTCTACGATAGACTAGTAGCCTGATGATGGGACAGCTTCCTTGGGCATACTCTCGAGGGCTACGGGGTAGTCCTCTTCAGCCTAGTCTAGCCATTCTCGGCATCAGTATTCCCATAATGCTATGCTCTGTACTCAGGCCCCGGAAGCCGGTAAGAAGTTCGACCTGAGAGAGCGCCTCTTCAGCCCTATACTGGCCCTTCTCAATCGGATACACGAAGACGAAGGGAGCGATTTGCATCAGGGACTCGCGGATACGCTCACCAATGTAGCTGCTGGGCTCTATCGTCGCTGGGATAGTGGCTATCCAGATACTCTCCAAGGCCCCGGCGGAATTGCTGGTATCTCTATGGAATACGGCATTGTCTGGCTGCTGCTCTGCTGATGGCGCTGGTAGTACTGGGCGGAGGATAGAATGTAAGAGGATTGCACCCATCTTAGGAGGGGACTACTCCGTCTTGGCTCTTGCTGGTCTATTCCGCAAGTTGGGTCGAGCTGAGTTCACTGAGACTGGTTTGACGCTGGTGGAACCCAAGGCAAAGAAGAAGAGCCGCAGGCGTCACTCGAGCCAGGAACCAAGCGGAGCGGTCCAGAGGGAAGTCGGAATGGTACCCAGTAGGGCATATGGGATGCCGAGGTACTCCTTGCTGTGTTAGGAAGGGAGAGCAGAGTACGGTAGCCTCCCTATTGAGACACTGGAGAGGTGGATCCTGTCCTCTGACTCTGCTATGGCCATCTCAACCCTCAAGCTGATGTCTACAGTGAAGAGCCCTGCCACCACTCCCATCACCACCGCTGAAGTCCGCCTCGTCTACCCTTTATTCATAAGAAATGGTGAGTAACCTCATGAGGGACTATGGGCGAGTCTACGATGCCTCCATTTGGTAGGCCAACAGTTGAAGCTATCTGATCTCGCTCTACGCCAGCGGGCTACGTCAGCATTGAAGGCTTTCCTACAGCGACTACGTGATACTTGGGACATGAAGTCACACCAACAAGATGGTCGGGCACATCTTCAGCTCCGCTCCGCTGTGAGGGATTTCTCGTTAGGTCCTGACCTGTCGTCCAAGAGGTATGCTCCATGGCTGAAGGAGCTATTCTTGGACTACCTCATCCCTGTTGCCACAAGGCCGGGCTCTCCTCTAGAGATAGCCTACCCTGCTGCCACGATAGTCGAGCATGTCTACAAGCTGTGAGATCTCACCTCTGGCCTTCCCCTAGCCTATCAATCTTGTCTTAGCTTCGGGAGCCTGCCCGTGTCTCTCAACATCGGCAAGGTCTACACCGGCTGCTCCATTGCCCAGGAGTTGGGCTTCTATGACTCGGAGGTGCGTATGCCTTGAGAAGTGTTCTATCACGTCGGTTTTACTACAGGTTATCATGAGTCTCCTGCAAGCTCTTGGAGCAGCATGGAGCAAGCAGCGTACAGCGGTAGTACAGGCCCTGCAGGCAGTACCACCCGAGGTCATACTGCAAGTGGGACCACAGATAGATCGCCGTATCGCTGAGCTGGCAAGGAAGAGCAAGCAGGTACCTAGCAGTTATGCATTGGGAGGTAGTACATGCTCGGTTGCCCCTGTCAGGTGGTGAGAGTACGTTGGACGAGTGAGGCCGCTGCTCTGGCGGCTCTCTATAGCCAAGCCCTGCGTGGAAAGGACAGGGTGGCGTATGTCGATGGTATAATGGAAGAGGTCAAGGGGGAGTTCAAGCAAAGCATCGGAAAGGTAGCGGCTGCACTATATTCTCGCATCGCGTTGACTGTTGTTTGCACCCTCAGGGCCTGGACGCCCTCAGAGGCCTCCATGTCCATTTAGCCTGCCTCGCCGCTGCTCTGCCCACCATCCGTGGCATGGCATCATGTGCTGCAGAGGGCTTCTCCTCTGTGGAGTCCGTAACCTCAGTTGAGGTTATGCTGTCCATATGTGTCAGTGTACTCGGAGCTATCAGCGAGGGTGTGGATGATGTAAGAGGAGATTTCTAAATTCCCTCTCTGTATCGTGCCACCGTGCTGCTGTAGGTTTTGGTGTCTTCCAACCTGCTCACCGCAGTGGGACTAGATCATGCTGCAGGCCGGCCTAAGACAAGTGTTGATTGCCGAGGGCACCTCATAGTATCAGAAGAAGGGAGTGTGAGTCCGATGAGGCCATGGACACTTCAGGTGAGTCGTGGTTTCTCCAAGTCGTGACGCACACTGTTGTTGTGTAGATGACGTGAGCATGGATATCGACGACGGTACCTCTACCACCACTTCCGCTTGGACTACCATCAAGGAGAGCATATCAGCACTAGAAGCTATTGTGGAGAACCTTACGTCGATGGAGAGCATTGCCGGGGCTCCCGCTGGTGAGTCCTCATCCCAATGCCTCAGTGATTTCCCTCGTTCTTGCAGGTGGTAGCTCTGTGTCACTGGTGACTTTGGCAAGCCCTTCGGCAGTGGAGGTGTGGGACAAGGTTGGGTCCATGCTCCTCTTGTTCCTCCTGTCTACTAAGCATCCTGGGTACGTCGACCACTGGCCTGCCTTCCTCTTTATCTGTCTTCCTCCTCAGGGCCAACACCCGACTCTACCGATGTCTAGCAGAGGTCACCAGACGGCTGCTGCTCTCTGAGGACCCGCAACTGCAAGAGCTACCGCACAAGTGGCTCCAGGATTTGCATAGTCTTCTCGTTCGGGATGCAACCGTGGGAGAGGAGGACTCAGAAGAACGTTCGAGGCTGCAGATGGTACGCTGGCGGTACGCTAACAGAGTGACTCGTGAGATGTCCGTACCAGGTGCTGCCTCCGGCACTACGCCGATCCTTTGGACTGGGTCTGTGCTTCGTCGGGATCCTCGAGGGGGCCGCAAACCACTTGAGACTGAGCGGAGGAGGGTACACCTCCTGCCAGATGCTACTGGATACCATAGCTCGCCTCCAAGGGTCGGTTTGCCATCCCTGAGCCCTATGAATCAATCTCATTTTTTCAGAGTATTTGAGGGTCCCTCGGCTGAAGACGTGACATCCTGCGTACACGCCCTCAATGTCCTCCGGGCCATTGTCCGAGATGCTCACCTAGCAGGCTACATACCGGAGAGCGTAGGCGTAACGTAGTCTTGCTGATACCTATACGATGCCACCATGCAGGTTATGAACTCTATACTACTGCTCGCCGTGAAGACTCTGTCCCAACGAGGAGAGGAAACTTGGCCTATCCGCAGTGCCGGGACGCTGCTGTTTGTTCATGCCTCGAGACGTGTGAGTCCCCGTTGCTGCCACCCCGGGAGCAGTACTGTGATGATCACTGCTGCCTTCCGAGCTCAGGTCCTTGGTAATGACTCGGAGCACACGGTTGCCAGTGGTCATAAGCATACGGGTCGTGCTACTACGCTGATGGAACTGTGCCGCCGACAGCCACAGTTGATCGATGCTATTACTGCCCTACTGAGGGATCGTACGGTGGATGATGGTTCCACGGTCATGCCTGCCCTCCTCTTTGTGTGCAAGCTGAAGTTGGGGAATGAGGAAGCCCTCGCTAGGCAGCAGCACAAGGATCTACTCAGTGCTATATGGGAGCTGGCCAAGTCTCCCATCTGGCATGTACGCAAACTCGCCAGCGTTGCCTTAGTGAACCTGGGTGCTGTGGGCAGCATTTCTGATGCTCTCCAGCTTGAGCCTCACTCGGCTAATGAGATGCATGTGAAGTTGGAGGTGATAAGATTCTTGGTGAAGACTGGTCACACCAGTGGCCTTCGTGTTGAAGACCTCCAAGCCCTCCTGAGGGAGACCTCCCCGTGCCCCCCTCTGAACACCATCGTTCTCGAGATTGCTCGCCTCTGCCACTTCAAGCTTGGGGCTGGCTCGTGTGATGCTGGTGATGGCTTCCTCGGCGTACAGCGTTCACAGGCTGCTGCTGCAGTGTCCACCGAGCCTGTGGAGAACTCTTGCCACCCTCAAGTCCTCCAAGCCCTCATCGAGAACAATCACGCTTCAGAGGAGCTCGTAGCCAAGGCCTTGTCGGTGGACATCTCCGCTAAACCGGAGTATCGGGGAGCCGTCCTGGCCGCCCTCACTGCTGCTAGCCCCGAGCTGCTGACGGAGGCCGTGGTGGAGCGCCTCCATACCTTGTTTTTCCCCAATGACGTCGATGGTGTACTGGCCCTTGCCAAGAGCCGGGCTGAGTCATCTCATAGAGAGGATTGGCTAGAGTTGTGCTCTCGGTCTTCACAGCCGGCCGAGGTTCGAGTAGCCGTCGCCCCTCTGGTGCCTGATACCATCGCAGTCGCGTTGCTGCAGGATGAATGTGAAGAAGTTCCGTCGTATTGCTTGCAAGAATCTAGGAGGCCTTGCGCCCCTACCCAACGCTGTATCAAAGGTTCACTAGCGACGAGCCTCTGAGGGTGCCTACAGCCTCGGAGGTCACTAGTTTGATAGCGGACCGGGCGGCACCACGATCCTTCGATAAGGAGGAGCCTAACACGTACCAGGAGGAGCTCCTCACCACACAGTTAGCCCTAAAGGCCGATACAGCGGCGTCTCAGCCCCTGGAGGGTGTTCGGGCAGCCCTCAGTGCACTGGTGGAGGGCCTGGTGGACTTCGGGTGGAGTCTGGCGTGTGATGAGTTTGTGTTTGAGTCGGCCTTTGCCTTACTGGGAGCGGCTAAGGGGGCCTTCCCTGAGCTCTCTGGCAAGTTCGATAGAGACGAGGTGCCCCTCTGTCTCCGTCGTCTGGCCAGGCCTGACACAAGCCTGAGACCAAGGCTTGTTCTTATGCCCCTCTACTGCTACAGCCGTACACTGTTCAACGTAATCTACCAAATATGTTTCCACCACTCGAGATGATGTTGCGCTGTTCTTAGTGAAGCCTGCGCGGAATATTTTTAGCGCGCGCCCGAAAAACTGATCTTGGCGATCGGCGCAGCTGTGGTTTCGATGTCCTCCACCCGGCAGCATCCGGCAAGGAAAAGTAATAATTGGACTATCGAGAGGTTAGCCATCAGCCTCGATGCTTCCAGGCAGTCGAGAGGCGGGCAGTCGGAAGGATGCCCCAGAGCCCTTAAGCCGGATTAAGCCACCACCAGCCCTTGGTCGAGGGGGAGCACGTAGTACTCGGACCATTCTCGGCGTTGGAGTGGCTCCCAGCAGCGGCTCTCCTGACTCATGCCATATCATTCAGTACTAGCAGTGCTCTTTCGTTCAGCAACCACGATATCTACCGCTAAGGGTGCCCCTCGGCGCTCCGGTGCTGTAGCTACCCCACAGGCACTGGCCTTGGATACGGCAATACATGAGGCTGTGAAGGTAGTGTCCAGAGTGGGGTCTGGCAGCTCCTAGTTATTGTTGTCAAGTAGATGAAAACCGATATGGTCGAAGTGAATTGCCAGGCGATGATTCGGGCAGTGTGTAAATACGCATACGGCGTTAAGGACGGAGCGGAGGTGATGGAATGGCATGCCGCAAGTGGTGGTGATGGGCGGGTTAGTAGGTCAAGGCTGAGACACTGGCCGAAGCACTACGATGTATAGAGACATACCGGCTCAAGGATGTTGATGTGACTGAAGTTCATCATACTGTCACTGTAGTGGTGCTATGCCCTCTATGTCGGGTATGGAGGTAGCATTAGGTCCCTCAAACGTTAGAGTATATTAGAAAGGAGGCTGCGAGAGAGGAGAAGGAAGCGAAAGACCACTTGGATGGCCTTATGGAGGATGGTAAATTAGAGACTAGGTTGGAAGAGGCCAAAGCTTCTCGGAAACGGAAACTGGTAGTAGAGGGTTCCTTACCGGGCGGAGGCCCAGGGCTGACTGCTACTAACGTGCTACCGGTACCAGACGACCGTGGTTCAACGGGTTCCTTTCGTGTAAATCATTTACAGTGAGCATATGGATTGTTTGTCAGGAGCAAGACGCCACCGCCGCTATCATCAACAAAAAGAGAAATCGATCTGATCTCGAGACGTAGCCCATCATTACTTCGCTCTCTGATCGTGTAGCTGTCCTTGTGAAGGTCCATAGCCACGGCCGAGGCTAACTTGGAGGCTATGAGGAAGCGTAGGGTGTCATTAGACTCAGTGTTAGAGTGGCGGAAACAGAGGGTAGCTACAATACTAGAGGCGTCAAAGGAGCTCAAACAGGTGATCTTTTAAGAGCATGATAAGGGGGTAGACCTGTAACCGTCTGGTTAGGGCCCGTCGGAGAAGGATTTAGCACAGACGACGGTCGTGCCGGCCGCAGAGGGTGAGGATAGGACCAAGGACGGTGCGCAGCACTGACTCCGATTGAGTGCTGATCCTCGAGCTTTCCGATGTTTCTCGCTAGCGTTGGTGGTGTTGTTAATGGCAAACTCGTAAGCATGTGTTGCGATTGGTATGCCAATCAAGTGTATTGTAGCACTTCCTATGAAAGTACGTGCCGGCTTGATCTCCTCATGTATACTGCTCGCGAAGCAGCCTGCTTCGGCAGCAGTATCATTATCGGCTGTTGATATAACGGATAAGTTGCAGAGCATGATACTGTCAGCAGGCTGCCCCCTCCATCATGATATCACCTGCTGGTGGGACAAGGGATCTCAGGAAGGCAGGAATGTACGAGGATCTATGGACTGTAGTAGTGGGACGGGGATATCACCATCGGCAGTCGTGAAAACTACTTAAGAGCGCCCTACAGTATCTTCATCTTGAGATCTCGCCATGGTTATCTGTGGATGAATGTAGTGTCGAGGTATTTGATCATGTGTAGCTCTGCTGAAGGATGCACTGCTGGATGTATCTACCGAGCCGGAGCTGTGGGCATACACCAAATCCTTCGACCGCCTCGTTAATTGGACTTCAATCGTAGCCGAGGACAATGCCGCTCATCTACAAACACTGTAATCTACAGTGGGCCGTACATAATCACTCTTCCTGCTCGCCAGGCCTATCATGCTAGCTGTATCCTCTCTCCAACATGCTGCGCGTCATCCTCTGTGTTACCAGCAACCAGCGGTATTCCAGCGCGGACATTGTGCTAATATCATGTAGCTTCGCCTGGTTCAACACGATAAGTCTCAGGCTGCTCTGAGGTACAAGATGGCGATACAGAAGCTACTTGTGGCTCACTTGGAGTGGGTAGCAGAGGAGATACTCAACGATGCTAGAGATAAGGCGGGACTAAAGTGGCCTTCAATTCATCAAACCCCTACCGTGTGGGTTGAAGGCCTTCCGGAGGGGTCACCGTGGGTGGACTGTGAACGTGTAGAGCTGGCAAGGCATTTGGTTGACAACTATGAAGTGATCCGAGACGAGGTCAGGAGAGTTCTCTTTGCAGTGGGGAGTCGTTACCGTACAGGCTGGCCGGTTAGACACAACTGCCGCGAGTGATGAGTATGGCTATCTCCATGCCTCAGGGAAGTGGGAGCAGCTACAGCTATTCCGAAATGGGTACTAGGAGTAGTAACAGGAGCTCGTAGTGTGAAACCATGGTTACTGACAGGGAGTATCTCGACAAGGGCTGTGGGTTGATGCCGGAGACCTGCCGAGTGTTGCGTGAGGGCCCCTTCCCGACTAGACCGGATTTAGTGGACCTGTGGCCAGTGAAGAATAACGAGGAGGTCGTTGATATCTCCCCTTCTCGATCGTCTTTCCTCTCACCTTCCTAGGCCATACTCCTGTTCACTTCCCCTGGTACTCATGTTCCCGTCCACAGTGGTGCTGCCAATACCCAGATCAACGTACACCTACCGCTTGTCGGCATTACAGGGGTAGCAACATGCTGAAGCATCATCACTCTGGGTGATATGAATGGCGACAGGCGAGCATAGCAGTCCACCCAGGGGAAGGCGGAACTGGACAGAGGCCACTGCAATGTGCTTTGATGATTCCTTCGCCCATGAGGTCTGGCATGAGGGTATGCCGTCGATACATCTCTAAAGACACATCATGATGCTCAGGAGATGATCTCCGGATAATCCTGGTGGTTAGAGTGATGCACCCTGCGGCGACCAGGGACCTTCTCGGTATGGCTAGGTCCACGACCCTTCATGACCCTACTGAACTATAGCTGCTGCTGCTGATGTTTCCTTCCCCATCCACCTTCTTATGTTCTACTAGGACGCCGATAGTTGAACTCACCTCTGTTCTCTCAGCCATTACTCTTGTATGCCTCCAAGTGGGCCCGAGGCCATAGGGAGATGCCATCGAGTGTTTATGTACCTGACTAGCCTCTGCCTCGTAACTGTAGGAGGTGTTACCCTCTCCACGACAACAAGCAATAGCTTGAGCCGTGGAGGAGGGGGAGGAGGAGGAGGGGATGATGTGTAATAGTCATGATGCTGCTCTCTCGGCATAACTTAGGGCCCGTTGCTATCACTCCGTCGCAGGTCCGTTCTCGACGATCTCGTCAATACGATATCGAACAGCCAGCTAACCCTTGAATGTGGAGGAGCCTGACGGGTCGGCGGCGGCGGCGGATGCTTCCAATACAACGGCCGAGGCTGATTCTGGAACAGTGCTCATGACAGCTGAACAACTGGCAAGGAACGGGTATGTTTGCAGTTGATCTTCCTGCTGCTGCTGCTGCTGTCAAGTCGTGGCGCGCAGGAACAGTATGGCGGCAAGGTTGGACTCCATTGAGGAAGCGATAAAGAGGCAGCTCAATGGTGTACAGAGGATAGAGGCTGGTCACTGGGATGAGGTGATCATTCTGGACTGCTTGCGGAGGTGTACATGCTGCTGCTTTTGTTAGTTGAATCGGACTCATTACAACATACAGTCGACTCGAACGCAGCAGGAGAACAATGAGAAGAGCCGACAGGCCTGTCTGGTGAGTCTTTGATGGGATTATTGTTGGCTCAAGGAGCGAGACTGTCGATGAATAGGTTGCTAATAACGAGGCCTCCGTGGAGCTGAATAACTTACTGCGTGATATGATATCAGGCGCAGAGCAGGTGAATGATGATGTGGTACGTGGTACTACTCGTGGCCCCAGTTCCACAGTTATGTCTTGTAATGATAGGCAACCGCTAACAAAGTGAAGAGGAGGATGGAACTAGACTTGGTAAGGCTGCAGTGACCCTTCGATGTCCTGTGGCTGCATCCTTGCTTCTCAGTCGAAGTTCAATGATAGGATAAGTAGCCTGGATGCATGGCTGTTGAACATGGACAAGTGGACCAAGTTCGTATTGGACCAAACCACCACTCGTAGGACTACTAGTTCGGATACCTCCGGACGAGGCACCGTATGTTCTCCTCAGTTGATCGTGCCCAAGCCCGGCTCCTCCGTTGGGGTGATGAGACGCGATCGACGCTGAATACGCACGAGGTGAGCAGAGGCGTGTGCATCGATCTCGACAGTCCTGCTGTGTTCTCAGGTTGGTGTGGTAAAATTAGGACGTGAAATGTTCAATCTCGAGACATCGATACTATCTCTGCAGGAGACGATCATGTCGGCGGCAGGGACAGTTGGATGTAGGCGGATGATGATGATGCAGCTGCTGCTGGTTGCTGGTTAGTCTCTTTTGCAGATAAACCACTCATCCTGACGATACCAGAGGCTGGCGGAGGCAACGATTGGCTGTACACTCCCTTCACTTAGCTTCAAACCAATGGTCAGGCGGCTAGGCTAATGATAATGCATGATCTAATGGGTTGCTTTACCAAGGGGATCCAGTGTGGACTACTAGGCTTGTGTTGGGCTCAATCCTGGTCGTTGGTAATAGTGAGGCTGGTAGACTAGACTTCCCATTGCCAATGAGTAATGATCGCATCCGTCGGAGGGTGTCTGAGAGTTTGCTCGCTAAGATAGAAGTCCAGCTAGGGAAGGGAAGGAGCTCCTCATTGGAATCCGGGGCCTCGGAGAGAGTGGCGGAGTCGATGTCAATAGCGATGAGCGGGCCGAAAGTTGACGAAAGGGACAATGTGCTGCCCACGGCGGGTGGAGCCATCATCGGAGGGGAAGCTGAAGCTCCCACTGAAGTTGGCCACGATGCTGCGGAGGCTGCTACTGCAGAGACCGTTGTACCCGAGGGAGCCGGGGCTACTAATAACGAGCATTCAAGGAGTCCTCTACAGGATGAGGTTTCTAGTACTGCCCTAAAAACCGCAGCGGCTACCAGCGGCAGCTCCTACGGCTGAGAACGGTCGAGGGGCGGGTGCCGGCGAAGGTCTACGTACAGAAGCCGGACTAGCATTCGCGAGGCGGCCATCCTTACTGGCCTTCGCCAGGCAAGTCTCCCAAGCATCCAAGGAATTCGACAGAACTCTCCAGGCGAGGAGGCACTCGTTGCCAGAAGGGCGAGTTCACATGGCTGGTCGTGGATCATCATTGACCATCGACCAGGACGATCTGACTCGCCGCATCAAGCGTAGTATCGATGCATGTTGCGTTCGTTTCCGCTGCCATTGGTCCGATGTCAGAGGCCATGAGCATGGGATATGGCATTAGACGCCTACAGGAAGTGCTTCAAGACTCTACTGTCAACTCATCGACCAAGGCTATGATGGAGCGGGGATGGAGGAAATTGAGGGAATCTGAGTGAGGAGGGTCCTCGTGTGTGACAGCGAGCATCGGAGTGCTGCCTCCTTGTAGCTCCAAGCTCCTTAAGTGGTTCGATGCAAGGGCGCGGGGGTGTCATCACTTGAAGTGTGCTCTTCTTATTGTTGTATGTAGGCAGACGGCGATCGGGTCCATCCTCCCCGATGATTTTGGTGTTAGGTAAAATCCAGGTTGACTGCCGCGATGACTCGGCTGCAGCTGCTGATGGAACATACACCAACTCAGGGCAGCTGTAGGGCAGCGCTCATGGCAGCAGCATGGCTTATGGCCCAGCCGATTGCAGATCATCATGTGCAGCAAATCCCAAAGCTCCATCATCTCTTCTCGGCGATGTATGAGGCCGAGGTGGCCGTCGGTGTAGCACGCCTTCATGCCCTACTCGAGAAAGCACTGCACAGGCATCTACGAGCGGCCATCACAGTGCTGTCGTCCTGGGTACGCTAACGGCATGCACACCGGTCATCGAGTTGCCGTAACTTTCAGCACGGTTCCAAAGGAGACGAGAATAACAACAACAACCCTCGACCATCTGTCGCGGCGAGTTTCGTGATTGGTTCTATCTCGCATGCCGTGGATGGAAGGTCGGGCCCAGCGCGTGCGGACGCCTCTTCAGAATGCCCCACTGTGGTCCCTGAGCGTGATGTGTTAGTGGTGAGCCTTCAAGGGAGGCGGCCTGGCATTGTCATCGCCTTCAGAGGCTGTTGGCAATGCTGAAAGAGCGGGAGAACGAACTGAGGCATCGGATAGAAAGGGGGATAGTTGCAACCGAAACATGAGGGTGTTGATAGGGTCTCTTAAGATTTGGATGCTTGAGTTTAGCCCTTTGCGTGTAGCCGACGGAAGCTTTAAGTGGTAGTTGATGTTATTGTCATCACTTGGCCGACGAGCAGGCATTCTCAATCAGTGGAGGCAGCAGTGGCGACAGCCCATCGTAGGGGGCCACAGCTATCATTTTGTACCGAGACCCAGCCCCATATCACGGACCGCCTGCCTCGACAACTGCACGGCCGCGAAAGTGAGGCATTTCTGTGGTACCACTCTTGGGGCCAATGCTCAACCACCACCTCCACCACAATCCACGTCACATGGCCTTGACAACCCGGCGAAGGTCGATGACATTACTGAGTTCTTGGCTCTGGCCCGGGATGATTTGAACATGGTGAGATGCTGCTGATGCTTATGCTCAGTTCACTGCGGTCTTGGCTGGTACCCTCACTGTTGTAGGTGGCCAAGGACCTCGCTGACTCCAACACTATTGATAATAATGCTTTACAGTGGATGCGCAATGTGAGCTTCCTGACGCTTGGCCTGCCATCCTCAGTTGAACCTGCTTCCCTCAGTACCGCGTCACCAGTCTATCGGATACTCCTGAGAAGGCCAATTACGTTTTAAAATGGACATTCATATGCTCAGCTGTAGTTTCCTCTACAGGATGGGCTGCTGGACTCCCTTCGCGACCTACCCGTTGTTCCCATCAGATACCTTTCATAGGTTTCGGTTTCCTGGATAATGCGCTCATGCTCATCTTCGGCGAACAGATTGATAATTCCCTTTGCGTGGTCATGGGATTCAGGTAGAGTCTGTATCACACCACTAGGCTCACGGAAGCCCTTCTTCATTCTGTCAGTACTTTAGCAGCAGCGGCCTTAGGCAACGCCTTCTCCGACCTGGCCGGGGTCTTTCGCGGGCTCTCATATAGAGCATCAAGCTGAACTGTAAGACTTTAGGTGCCCCTAAGGAGCACATGTTCCGTCAGGCGTGGTATCAAAGGGCCGCAAGTATCACTGAAAACGCAAAGCTCGCCAAGGTTCAAAGTAGCACTGTGGGTACACATTAGAATCCCAGCTTGCACCATGCCTCAGATGGCTAAGAGCTTCGGTCAGGCGGCAGGGCTCTTCTTTGGCTGTTTACTTGGAATGGCTCCGCTCCTCTGGCTGGATCCTCTCAAAGCCGAGCGCACCCGTCTGCAGAGTACGAGGTGATGCTTTCGAGGGCACGTCATGAGCCGTGACCTCAGACAAACGACGGGAGATATTCGATGAGACCATAGGCGAACTGTGTAAGATTCTAGGCGCTAAGAGCGGAGTATTGATGCTCGTGGACAAGGACAAGAATGAGCTCTTCAGCGAGACGGGAGGCTCCAAAGGAGTCTTTAGGTAATCCGTTGTCTGTCATCCGCTGCCTCATACCACACCATGAGCAGATCCCCAATCGATGAGGATAAAGCTGGCATCATGGGATATGTCGCCGCCACTGGTCAAATGGTTAACATCGAGGATGTCTCCAAAACAGATTTTTATGACAAGACAAGGTAACGCCCATTGTACCATGATTGATGGCCTGCATTCTCCCCAGGCATGATGATTATCATGGTCATGGCTTTGAAGCCGGTTCGATCATATGCATGCCTATCTTCGATTCCCTCGGGAATATACTAGGTCAGCAGCTCTCACCGTCCCCCCAGTGCTCCCTCGAAGGAACGGTCTATAGGTGTTGTGGAGCTGGCCAAGTCACGGCACTCGGGTCGAACCTTCAGCGAGAAAGACGAAGATCTTCTCGCTGCCATGTCATCTCATATCGCTACCTATCTACACGGTGCGGATGCTCCTCAAACCTTCAGAGCGGTGAGACAACGCCGCCCCTTATGGCCACTGCTGTTTCCCTTGTGGTACCTCTAGGTTTTGAATGCTTGCTCCTCGAACATGCTCGTGAAATCCTCTAGAGTGCTCCTCTCCCAGCAACAGAGGGAGGAGCGGCTGTTCGCTGATGTGATGCATGAAGTTAAAAGAGTCATGAAGGCCGGTAAGAGAACTCACGCGGCTGCTCATACAGCATCAGGGATATCTCAGAGGCGGCAATGCTCATGCTGATGGATGACTCGACTTCTGAGCAAACGCCTGTGCTCTACACCAAATACTGTGAGGGTATTGATATCAGCGAGACCACGCCAGTTGGTAGGAGGCCCACCATACTCGCACTTGGCCTTATTCCTCCGGGCTACGCTCAGGAGTCGGCATCATGGGCCATGTGGCCCAAACTGGTAAACCATTCATCGCGGATGATGTTAGAGAGGCCGGAGAGCTTTACGACCCGGAAAGGCATGAGAACTACAAAGGCACTGGGAGGCCGGTTCGCTCTGTCATGTGTGTAAGACAGTACTTGACCTACCACCGCTTGGCTGCGCTGATTCTGTCCTTCCTCAGGTGCCGATCTTCGACACTCGGAGGAGAGTCATAGGGGTTATTGAAGTTATCAATAAGAAATCCCAGCGAGGCGAGCTAGACTTCTTCACTGGTACCAGTGATAACCTTACCAGTGTGAGTAATCAATCCCTCTTTCGTCAGAGCGAGATAGAGATATCCTCGGTAACATAGCCAACCACGTGGCGTTGAATGTTGAAGGAACGGGATCAAGCCTGAGAAAGGTTCGCATCTCCGACTTATCGCCATCGCTGATTCCCCTTCGCTAGGTGCTACGAATGGTCCGGGAGCAAAGCAACACTACGGCTCAAATCGTCCGGTCACCATCATCCCTGAAGCCTATCCAGCTGACCTTGGAATCACAGGCTCCGAAGTCCAGCGCGGCCGAGCTGGACAACGCAAGTGCATCACAGAGCGAGCATACGTCTGGTCATGAGAACAGCAAGACCGTATGAATCGCAGTCGGCTAGTTAGTGTGGCACACGCTCGCTCATCATCTCGGACTATTTTCTCCCACACCGAGCATGTCCAGAGCGGCGCAGTGCTGCTTTAGTCTCCACCATTCTCCTGCGTGAATCCATAAAGCTGTGCCACGAGCCTGCTCCAGTAGTTGTCCTTCTCAAACTGTGATTGTCTCCACAGCTGAAGCTCCTCTTCGCGTTTGGCGAAGGGACAGATAAGTCTGCCTTCCTTAGCCATTACTTACTAACTTGTCCCCATCCCATGCACCTGTCCCCGCAGCTACCCGAGTAGGGGCGATCCCGGTATCCAATTGCATCATCCGGTGCTTCTCAGGGAGTCGCCCCTGGTGACACCCGAGTTGTACAAGGGCTATGAGGCAACATCACCCATCGCACCGCTAGTGGATATCGGTTCTGCACCGAGTAGCCCGAGGAAGGAATATGCCAAGGTCGTCCTGCGCCGCAATCTTCACGAGAAGGATGCCTCGTGCCGCAGGTTCTCATCTCCCGTATCCGCCAGTCCAGCATCTACATAGCATACTGCATTCTGTGCATGCTACTCTCTCTCATCACCATGGCATTCCTGACGAGGTACCGATAAGCGGGGTAACCGGCTTTCCTTCTCATCCAGCGTGTTCAGGTTGGACTCGCCTTTTGTTCGGGAATCCAAGACGGAGAAGATCGGGCTCGGTTTCATCAGAGGTGGGCATCATATCCTTCAGGCTGGCAGTATGAACCGACTTCTGCCTCGCAGGTCCTCCTGACCAGTGCTATCGCCAGCGAGTGTGCATTAGACATGTGGGCCCAAGGAGTGCGGGCCTATTTCATCAGCTTGTGGCATATATTCGATTTCGCCCTGGCGTTGACTTCTATTGCGTGCCTCGCAGCCGAGGCCGTTGCGGTCCGGTCTCTGCCTGAGAGGCCAGCCGCTATGCTCATCATGTTGAGGTGACGATCTCGCAGTAGCTGGATGCCTCCCTCATAGTTCTCTTAGGTACGGCATGATGGTAGCAAGAATCGTCAAGTTCGCCCACGATGCGTGCTCAGCGCAAATCCGAGTGCGTGTTGTTAGAGAGGCAGCGGTTGATTTTTCCAAGTTACCATCCGATGATGATAACGACTCCATCTGGTCATGACTCATGAGGCTTCTGCCATCGCCATGGTGTCTGTGAGATGCTGAGTTATTTACTAGACCCGAGTGTCGAGTTTGTTAGTCGACAACTGACTGGCTGGCCGGCACGGTGCCCGACCATGCTTCAATGGAAGACATCATTCTTCCTCGCATTGAGTGTGCTCAGTGCCGGTAGCGACGCGTGTAGTCGGGGCCACTGGAGCGAGTTCCTGAAAGCTGTAGAGGCTGAAGGCTCGCCCGAGCCAGGTGCTGACGGCGGGGAAACAAACTCTAGTCATACTTCTGCTCAGTTGCTGTAGGGCAGTGGCTAACGGGTACATTACTAGCCGCGGAGCCTCTGCTCAGGAGACTCCTCGACGAGGTAGTGCTGCTAGGGGCCCCTGCATCAGAGCACCTTGGGGCAGGTCTATCTTAACAACAAGCCAGATAATGGGAGCCTCATGATCGAGGAGTGCCCGAGGGGGTTCGGCACGTTGTTCCTCATCCAGAAGTGAGACATCTTCATCAACCGTTACAGCGGCCTAGCTCAGCTTCCAGTATAGCGGAGCAGCTCACTAGCCCGGACACGGTCCAGCATGCCCGAGGCATGGAGATTCTCTCCGGAGAGCTCAGGGAAACCTTTGGGTTCAGCGCAGAATTTGCAAAGGTTGCCAAGCTTACAAGGCCCTCGTCACTCCTTATTCCCCTGCTGATGTTAGGCCCACCTCTCCGAGACACTGCTCCGACAAGCATGGAATCTTCGCCGGGAGGCCTTCCGCGAACTCATCGATATCCACGTCTGGGACGAAGTCTCAGTCGTTGTCGATCCCGGTATCATCGAGCAAATATGTCCCGTGTTCGTTGCTGGATCGCCACCAGCTACACTGATGGCTTCCTTAGACCCGCTCGGGCTCTCTGTTAGTGACAGCTCGCGCTGTGAGTTCATCCTCGGCCCCTTGGACAACTGGCGACTCCTTCCGGGGGATCCGAGCTTGATGCGAGCTCGACTGGCCGAAGCTGCGTATCTTCTGCAGACTCGGCCCGACATTGGTGGCGTATCTTTGAGATCGAAGCTCCTAGACGAGTACACCAATAGTGAATATCTTGCAGCCCTACTCGATCCCGACGGTATGACTGAAGATGCGTCCCATGATTATCTTTTACTGCAGCTTGGGATGGCCCTAAGAGGTATCCCTGAGATACTCGCTGGTATCCGCGGTGGGCTGGTGGAGATCCCGGGGTTGAACCACAACGTCAGACCGACACCATGCGGCTTTGACCTCGCTTGCTCACAGTTGTCCGTTTGGAACTACACGGGTTATGCCCACATGGATGTATGGCTCCGACGACTCGATCAGCCACGTGAAGCGTCCTCTCTAATGGCAATCAGTCGGGGTATCTTCCGCCATACTCACCTTGAGTCTGTAGATACGGTTCTACCGTACGAGTTTGATATCCCTGCACCTGACCGACTTGGGATTTTTGTCGCCCCGGTGGACGTAGTGGTGCCCTGCCGGGAGATGTTCGGCTGGCTGCTGGTGGATGCCATACAGGAGCTTTCCCTGGCACTAGCGAGCTTCCGTCGCAGTAACCTGCATCTTGTGCTTCCGGAGCTGATCCACGTCCATCAAGATAGTCGCTGGACGACAGAGGAACCCCTGGATGAGTGGCCACTCGAAGATGCAGTACAACAGGCATGTCGCCTAACGAATACCGAAGAAAGGATTCCCTTCTCCGAAATCTTCGACCATACCTACTTCACCGAGACCACAGGTGTTCAGGTCATCGACTGGGGTGCTTGGAAGATAAAGTCGCTCGATTGGTTGGTTATGTTGCGGGAGTTGCCATTGCCCGGAGGCTACACTGAGGGGGTATTCCAGGCAACTGGTCCCCATATACCTTGCCGGAACGCCACAGACGTGAACCGCGTGGCCATCCTTTTCGGCAGGCCTGTACTCATCAAGAATACTCTCTGCGTCGCTTCCACAACGAACGCCTCATGGGACCCGCAAGCCTATCGCGCTGGCCTCGAGGATATTTTATCGGATCACACAGGCGCCACTATCAATATAGGTTTCTACTTCTACTATTGGCTCGGTGGGGAGCGCAGTCGCATGACGATGTCGAGTGCCAGGGTCACCACAAGCATGGTGATGTCTAGCCTTTGGAGGAGTATACGCTTCAGTAATCTCAGATATCACTCAACTATTTTTACGGTTTCGTTGCTGCTTTCGCTCTTCAGGCCCGGCTGTTCAGCAAGTGACCGACACCATGTACCCAGACGATGAATATATCGCAGTGCACTGGCGTTGGAGGGCGTCCGGGAAGATTCTCAAGTGGCCTAAGACGGCTGAGCGATTGATCCCAACTTGGGTTAGTACGGACAAGAGAAGGTGAGTACTGTGAAGGAGATATTTCAGTGCAATAGAGGTCTCAGGCAGTTTCATTTCGCCCAACCACAGTCGTTCGCCCGCCTGGTCTTCAACGCTTTACCTTCCCCCGTTCGTTGCTATAACAAGTTCTTCCTGATGACAAATCTCCGACAGAATTCATCTCAGCTTGTCCAGTTCGAGGATGAATTGACTGCCATGCGGAGAGAGCAATGCCTTCCTTCAAGCGGAGCACTCAATATTATCGTAGGGAGCAGCCCTTCTGAGGAGACCCTATCTAATATCGGACGGGCAAAATCCCTAGTCCTCGAGATGGCAGTAGCGGCTAAAGCGCGGCACTTCGTCGGATTTGCTGACGGATGGATCGCCGGAACGGCCAGCGTTCTCACTTTGATCGTCTCACAAATGCGTATACATCAATATCATCGCGGTTTCGATTCAACTACATTCGCGTTTGACGGCGGTAACGAGTACCTCCCATGAAAACTTGTCCAGTGTTTCATCAGTTGTGACAGGAAGTTTGAGTTCGGACTGAACAGTGGCTATTCTCTCGTGCTAAAGCATGCCCCCAACATGGGATATCAGCAATATGTCGGAAGTTCCGAACTCCCCGAAAGTTCCTTAGATCTCTAGTCACTAGCTGCAACACAACACTGAACTCCGGAACATATCTCGAACCGAGAAAACGCTTGAACTGAGTGAATCATAGGGGATGTGCAGGCGGCAGGCCGCTCGTTTTCGCGTGTAGGAAAGGACTGCCATACTCCTCAGACTCGATAATGGGAGCTGTTGAAATCCCTGCGGAGTTAGTCGCCGGTAGCTTATCGAATTTATAGTCCTGTGGATTGGGCTGTGCACTCCAAACCTTCGATAACTGTCTCTTGGACCATCTAGTATCCATTTCCTGAAAACCAGTCCCATCAAGGAAGACCAGGGTGGAGCGCCGCTAGCTCCTACAGTCTGAACCTTTTCCACTGGTCGGAAGTAACCCTCAGGAACTGGCTCGAGGTATAAGTCACCGATATCCATACCTGCGAGACGGCATGCGGAGTACCGCGACACTCGCAGAAAAGATACCTGCGAACCAGGGATGGTTCATGACCTCTTCAATGCTGGGGCGGAGTTCCGGATTCGGATTCAACAATTTTTGATCAAGTCCTGAAAATAACAGAACGGAGATAACCAAACACGGGGTGGAGCTGAGGCAAGGAAGCTCACCTGAGCATCAGAGCTCAGGCCGGCGAGCCTCTCATCACTGCCGGCGTCCGCACCTTCGAAGTGTACAATCCTGAAAAGGGGCTAATCCGTCCAGTAACTTCGCACTCCGAACCTACTTGTCCTCCATTTCCTCATCAGCTGCTGCATCGGCCCACTCAGGTGGCCTGCCGGTCAACAGCTGGTACATCACAACGCCGTAAGCCCACAAGTCAGATGCAACGCTAGGGTACTGTCCTCGGAGCAGCTCAGGAGCCATGTAAATCTGAAACGGAGACCGTCCCATCCTGCCTAGCGGCCACCAATACAACACAGCGGAGTACTTACAGTGGTTCCCTCCATTTTTGTTGGATCCAACTCACTCTCGTCGAAGTGGTCGGCCTCCGCTTCGACACTGCCGTTATTAGAACTGAATGGAAGCATCCACGATAATAACTCTTCAGCGACGGAATGCTTGTCACCCTTCATATTTCCAGTCTCCACTGCGGAGCTCTTGAACTGCGTGACGGCTCTTCTCAACCTCCTTCTCAGCTTCAGCCGTGTACGGCCTCGCACCACCAAAATCTGTCAGCTTCATGTGCCTTGTGGATGTGATGACTATGTTCTCTGGCTTCAAGTCAACGTAACTGAGGACGTCCCGCTAACAGACTTCCACGACCCCAACTTCTCCTACACGAAACCCTGCTGGTGGATGCTGTCGAGAGCCGCGAGGACTTCCCCTAACGCTCTTTTGGCCTCGCCCTCGCTAAGTCCCGACGGATGGGCCTGCAGGTAATCAAACCTGATAGGAAGGCTATGGAGGTGACCATGACTACTAAGACGCGGCCTACATGTCACCATTGGCAGCATACTCCAGCACTAGGTAGCACTCGCTATGGTACATAAAGGCAGACACCAGACGGGTTATACCTGAGGGAGGCCATTCGATCTTTTCTCTTTAATAACAAGAGAGCCACTACGTACCCGGATGGGGCATAAGCCGCAGGATGGCAATCTCTCGGGATATGTTCTGACTATACTTGGCGAGTACATCAGGATGAATTACCTGACCGAAGGCTGTTACTACTGGGGACAAACATCAGAAGCTACCTTAACAGCATACTCGGGCCACTCGGAGCGAGCCTTGCCCTTCTGTGTGACGAGATACAGTAAAACCGTGGAAAAAGCTCCCTTCCTAAATCGCAAAAAATGGTTAATCCGAAGAGGGCATATGAGCGGCATACCCTATTTCGCGAGCTCGGACCATCTGGTGGAACTTGAGGTTGGTGAGAATGGTCGGACTCGGCGCTGTGAGAGCTTCTTCCCACACCTGGTTCAACAGTACGCATCGCTCCGCCTCCCGTAGCCACCATACCTTTTCCTTGTGAGGGCCTTCGTGAGGAGTACAGTTTTCGCAGAAGCGATGGATGACCGTCAAAGGGTCTGACGATGACACAATCAGAATGGAAATTCAATGCGACCACCGTCAGGGGAGAAGGACCTACCGCTGTTGTCATCGATGGCATCATCATTCTTTGGAGGAGCCCTAGCTTTGGGTTCAGGTGCCCAGGGCGCTATCCCAGTGATAGTGACAGGAGGCTGGGCACCGCTGCCACGCGAACGACCGATCGAAGACATCTCGGCGAGACTTGGGGGCTTCGGTACAGCGGGAGGCACGGGTACTGATCAAGTGTGGATGAAGGGGGACGTGTCGCGTGGCAAGCTCACCCCGCTTGGCATTCAGCTTCGCCTCTATAGCCTTCCTCGTTGCCTCGTCTTTCTCACTCTTTCGTTTGGCGTCGCGTGCTGCTTCGACGCTGACAGTCGCTGCCTTCTTGAATGCTGCTGGATTCGCCTTCTCCAAGTCAGCAAGTACGTTGGCTATCATCTTATTGACCTGATACCAGCACCCATAAGGCAACAAACCATCGTCAAGCGTGGGCGCGATTACCGTGGGGTTCCAATGCATATGGCCTCCGTTGAACAAGAGAGGCACCATTGTCGACACCCAGTCGTCGGAAACAACCAAATCCTCGCTAAAATGGTTGTCACGCCAAAGCGACAAGACTGACTCAGCTAGCTGACTATTTGGGCTCTGAAGAAGACCACGCATGAAGCGTCGACTGGCGGGATGCTGGATGCGCTCACCCTAACACGATTCTTCACCACGGTGCGCAGCTTCTTTTCAACCTTCTTAAAATTATCGACACTGACTCCTTGCAAGAGGCGCGCTATCTCCGCAAGGATGAGGAGTTCCTTAGCACTGTTGCCCTGACATGAGAATGTTTGGGTGGCGAGTCGTGAGTCATAGACGATTCCAACCGACCAATGAGTCAGGAGCATGAGAGAACTCACATGAGCCGGCGGAGGGAGTGCAGTAATGACGCCGTCCATAACCTGCGGGAACAGGTCGGGCTTCTTCTCGAGGAAGATAACAACACACTGGGTGATCTCACGATGATACCTACTCCGAAAAGCGATGACTCAAGGCTAGCTACCAGCCTTGTACCCCTACCCTTTGATAAGAGGAGTTTGCCGGTCCCACGAGAAGAAGCCATTGGGCATGTGAAGAGGTAGTAGTATGTTATACAGAAGGCCGAGATCAGCAGAGTTCAATGGTGTTTGGAAGCCTCCAATGATCTGAGAGAGTATAGGCCAATAGCAATGCCGGGAGTTCGGGTGGATGTAGTGTGCTTACGCGAGCCATGAGGGACACCAGAGGTTTGATATCGGCGTTCCTCTGGGGGCACTGAGCGAAGGCGACGAGAGCCTCACCAACCAGCAGTCGTAGTTGAGGACGGAGGGATGGGCACCTGATGGGAGGTGGCCTATGCATGTGAAGCGAGCAAGCATGGTAGAGTGCACTCACTTCTCATATACCCGATGCAAGAGCGACTCGACGAACCAAGCATCGCCACTGTGTACGGGTATCGGGTTGGCCTAGTATATTGAAGGTGCATTCCGAGCGAAAAACGTAGTGCGGTGTCGTCACCTTTCGAGTGTCCATATCGACTGTAGCGACGAGCATGCATTCTCTGGACTCTGTGCTCTCAGCGCCACCGCACCGTTTGACCAGTGGCAGGAGCACTCTGTTATCAAGCTGCTGAGCCAGGGAACCATAATCGAACTCCGGAAGGTCGAGTATCGCCACGACTGATGCTCTGCAATACCGAGCGGGAACGAGGTCCAGGTACCTCGAGGGCTCCGTCGTCGACAACAACTGACTCATCAGATTCCGCAAGCTCCTGAGAACAAACCGATCGTCGTGAGTACCGGCAATGTTGAGCACCCACTCGTAAAACTTCTCATCGAAGGTTTCATCTCGTATCTCGCCAGACATGACAAAGGCATAGAGTTCCTTGGCCGCATCTGCAGAGGACATGGCAGCCTCCATGAGAGATGATGCCCGGCTCCTCGCGAGAGGGGTCGCTGGTGATGATAATGATGATGACATAAACTAAACGAGGATTAAAACTGACCGTTCGAATTGGCGCTCTCGAGGTTTTGTACAAGTTTCGACGAACTCAACCAAACGCCTGTGAATCGGCTGACAACGTTTTACTAGCTTTCATGTCCTATGGTCGCTACGAAGAGGGCATCGGAAGAGTAGTCATCAGCTCAGCTGACTGCCTGTGCAGGTCCCGCATGCCCTGCAATACCTGGTACATTGCAGAGCCTCGATGGACACCTACGGGCTTCCCTTTCCCACCTTGCTTGTCTCCCCTAAGGTCTTTTGTGCTGAATCCAGCTTCATTTGTAGTGACCTGATCTCCTCCTGCTTCTTAGCACTTATCGTTGCATGCTCTGAGGTAGCGATACGTAGGTGGGTAGGAGACAGCCACGGAGCCTAACCCTGTTGACTCTGCTCTAGTTCATGTTGGACAGCCTCTCCGGCACGCCTCGTCTCTGCGAGGACCGTGCTCATAGTCGACAGCTTGGCTTCGACAACCTGGATACATGCGGTAGTGGGAACAGCATGACGATGATGCGTGCTGCTATACTTCCTTCTCCCTCTCTAACCGAGAGGCCTTCCTCAGCTCATTCTCCGCCTTCTGAGTCGACTCCTTCGCCTCTGCCTCAAGTATTACCATACTCTCCCGCATAGAGTTCACTCTGAAGATAGAATTCACACGATACGATCTTGGGGACAATTGAATGAGGTGTCCCATGGTGATGAGGATGGCCAGTTCACCTTCATCATAACAAAGGCGGTTGTCCCAAGAAGTACTACACCCGAGTCAAATTTGAAGGCATCCACGAACCCGAGTGACGGGCATGGCGAGCGCAGCATAGATGACGGCGGCGACAGAAATCGCTCAATACTGGTCAATCGTTACGACTCGATCACGGGCCAAGATTTCAGCATGACTCTTGTCGTTACTACTTTTCATGAGCTGCCCTCAACTCCTTCTCTCTGGACTCTCCTCTCTGCTCAGCCACAGACAGCTTTGACTCCGCCTCCCGTAGGCTGCCCTCCAGCTCCGATGACCGAGTCAGTAGATGCTAACAGCTGGTTGCCAACCCATGATGACTACCATGACTACGTACCAGTTTCTCCGCAGCGAAGGTCTCTTTAGCCTGCTCTAGCTCCCGGCGGACGACATCACGCTTGGACCTCTCAGATGAGAGGGTATTCTCGAACTCTATTTCCCTTCGCTTCCGGCATGCCTCCGCCTCCTCTACCGAGGCTTTCTACACGAACAGCCACGCCTTTGCATGCTGCGAGAGCCGACACCCTTACCAGGGCCTGCACTTGGCGGTGAGAGTCTTCTAGAGCAGCATCCTTATCGTGGATCGACTGCCTTTCACGGCCGAGCTCGGCCTTTAGTTGGGACAAACTCATCACCCAAGCGTCTTCTCGCGTCCGCCAACTGAGGCGACTGAGCTCGCGACTACCCTGCTCATCTTGGTGGTCACTTCCGCCGCCCTCTCCATGAGCTGCTGATGCTTATCAGCCAGTTCCCTATCCAGCTGCTCCCTCTGAACACCAAGGCACTCAGGCTGTTACGACAGTGGTGCGCTCCCTGTACTGCGTGTTGGTGCTTTTGCTTCTCCGTCTCTGCCGTTCTGAGATCCTTCCGGGCTGATTCCAACTCCTTCATCAGCTCGCCGCACCTACGCCGTACTGCCATCCGTTGGACCATGCGTTGGTTTTAATACCGATCCTTAGAGTTAGTAAGCTCCTTCTGTAGGCCTGTCAGCTGGCCTTTGATAGCCTCCAGCTCTCCCTCATACCGCGTTGATGCTTCCCGAGAGCTGCACCAGCTATAATGGCAGACCACTGAGGACAGACCTACCCGCTTGTCAGTCGTGGCCACTTGTCGACTCAACTGCTCCGCGTGGTGCTCGCTCCTGAGACCACGCCTAGCGACCTGCTACTACTGCTAGGGACCCAGCTACATCTCATGTATCCGCTTATCTCGATCTGCCACGCCGCGTCGCAGAGCATCTAGCTCCTCTTGCAGATGATGCACCTGTCAGGTTGTGAACTCTGAGCCCTGCCGGAGGTTGATCGTACCTCGGACTGATGAGACTCCTCAGCCCGCACTAGCTGCTCTTGTGCCACGCAAGATACGCAACGACACCCGCTAGCTACGGCCGGGGCAGGAGACAAATCTGACGCGAGGGAGCTAAGGACGATGAGCTGGGGGTCCGAGTCCACAGACGGTCGTGGACAGGAGAGGGCAGCGCATTTGCAGTGAAGCCATCATTTTCCAGAGCGAGTATCCCGTTAAACCGTCCATCTCATACTACCATCCCCATGCTGTCTCGTACGGAAGGGGCTTCCATCATCACTGCGTTCACTTCTGTCCAGTAGAATGGATCTCTTACTCGGAGACATATCGGTTATGCTAGCAGCAGCAACGGCAGCTGGTAATGATAAGGCCATAGTCTTGGAGATCAACGATGGATTACCATCGGATTTACGGCATACGTTAAGGCAGGCACCTTGGCAAAAGGGAGGACCGATGCGCAAGAGGGTCGATCCCCAAGCAAAATGACGCCTAGCCACGTGCCGCATCCTCTCATAGCCCGCACAGGTGCAGGAGTACTCGGAGCAAACCACAAAGCAGTCCCCCGGCTATTATCTACTTGTCATCCCCTCATTCCTCTCAGTAACCCTCGTTATAGCCTGCTGTATCGCGAAGGGGATGGCTGTGGTCGAAACAACAGTTGGCTCTACATGACCCGAACACGATACTACAGTTGCCTGTCAGCTTCACACTGGTGATGGTATGGCAGCCCGAATGCTCGAGTGCAACTGCTAAGACCTCCCCTCCACTCGGACCCAAAGCATTGTGGGAGAGATTCAATTGACGCAGACTGACAAGAGCGGCAGGATTGGTGTCATAAGCTAGAGGTGTCAGATACCTGCGCGAATGAGTGAGGAGAGTGGAGGCGATCGCCTGAGCACCAGCTGAGGGGATCTGGCACTCTTGCATAGACAAGATATTCAGATCTGGCGCCACGCTCAGCGATGAGAGTAGGCTCTCGAAACCTGACCAGGGCGAGCGAATGGCAAAGCCGCAGTGAAGGACTGAGGGTAGTACAGTGGGCAGAGGCCTCCCCTAGAGGGTTCCAATCCAAGATGAGCTCCCTTATATGCCGCAAAGGTGGGCTACTTCGTATCGCGTTACTAAGATCTATGAGCCCCTCTGAATGGATGTTATTACCGGCTAGGTTGAGGGAGTGTATCAGTACCTAGACGGGATGAATACTGCTGGGCTGTTGCCGCCAAGGGCACCCACCTGATCATCCCCTACAAGCCTGAGTGCTTCGCAGAGGGCCCTGCAGCCCTTCGTGCCGATATACCGATCCGAGAGATCAACAGATACGGACGGCATACTCCCATCGCTTGGAGTGCCCGCGGACGAGACTAGCTCTTCAACGTGCCTCTTAACTTGACTCTCGAGCATTCGATAGGAGGAACTTAACACGTCACTTCCTTAACCTGTTCTGTATCTGCCGCGCTTCAACTCTCAGATACTCTCAGATTGACCTGACTCCTATCGCCCACTAGGCACTACTCCTAACATCTCCCCAACTCCATCAGCTCAAGTCCCTTCTATGGCCAATTAGAAACTTCGAGTAGGGCGTCACGACAAATCACGGGGTATGGATGAAAAGGGTCCGATTCAGCTTACTATTATAGTACTACTACTAATACCATCACGTTAGTTCCGGATGCTACTTCTAAGAAGACCCTGCGGCACACTAGCAACCCTCCTCGATGCCGCCGTAGCTGCATCCTCTTGCCCCTCGCTGTCCGAGGATGTCACACTACTCTCGCTGCTTCTTGGAGAGGAGCTCTTAGAGCATGGCCCCAAGCAAAGAGAAGCCGAGAGCCACAGCATTCTTAGCATTGCGACGACGCTCTGATAAAGAACCACTATATCTGGAATCAGCCCTGCAGTAGCCTTACCTTTTTCCTGCATATCCTCTTTGACCTTGGCGATGTGCGCCATGAGCGGGTTATAGTACCTGAGAGCGGATCTCAGATGAAAAGCTTCGACGGAAGAGTTGCTCACTTTCTCTTCACGTTAGGGTCCAATGAGGAGCTCAGCCAGGGAAGCAAAATAATTAAAAAAATTACGCCAGCCTGAGAGGGGGCGATCGTGTGAATCGGAACCTCGCCAGTCTGGAGTAGCCCCTTACCTTCTTCCATTTCCTGTCGACAATAGCTGTGACGAGAAGAGGCGCCAAAAGCTGGCCCGCAAGGCTAGCCAGCCAAGCTCTCTTGGCAGGATGGGGCATGTATAGCTCAGCAACATTTAATGTGCCTGAACGAATCATCAACTTTCTGAGCAAACGCCAGGGTCTAACCCATGAAGATACCACCTGCTTGAGAGTAAGCGAAGAACATTTGCGCCATCATTCCGACGACACCGTTGGTCATTAGAGGCCTGCGACCAGACCGTACTACAAGGTACGTCATCAATAGTACTGGTACTGTATGAACCTGGACAGCACTTATACTACTGCACCCTCATACGGACCAAAGCCTCACCCAGTGGTCCATCATGGCGAATTGAAGTTTGGTCAATTTGACGCCCCTTAGGGCCATCTTTTGCCTCATCATCTCAGTCAGGCCTCTGGCCCCCGCAGTACGGAACGCCATACAGACCCCAAAACTGTTAGATAGTAGAAAAGGATCCTGAAGAGCGGTATAGCGATGGTCGAGGTCGTCGAGGAGGATGGACTCACCCATTGGTCTTGTCTAAGGAGTATTCTCGAAACTATAAGGACCCAGTTCCAGGAGGTATAGGCTTGGAGGTTCTTTCGAAGAAATTTGTTATTGATAACTTCACTGCTTCCTGCGACTGACGATTCTCACGATACCGTAACCTGCGGGGACTCACCTGTGAGGGCCAGGTAAATAGCACAGCCCAAAGCGATGTTCAAACGGTCACCAGGGATCAACTGGAAGGGTACTGGTCCAACCTTAGACGGAGGCTGTCGATGCGACACAGAACTCATTTAATAAAAATAAATCGAGATTTGGTCAACTCTAGAGGCAACACTTCTGAAGCCCCTTAGTTTGTGATAAACTCAATATTCAAGATGTGTGAGGCTACCACAAAAACGACTGCTCCGAGAAGGGCGGCGCTCTTCTGAAAAGACCGGCCAGAATAGAGCATGTGTACGTATAATACAGCAAAATGCAACCATTGCGGTCGCAATACGAAGTTGATGAACAGTGAGCGTGTTTGTCAAAACAAGGGTATCTCGTACGGACTAGAACCATCACCCCACAACACCGTCAGAGGGCCCGCGTCCCCGTTCCACATTCGGAGTAGGTCTGCCTCGGGATCCAGAAGATCCAATACTGTTCTGTTCTCCACGATAAAACCGGCTATAGATCCTTCTAGCTGTTGACCCTCTTCCAGAGCGTGCCGCACACACCATCGCCATATCAGGTTGGCCCCGGGTAGACAGAACAAAGGCACTCTCGCCACTTCGGCGCGTTGATCGGAGCTGTGGACAGTGATGTCGTTAACAAGATGGTCACCAATGATGACTGTTTCATGGCCTTTCATGAAGCCAAAATCGCTGAGGATTGCTCTCGGATCCAGTTCAGACAAATCTGAGAATAACGATATACTACAGGGCCGCAAAAGCTACCCATAGCGTACATATCATGCCTAATAACGGTGTTGCTATCATCGAACTCGGACTCGCGGAGTCCACCCCGTTAGACGCTACAACGTCAGCGATTGTTGAAGTTGCAGGATCCAAATGGAGCACTGTGTCCGACGAAGGCACATAAACCTGATGATGAATACAACTTTGAATTTTCATGATATAGGAGGGTCAGCGGAACGCCACGGCGGGGCGCGAATAGAGCATGAGCTCACAGTGAGTAGGTCGGCCCCTACTGGTCCACGAACAGAGCGCCGTCCCTCCTGTCTGCACTCTGCGGCCGACTCAACCTGAGGCATCATGAAAATCCCCCGGTCGGATATTGAATGGATAGCACGTACGTCGTCTAGGGGAGCCTGCTGTTGATGTGCATCGGCTGCTCCTTGAACTACTCCTAGGTGAGAGGCAAGTAACTGTACTGCGATAAGCAGCACTAGGGGTAGATGAGAAAAAGTAGATGAAATCATAGAATGAGATTGAACGATCCTACTCACGTCAAGTCGATGACAGCTGAACTTGACAAAGCACCCAATACCACAGTTACGAGACCATACGCGATCCCACTGCTCAAGTTATCAAAGCCATGACAAGAGCTGATGGAACCGGCCTTGTCATCGGTGCGAGTCCTCGCCTTGGCCGTACTACTCCCGTTAGCGAACGAAACACTAGCTGGCTTGTGATGGACGACGGCGGTTCGGGAACGCCGTATAACGTGACTTAAACCTTATAGGTCACTGACATCATAGAAAATGAAAATTGCTTTAGAGTCGACTAGAAATGAAATGATATAAAGCGAGTAGAGTCTACTCAGTAGATTCCTAAGTGTATATTAGAATGATTCACGAGCGTGATATCGTGTAGCGGTCACTTCTCACAGCTTTATCGGTGTGGATCCGGAAGGCCAGAACGTATGGTCGGCCCACAGTGTGGTGAGGAAGCTAGCGAGAGTACCGAGATTGACCAACATGGCAACGAAGTTGACAGCTCTCTCCTTGTCGTGGGAGGAGAGGCGCTTGCAGCACTGTATAAGGTAGTACACAGTGACATACATAGAGCCGCCACACAGACCAACCAGGGACATAGAGGCGATCTGAAGCACTAAGGGCATATAGTGTCCACTTCCTGTAGTGAACATCCACAGCAAGAACAAGGCAGACTGTAGTATTGTCGCTGCGGTGACCACCAACTTCATCACGTTCTGGACTGAAGACTCCTTAGCAATCCAACGGACAGCCGGCAGCGTTAATGATCTTGATACGAGGACACCTATCTGGTAAATGAAGCATAGCTCTTCATACCAGCCGACAGGCGCCGCCGCGCTCACAGACGCTTCACGGGCGAACTTTCCCTGAATGGTGTATTCCAACCAATAGACCAATCCTAAAGCGAGACCATCACGGCTTAGGATCCTCAGAATAGACGAGAACGGTAGGGAAGGCTTCACCAGCAGAGTATCGGAAATAAGGCCGGTCTTTTCGTACGTGTCCTTCAGCGGTGATACAGATTCATCTCTCTTGAGAACCTCGTAGCACAATGCAAAGAGAGGTTGTATGGCGGCTATTGCTAGGAAGAATGTTTGGTTAGACCACTCGATAGGAGGCGCCCTTAGGGTAAGATAGGCGAAGGAGCCAATCACTCCAGCCCATCCCGTCCCGCAGGACCAGTCACCAATAAAGCCGGGGTCGAACTTCCGGACGTAACAGAGGGTGAAGTTTTCGCCTAGGATCTGCGTGAGCCCGGTCACTAGAACTCCCGCAACACAGAACTTGAAAGAAGGGGCGAACGCGATCATGAGCAGGCCGGCGATCCGTACGATAGTGGTGACCCAGAAGCGCCAAAAGTAAGGTATGCTGAGTTCGGACACCAACGCGGATATAGGGGTGGCGAACACGCCTAGTGCTACTGATGCACTTCCGATTATCTGAAACAAAGTCAGGTCGACAGCTATTTCCAGCACCGCGGACACGCAGCTTGTTCGCCCGAGGCAACTCCGCAAGCAAATTTGGAGAAAGTCGAAAAAGACGCTTAGAATTCATGGGGATATGTCGAATGCTTTACGCCGCGCTACTGTTCTTACACCGAAATTCTCCATAGCATTGTAGTCCTCTGCCAAGCTTTTCGAGGCACTGATGACTGCTACGAAGGATGCGTTATTCAAGAGGCCCATAAGGACGAAGCATAGAGCATCCAAGCGGAAGTAATGAGAATGAGATAACATTTAAACAAACAAATCAACGCAAGATGATAATAGTAGTGATAAATTCCACCGAAATATATCTGGGCGCGCGCGACTGACTTTGATATCGCGCTCGCCTGGGAAGATGCGCAAAGGAGCAAAGACAAGGCACCTCTCACATGTGACTCGTACAGTCCGCCGTGCCCGACGTGTAAAATTTCGTTCTCACTCAGGCAAACAGGCAGCAACCCTTGTGAAAGAGGTTCGGGAACGCCATCCGGGAGGCCCTCCCAGCTCGGTGTAGTTTTACGTAACACATGGAAGATGTGCGAGCATCGTTATTATCATCCTACCGGCTTCCGAGACGCAACTGCGAATGTTCTAAGAAGATTATCACGGAAAACCCCTATCGAGCGACTCAGTGTTCGGATTCCCACCAACCCCTGGACCAGGGCCCAGGTGGAGTTGCCTGATAGTAGCAATGAGAGCTTCTTTGAAGAGACTGAAATAAGCGATGCTGAGACTGACGAACTGCGAAAGTGAGATTAACCCGGCCGTTTGGCTCCACACCTGCTGGTTGACCCACGTTGGCGTGCAGCTCAGTAGACACGTCGCGTGTCGAAGGTTTGGCTGCGAGGAGATGGAAGTGTCCTCAGGCGATTTTTCCTGTGTTCGAGGAATGTGAAGAGAGGCAATCATCTAGGGACCTCACACGACACCGACGTCCTGCTTCCTTGATGGCCCCGTTCGCATGCTGGCCTACTACAATGCTGGGAACAACCCTAGTAAGTGGGGGATCTAGTTTAGTAGCCGACTGCGCATCCATGAAGACAAACGCCTCGTCCAATGAAAGGGTAACATCGACACGGATCCCGCGGGGATTACCGTGCCACGGTGTGGAGCGCTGCCCTCGCCAAGGCTGAAGACCTAGGGATGCTTGGCGATGCTGGTATGCGGGCAGTTTACTGCATTTCGTGAGGACCAAATAACAACGAGCGACTTCTTTCGTGCTCCATTACACCTCCGTGAAGTTCGAGAGGTTTTACGAGTGTATGCAGAGTGAGAGGCTCCGAGGCACCAGTCGCCTCTTCAGGTATCTATGCGAACTCGGCAGCAATAACGGTTTTTCGGTAAAGCAACAGGCTCAATGCCTCCCGTACTCGCTTGCGACACGAAGGAAGATCTCGCGAAGCCGATATTCATCTTGAAACGCCAATGGTAGCGAGCCTGTCCCGCCTAACCTGCGAGCCCCATCGCATATTCAAGACGATCCTTTCTCGACCCACTACTCCGCAAACACAATCGGAGGGAATGATTATAGTGAGACACCAGATCGAGAGGAAGGGAGACTCCCAAAGAGACAGCCAGCTAATCGCCTCCAAGGTCAGCAGAGTGTCTGACTCGGACAGTCTGAGGAACAGAAGCCTGAGCTGTTGCGTGGCCGCTCAGCTCTCTGGTGAAGGACATATCGGCACCCGCCAACATACTCGGAGGGAACAACGGACTACTCTTAGATATGCTCAGCCTCTTTCGAAGTTTCCTCCCACCAGATTCCCTTACTGGCGATGAACAGCACACCAACTACGCATTTTTAGGTTTAGTTGTGCTCATCTTTTCTTCCGAGTCTCGCTGCTTACCAGACCTGGTTGCAAACGTTGAAGCTTCCTCATAGCCATAGCCTACGATTGGTGGTTATTGGAGCCAACTATAAGAGGCTAAATCCCCCCAATTCGCCGCCCTCTGGGGATCGACGTTACATATCGCTTCGGTTACGCTTTGGCTGCAGTTCCACCGCCTGAGAACGGCTGTATTGGTGAGGCCTTGCTCAGGTTAGGGATCGGTTGCTTGGGAACACAAATACGGTCTGTGATAGCTCGTAATCTTCTTAAAGTATTCTTGGAATGGTGTGCTTACCAGTGCCTTCTTTAGCTTCCCTCTACCACACATCATCGCAGTCGACTATGTACCATTAAGTGGTGCGGTCGGAGATATTACTTATTGCGATGATACGCACGCCCTCGTTATGAAGGAATACAAATCTCGAGGAGAAGTTATCTTGATGGGTTTTGTGGTTATTACGGATGTTCATGTCCTTATATGAATAATACACAACCTTAGTAAGAAGAGACCCTGAGAGAGAGTCTATCACGCAGGCAGGCGCCGATAAGCAGTGGCCATCGATCGCCTGATGTAGAACGGCCTTTGTGTCGATCCGTCTCATGCTTCCCTCATTGCTTTCACTGCATTTTTTTGCACCAACACCATTCTACCGTAGAATTTCTACGTCCCTGAGTCGCTATTATCCCTACAAATGAAGCCCAACGTTCCTTGTTCGAGTTCGGACAATTGTCGTGATCGTCGGTTCGAGGGCGTTGGTTTGAGTGTTTTTTTCAGAACTTGGAACCCGGGGAGTGATTTTACGCGTCCTCAAGCAAATGATTATTTCACCGGGAACTTTCCGACGGGAAGAAGAATAACTGACCCGGTTGAGGGACTTAGGTGTAGGGCACTCTCTGTTGGTACGGAACGTTCTCGGGGTGGCCGTCGACGTGCAGGGATAGGCAAGACCTCACGGCTTTTCTCTGCGTTCTCGGATAGATGAGCCTTGATCTGTAATGACAATCATGAATTGATCGTATAATACAAAGCGTAGAACTCGGGAAACCTCATTCTTTAGACGTGCTATCATCTGTGCTACGTAGTTTGTCTAGGCAGGGCGAGGAGTACCATCGCGACGCTGTGCATGTATGGTAAGGACAATGGATTACAGATCATTCCAGTGTCTGGGGCGTCAGGTGTCTGGTCATCGTTCTTCGTTAAGTCTGTTCAACAGACTTAACGAAGAACAGCAGAACAGACCCTGTTCTACTGCAACCGTAGTTAAGAGTGACGTATGCATGTCACGACCGATATTCATTGAGTATTATTCTTGTTCAGTACTCCTGACTGAGTCATGCTGAATAGTGACCCGGGTAGATCGTGTAGTACAATATGTTGAAGATACGTTGAGAGTTTCAGCAGGCGAGACTCGCCATGAGACAGAACATTTAGGGCAAATTTCTAAATGCTGAGCACCCGAGCAAAGAATTGCAGTAGGGTCGTGGTATTATCCGAGGCTTGAATGATACCACGACCCCAACTCGTTGTGATCGGATTCCAAGCAACTCAGCAAATGATTGCAATTCGTTGCCCAACTAAATAGCATCTACAAAATTACCCTAAATGTTCTGTCTCTGAGGTATTACCAGCTTGAACTTTCTTGGTTGGCAGTCAAGCTTGCCCGTTCAGCACTCTGGAAGAATAACGTGGAACTGCAATCGTTTTAATCGTCCATGTAATCGTCAAATCGCTGCGAAAAATTTTTGGACCGCGAAAGTGTCATTTTACTTTTGTTACTACAGTGGTACTAGCTGATAGTGAGTTTCGGCGCCGTTAGCATGTTCGGTTCCCTCGGATCGCAGTTTGCTGGTCAAGTTTGCTGTAGCGTATGGATGACGGTCAAGCCTCGCTGTTGGCTTCGTCCAGGCTACCGAAACGCGATTCCGAATGCCGAAGTACTACTTCAGAAGTAGATTCTATGTCAAACTACCATCGGCCAATCTGCCTTCAGATTCACACTCCCCTTTGGTAGAACTGCCTAACAGTAGTAGTAAGAGTTTCTTTGAAGAAGCTAAGATAAGTGATGGAGAGGTAGAGGAGCTCAGGAAGTGAGACTGGACCCGGGGCATTTCACTTATCCGATACCCAGCCTGGCGTTGAGCCTTTCTGTCCTGCGAAACTATCGTCGCGCGATCGAGGCTAGGGTTTGGGAGAGAAAAAGTATCTTCAGGCGATTCCTGCAGTTCGCAAGGAAGGTTAACAAAGACAAGCATCTAGCGACCCCACAGCTCACGGATGTCCTCTTCCTTGACGACTTCGTTCACATGCTTGAACACTACAATATCGTAAATAACCCTGCTAAGTAAGCGGTGCACGTGAGAAGAATGTTATCTAAGCACGACAACAGATACGAGGCTTACTTCTTTGCAATCGACCGAAACAAGGACGGTTTTCTGGGCTTTGACGAGTTTTTGAGGGGAGTTTGTGCTGCGGATCCTAAAACGGTCCACATACTCAACAGTTTCACGGGGTGAAGGGTCAATAGCATTGCGATTGGGAAAAGGATTCTCGTGTGAGGTACGAGCGAGGACAGTACATTTTCGACTTCTACGATGCCAACAGAAGCAAGACTCTGGAGTTCACCGAGTTCGCTAGGCTAGTAGCTGACTGCGCATCTATGAAGACAAATGATCCTACCAATGAGAAGGTAGGAGGGTGTAGCTGTGGAAGCCGACCGCGCTTGGAAGGTACGCAGCACGGCCCTTGCCAAGGCCAAGGAGCTTGACATGCTTGGCGATGCTGGCAATTTGCTACATTTCGTAGGACCAGAAAATACTGGTGGGGCGACACCTTTTGTGCTCGATCAGTCATGCGTGAAGTTCAAAAAGTTTTACGAGTGTATGCAGAGTGAGAAACTTCGAGGCACCAGTCGCCTCTTCCGGTAGGATCATCGGACTAGCTGTCAGGGACGGTTACTATGAAGTACCAGGTTCAATGCCTCTCTCATACGGTTGAGACCGAGCGATAGCTCAGTCAAAGCTGATCTTGCTCTCGAAACACCGACGGTGAACAGTTCGACGCTGAATAGACAGCTTCATTCCGTGCGTTTGTATGTACTAGACGGTCCGGTCCCGGCCTACTGCTACGCCGCGATCACATTCAGTGGACGGTGACCATGATGACGACGCATCAGAAGGTGGAGCGCCTCCAGAGCAGGAACCAAGTATGCGCCTCGAAGGTCAGTGTGGCGTTTGCGTTGCTGCGCGGGGTCGTGTGGCCCTCCGCAGATATACAGCATGACGACTCTGTTGTTAACTTCCTCCACGACGTGTCTGCCGAAATCGTGTGCAACTCAGTGTCACGGTCCCCATTCAGTCAACAGCTGCTCGCCTCGGAGATCTCCCCATTGTCATTCATAACATCGGCACCGGGTGGGCATCCGAGGTGGTGCTCCTTGCTTTGTAACCGAGTCAAGGCTAGGTGGAGAGGGTTATGGCGAGGAGGACAAGTCCGCTGGTTGCCTGCCCCCTCCAGACCACCGCTCAGCATCTCCAGCCGAACCTGTTGACAACTTGGCTGGTGGGGCGTGCTGGTTGAAACCAAAGATTCGACCATCAGGTGAAGAAGAGGCTAGTGGCCCGTCCCTGACCTGGCCGATGTTCGATGCTGCATCGGTTGGCGAGGAGCTTACGAAACGAGGCCGAGCTGCTGCGAAGAAGTTCGTGCAGAGCTGCCTCTACGAAGTTTCGCCGGAGTGGTGAGCCACGAAGAAATCAGCTTCCCTCCGCGGTGGGTTCATAAGTCTAGGTATGTGGCATACGTCCAGGAGGCAGAGGGAGACGGGCGGCGGGGCCTGGGAGCCCTTGCCCAGTTTGCATCCACCGATGACCTTCATCTCATCATTCGTGTAGCTGCGCGTATCTTGCTCTCCGATGGTGAGGCCCGATATCTCAAGGGTGCGCTCATGTCTCGGTACAAGGTTCGTTCCGTAGCTCTCTTGTCGAGAACGTATCAGCACCCGCGAAGATCTTCGGAGGGCATCAACGGGCAACTCCTGGACCTGCTCAGCCTCTTTCGGAGTTTCCTCCCACCGGATTCCCTCACCGGCGATATACAGTACACCAACTATGTATTTTTAGGTTAGACTGAACTGCCGTTCCTCATGTAATGCTGCCAGCTGTTTCAGGGGACTACATTGGCCCTGGGCTGGTGCAACCTAGATACGCTCGCCCTCATTCTGAGCCTAAAGATCCTCTACCCGAGTTGATCAAAGAGGCCTTCATCCGCTGCGGAGCTGCCATACTCTCAGATGCCATTACTCTTCTCCGAGGAAAGCACGAAGCCGATCCGTCCGACCGACACTTCCTGAGAGAATGCGAGGAGCGTCTGGGCGTTGAGGAGGGCCGACGGATCTGGAAGCTGGCGAACCGTGCGAGTCCTCTGTGGTTCATGGCGAGTTTATGATCATCGTCGTGATCAGAGTGTTTCGAGTGTCTACCATTGGCCGTGCTGATAGAAGGACGCGTCCTGTGCGTCCACGGCTCCGTACCATCATCTTTGACAGTGCTAGAGGTATAATATCAGATGCGGTTTGGTTTTCTGTGTATACCCTATCGCCTCAGCCACTGAAGAAGCTGAAGCGTCCGCTGAGGACAGTGCGAGCTAGCGGGCAGCCATCGGAGAGGATATCGACCAGGATAGTTTCTGAGATGTAACTGCAGCAGTGCATTCCCTCATACCCCCTTCATGACCTTGCCAGACTTAACCCTCTGACAAGTAGCGCCTATGAAGAATCACCACCCGTTAATACTAAATCTCTGATGAAGAGCAGCCGAGTATCTTTGGTGGTGCGAGCACGAGGGGAGGTCCCACCCACCGGCGTTGGGTCTGCTTGGGGTAAATAGGAACCATTCCATGCGCGGCGACGGCAGTTGGTCGTTGTTAGATGGACGCCTCCTGACCGTTATGTCCTGCCTTAACTACTGCGATCGTGTGACTAACGATGCCGCAGTACTGCAGCTGATTCTTGACGAATCAGGGATGTTGCGCATCTACCCACGGGTTATCACAGCCTGCCGGTGAGGTGCAGGCAGGGATCCGACGTCGCGATTCGTACCCTTCAGGCCTCGCTTGTTGAAGATGCTGATGACACAGGATAATAAGTCCGAAGAAGCACCACCTCGGTGGCCGATGGTGACACTCACAGGCGTTGAGTGTCATGATCGCTACCAAGCGCTGCAGGCTTCCACGCGGAGAACAGAATCACCGAGAACTTGTCGTGCAGCGCGCCGAACCCGAGAGGAGCTCATCAGAGATGCCATGCGGAAACCCGCTTGGAGCGGTCAGCACCATCGGGGTGGTGAAGCATCACGGATGTTTCCTTGGTGTAGGCGCATCCATCAACCTGGCGAGCCTGGAAGTCACGCCCGAGACTCCTGGCAGGATACTGAGATCGATCGCCATGAGGCCAGAGTACGTTAGGTGTTTTCGCCGCTCCGCATCGATCCCTATTTTATATCAGGTGTCTACAACGTCAGCAAGCTCAGTATCAACACCGTCGCGTGTCTCTGCCATCCTGCAATTCTCCCTCAACGATCGCGGCGACACACCCCACCACTGGCACGTCAGACTAGATGAGACCTGTGTGTAGCATGATGCTATTGGTTCTTACTATGAAACTTAATTCAATCAGTTTCCACGACGAGCTGTCTCAGCTTTAGTTTTCTTCCCCCTCCAAGCTTAGGTAAGAACTCGGAAAGTTTTCCGGTCTGAGACCGGTAGTCCCTTGTCGATGAAAAGTCGCTGTTTTCGCGCACGCCCTGGCGATCGATATCTCGTCAACGCATTTACGTTCGCTCTTCCGTCCCCACTCTAACACGCACCAGCTGGCTCGTAACGATCCTCTGTGTAGATGCGGTGTCTATAATCCTTCCTCTCGCTGTCGTTGGACTTGTGATTCCCTGTTGATCGCGATCTTTCCGCCAGGGTCGAAAGTTTTCCAACTTCACGATGCTCTCTCGAGTCTGGTCCAACACCACTCGTCGTTGCTTCGCTTCGGCCGCTAAGATGCAGACCTTCAGAGTCTACCGTTACGACCCTCTCAAGCAAGACAAGCCGCATATGCAGGTATATGTTCTGACTTGCCATGCTTGACCGTCTTCACTCCCATCATTTTCAGGAGTTCACGATCGACTTGGGGCAATGTGGCCCGATGATTCTGGACGCCCTGATTAAAATCAAGGATACTCAGGACTCCACCTTGGCGTTCAGGTAGAGGCCCGCCTCACTGTTCTCTCATTTCACAGCTCACTGTTGTCAGGCGTTCGTGTCGGGAGGGTATCTGCGGATCTTGCGCTATGAATATTAATGGGAAGAACGGCCTGGCCTGCCTTCAGTACATTGAGCCTGGCGATACACCCATCGACATCCAGCCACTGCCTCACACGTAGTGACTGGAAGAGGCCTTGAGGGTGACCGGGTGACCGGGTTTGTAATAGGTACGTATTGAAGGACTTGGTACCAGACTTGAGCAATTTTTATAATCAATATAAGAGCATTGAGCCGTGGCTGAAACGTAGACGTGCCAAGCAGCCGGGAGAGAAGGAGTATTATCAGAGCATTGAGGATCGAGAGAAGCTGGATGGGATGTAGTCTGTCTACAGTGCGAGGTTGGGCTTACCTTGGCCGTCTAGGTACGAGTGCATCCTCTGTGCCTGCTGCATGACCTCTGCCCATCCTACTGGTGGAACCCTGAGTACTATCTCGGCCCAGCGGTCCTCATGCAGGCATACAGGTGAGGTTGATGGCGGACGGACGGGAGCCGGAGTCAATGCTGCTTTCGTCTAGATGGATTGCCGACTCGAGAGATGAGTTCACAACAGAGCGCATGGCTTGGATCAACGACTCTATGAGACTTTATCGTTGTCACGGGATCATGAATTGTACCTCGTGCTGCCCTAAGGGTGAGCGACTTCTCAATCGACGAGAGCTTTCCTGGATCGCTTCCACGCAGGTCTGGATCCTGCCAAGGCGATTGCTAAGATGAAGGCCGAGATCGAAGCTGCTTATGAGCCGGGATGGACCAAGATCGTCGCCCAAGAGTCGTTAGCTAACAAGAAGCGCGAGAGCGGTATGATGTATGCCTAGTTAACGGCAGACCTTTTGTTGAACTGACCGTGTACAACAACATGTCATTATTGAGTTTTTACCCGCGCCTACTGGGCATGCTACCGCCCATCGCGCTGCAAATGAATAGGTAGGGGCCATTGTCGATTGTGGCCGGCAGTCCTATTCTCACCGTTCCGTAGTAGGAAGTATTGATACTTTATTGACGAGGTGTCGTTGAGTTACTAGTGAATAGTAACAAAATAGGACCGCTCATGTATTGCTTTGTTCCTCCATGTGAAGTGAAAGAATAAGTGGCATGAGGCCTTCTTCATCGGAGGGTCCTCTTTATGAGTAAGAGAATTGCGTGGTAGAGCCAATATGCACCGCGTTGTGACATCTAGGCATCATGTGAAACTCATTGTATGGCGAGCTTTTCATTCGCAGGGGCGCCACGTGCCGTGATTCCCGAAGGTCATGTGAAGATCGTAGCGGAAGTTCAGGCAATCCGTGAAAGAGTATTCGAGTGTTCAGACCCGTCCGATCATTTACTGTCTCTGTTCTGCGTTCACGACAAGAATTCATCTCGGTGTATACCAAAGACGAGCGAAACGAGATCTCTTTCTGCATTGAGAGTGAGCAGGCGAATCGGGTTCCGCCTGTTTTTCGATCACGACTTGTAACACTAGGCGGGACAACTAGGCAGTGGAGAATAGTAGTTTCAGGAGCATGCCTGGTCAGAACGCGCAGCAACGCTATGTCATTGGGCCATGATCTCGTCCTTCGGCTCGGCTGCTGACTGAAAATGACCCACAGTGGCCGTCGCCTGCGAGAATATCGTTCTACTAACCCTGTTGATGGTGGGAGGTCCCCCACCACCCTGTCGACCCAAGGGAACCACCATGTTGGCTGCGATGCGCCTGAGGGAAGCCGGTTGACGATGAGCCCGATAATCGAATAGTAAGAGGCACCTCGTCGAGCCGTTGCCCCCTGGGGTGGGCGGGACCATTGCTGAGCCTCTGCCGAATGCTTGAGTCCCTCCAAAACGCTTCTGCAGAATCTACACCAGAGCTGCACAGAGAAGCTGTGGACGGGATGACCTACGTCCATGGCGTTGGTCATGTTGTGACATTGTACAAGTAATTTGTCGTATCTGGACTTGCTCTCCGACAACGACTCCTGCAATTGATTAATTCTAGTATCCTTCCTCTTGGTCGCTCTCTCCTTCTCCTGACCCAACCATTGTTGGTTGACGCACTCATGGAGCCCTTACGTAGAGTTCCTTCTGCAAGTCAGCATTCTGGGCGATTTTGGCTTGGTGTAGGTCTGTGAGCTGACTGAGGTTCTTATCAAGCTGCATCATCTTGTGCTTCATCATCCACTCCTCCTCTTTATGCTGATGACAAAGAACCATCGGTGAGTGCATATCGACTATGAAGCCCCATCACTACGGAACTATCCCACCTCCACCGGAGAGAAGACGCCCTCAGTAGGGCCGCCGCGCCCCAGATTACCCGGAGAATCTGCTGGCTGAGCTGCCCTTCCAACTCTGCTATGCGACGCTCCAGCTCCTCCGTTTGTCGGGATAGGAGGCCGTCAACCGTGCCACCATCGCTCCCACTAGAACCTGACGCGTAGAACGGTATACGGGAGGCACCAAGCAGCAACCGATCTCACCAGCTTGCTCGAGGAGCTGCTCCAAACGGTCGATGCGCTGTGCCTGATAGGAAAACTTGTGATACCCGACGCCTCGGTGAACCTCAACTGACCTGCAACATCTTCGTAGTCTGCAGCTCCTGCACCAGCAACCGGAGGGATGGCGCCTTGCTCTCTGAGAATGTGCACTGGTAGCCACTCCAGCAGCTAGCCATTCTACTTCCATCGCCACTAGAGTCTGCTCCTGCTTTGGTCGCTGAGGCTGGGGACTAAGGCGATGGCAATTGGGAGTTCCTCTGTTGAGACCGAGACTCACCCCCGATGACGACCGTTCTCCCTCTCTCTCCTTCTCCTGGTTCTGCTGCTGCTGTCGTAAACTTTCGGCAACCTCTAGCCTCTCGCGCAATACGGCTAGTTCTCGGCGAGATTCATCTCCCTCACGCTGAAGGCAGGGCATCCCCAGAAGTCTCCTGGCGGCCCATCTCTACGGCTAGTTGATTCTGAGCATCATTCGCCTCCTGCAGCTGATACTCCAAACAAGCCTTGGCTTCCTGCGCTGCGGCAACTTCAGAGCGGAGCTCCTCGAACTTAGCGGCCTGTTCTTCCAGCTCCTACCATGACAACGACCATAGTTGATGCCGATGACACAGGCAGTCCCAAGTTCCCCCACTTCTCGCAGTCCACGATTCTCCAACTCCTGGTCTGCGATCTGATCCCTGAGCTCTCGAACATTGGTATCCTCAGGCTTCACCTCCGGGGCAGGAGGAGGAGAAGCAGCCATCGATCCCAGGGGTACACCTTGACGAGGAGTCGAACGGGCCAGGGCGCACAGCAACTGTATTTGGTGCTCAACCCACCTTCGGCTTTCGGGGAGCCCTTCATTGACGATCCTGCAGTAGAGGGCGACGCTTCCAAGGCAATCGTCTCCAGGCCTGCAATGTGAGGTCTTCCCACACTACGATGACTGGTCCTACCGCTGCCTATCTCTATGCCGGCCTGCGAGCACCGATCCTTAAGATGCTTGATGATCCTCTTGCAGCGACTCAGAGTCTCCCTATGCTTCACGACTAGACCCTGGCTCTTCTCCAGCATCATCGTAAGCTCCTCTACTGAGCGTCGTTGGTTCACATGGCACACGTTCTTGATGGCCTTCGCTCGCTGTCCGAACCTGCAATAATCAGACTGAGCAGGAGAGGTTGAGGTGGAGCATGAGACCTGAGGGTGGAGACGGTCTCAGTGATGTTTGCCAGGCTTGGACTGCAGGTAAGGATGATGCATGTCTTAGAGTTCCCACCGAGGGATTCTTGGAGCACTCGAGTGAGACGAGAGTCTCGATACGGGATGTGCTTCCTGAGAGCAGTAAGTACTGCAGATTGTGGCAGGATGGTCGTGTGCCATCACTTATCGCCCGCGTTCCCTCCAGGGCTGGTCAAGGCATTGATGACGTTACCCAAGGCAGAGAGAGACCGATTGATGCTGCCTGCCTCTACCAGGCGATTTCCCGTGGCGCCTTAGGAACAGCGGCATTCTGTGGCAGAAAGGGTCGCTCCAGTCGTACCAGTCTTGGATACCTTCTCCGAACCAGCGAGGTCCACCAGACGAAGGGAGCCTTCCTTCACCGACCTGAGAGGCCCGACCTAACTCCCACTAGGAACACGGGCCCTACTCATCGGAACCGTTCTTGGCGGTAGCAGTGAGCATGAGGATGAGATGGGATCTCGAGGAATGTTCGTTCATGTTGGTCACTGCGGCCGTGCCTGCAAGTGTCGCTGTTAAGGATGGTCAAGAGCATGGTGGGTGACTACGATTAGCATGGCCCTCCTTCAGAATTTCAAAAATCAACTCCTTGTTATTGATGTACCTGATCGTGCAATTCACTCAACACAGAGGCGCGTCTCTGATTTTACCGCTCAGTAACTCCTGCTATGAACACCCCCTTCCTCGGATCCTCCTTGATCTTCAAATGATCCTTCGACAGATCTACAGGGCGCCACTGACTATCCATCACCAGGTTGTCACTACCCTACCCATCAAGTCACGTATCCTCTCATTGTATATCTCTACTAGGCTAATTCTGATAGTATACTCGATGTCTTCAGGAGCCGTCTCCGCCTCCTCGAATAGCGTGTCAACCTGACGACCATGGCCGTCCTATCGTCAGGGGCAGCCACCATTCTCACCATCCTGGGTATGACGCCCATATCCTGCTCGCTGTAGAGGTCAGGACCCTCCATTGTGTACGTTTTACCGCTTGCAGTTTGTCCGTAGGCGAATACTGTGCCGTTGAACCCCTGAGAATAGCAGAGGCAAATACCTCAACCACTGTTGATTCGATCAGGACCTGCATGACTCCTCGGATGATCGGCTTGGCCGCATACTCGTAAACCTCGCCTTGGGAACAGTCGGGATCGAACACTCTATCGAAAGTGAAGGTACCTCCCTCCGTCTCCATCGACCTGCAGGATAACGTTCGGCAGCCTTGAGGCCATGCCACTACCGATTGACAGAGACACAAGAGGGGCTGCGGAACTGAACACAGTTCTGACCGCCGCCAGTAACCTGAAGCTCTTGCCGGCTCAAGGGACGGAACCTAAGAATTCATTAAGTTTTTCAGAAGTCGCCGAAATCGCTCACCTGCAGCAGACTTTGACATTGATAGCCTCCTCAGGCGCAGCGCCCGAGGTCATTGGGTCGGTGAGGTCGTCCTCGATCGACGCTATTGAAAGATCCATGGTCATGGTGAACAACTGTTGGAAGAACAGAAGTCGGTCATTTGAGGTCTTCCTCGAGGGATCCACATGAAGGTGTTCACGGTACCGGGCCCGCTTCTAACGAACTCTACTATCTGGTCCAGGACGACCTTTGTTTACTCATTTGCAATTTCCATCCATCGTTCGTACAGTCACTCCCACAGGATATTCGTAAACGCAAGAGCTGATAGGCAGCACATGAGTTAACATCACATCAATCGTAGTCTTCGGCGAATCTTCCCCGGCATCATGAGCTGCCGCTACCATCAGCATTAACATGCGCCAAGAAGCGAGTCCCAGTGGCATTCAAAAGCATGCCCGCTCACAGTGAATGATCGCTCAAATCCGATGATAGTCTGATTATGATAAGGACTCTCTGGTTACGTTAATACAATAGAACTGCGATGAGGCTCTAGATACAGCGATGCAGTAGATGAAGATTATGAGTATAAGGCCAGGACGGCTTTCTCGGAAATGTCAGCGTACACGCCGCATAAGTCTCTATAAGTGCCAAATTTCTTCTTCACGGCCCTAGTTGCATTCCCACAGATCTCCCACGGGTCGGTCCGCATTCTATTGGCATCGGGCGTTCGATGTCAGCGGATATCTTAAATGAGCTTGTTCAGCTGGCCTACCACCTTTCGGACGATAATCGATTCATCGAGGACACTTAGTGGATCTACACCAAGTTCCACATGAGAATGTTCATTAAATTGCCACTCGGAGAAGCCCAATACTTTAAATCGATATAGGTGGCGGCGAGCTCCAGTACCAGCGCTACAGAGGAATGAGAAGATACAGACGACACAGACACCAGCGGCCCGTGACTCACAAGTAACTCCGAAACGCAGTCCAATTTCCAGCAGCGGGACAACCGATAAAATTGGTTTGTATGGCCCCGTGGCGCCTGACGTAAAGTCCTAATCCCGACCAGTCCTCTGTGTTCGGTTCGCCCAAGCTGTGGAAACAGTAGGCATAAGCGTTGTCCGTCGATGAATGCCTTTACCAGAGGAGGGAACTCCTGAAAGTGCACGAGTCGTGACAGGACGATTTGGTTCAATAAGAGTATGCGATTTTCTTTCGCTCCTGGAAGCAGAACCATGAGCTATACTCATACGCTTTACTCTGATAGTGATGCAATCGGACACGGCGCATGTTCTCACGTCATTGAAGGGGCGAGAGGCGGCTCCACCAAGCTCGTTAGCAAGGGATCGGTCGGATGAGAACACTCTCCATATTTGCGGTATAAGTCTTGCAGGAGGGATCATTGAGGACACCGCGACAAGCACAGGAACTGTACGGTAACGTAGGCTTCATTACTGCTAATCATAGGATTTCGCTAAGGCAAAACCTATACCGTTACTGTATTGTAGTGGCGAGAACTTTGATGATCGGAGATTCCCGCCAATTCACCCGTCTCCGGGTTGGAGATTTCCGCTTCGGCGAGACGTGGAATTGAGCACAGTTCTGATCCAGAACGGCGTTCAGGTCCTCAGCTCGGAACTTGCTCGAGGGTTCCGAGCACCACCACTGGTGGTCCACCAGTAACCGTGAGCATCTGCGAACTCGAGGGACGCGACCTGGAAGACCGCGGTGACTGCCCACCCGTAGCTCACATTGATAGCTTCCCCAATGAACTAGCTCAGCGAGATCAGCCTCGATCAGAGCTATCGAGAGATCCATGATTACGGTGAGCAACTGCTACAGTCGAGATGCCGAGGGAAATGCTTTTGATATGATAACGCCACCCCCTAGGCCCACAGGGACCACCGAGGGATCGATCGGGGAGCCAAGAACGATCTGAAGCCCGTCTAATGCAGTAGCGCGAATTGACAAACCCAAGGCTGTGTTCGGCTTCCACACAGGGAGAAACTGGAGTTGACAAACATATGAGAAGAATCCTAAGAATAAGTCAAGGATGCGACTCGAGGGGTACGCTTGGGGCGGCAAGGTAGCACACTAAGAGAAAAACTGCGCAGCTCCTCCGTCTAGGACGATGATGGGGTCTGCGGGAGTGCCGTCTTCTCCCTAAGAAAGCACAGGGAAATTAGGGGTTGATGGATAGAAAAGAATCACCCCTGTGCATCGCTCCGCCCGCGTCCTGAACGATACACCGCAGCCACTAGAGTCCTCCCAGATCTCAGTTCTGAGACGATCGCCAGGAATCACCGGCTTGGTAAACCTGCAGCGGAAACCTGAGGAAAGCAGATAAACATGATTCCCTGGATGGTGAGTTGAACTCACTCTTCAGCCGCTGCCCATCGCCCTCCAAACACGCGTTGATAACATGCCTTGCTGCAAAGCCTAGCGTACAGAGTCCATGAAGGATAGGCTGCTCAAAACCGTAAGACTGAAAGAAACACTCGGATAGCAACTCATCCTCGGCTAGTGATGTGGCCAGGGCGGCTCACCTTGGCAGTGGCGGGGTCGACATGCAGGGGATTGTAGTCCCCACTCAACCTGTAGAGATCCGCCTGGTTAAGGCCTGAGACGAGAGAATGCCAATTCCTCGACAACGGCGGCAGCAGCAGCCCACTTGTCTGTTCCGTGATAGTGTGGTCGGGCTGTTGATCATCTGGAACGGCAATCTTGATCTTGCTCGGACTCCCAGCCGCGTCCAAGTCGGTCTTGCCGAGGAAGAACAACGAGTTGGTCAAACGCAGCACCCTGGAAAGATAGCAAGCGTGCAATGAGGTATTGGCGGTAAACATCCGGAGCCAGCCGGAGCGGACACTCACGCATCGCCGGCAAGCTCATCCACGATGAGAGTCTCAGTCTCCACAAGGAGCTGAGATGCGGAACCGATGGAGACAAGCCGGAACTACGTGAGAGCCTACCCCGGCCTTCTTCGGTGTGAGAGCAGTGAATCTGGTCTTCATTCCCCACTTGTCCGATAGCGACACCCTGACTGGCAGCGGGCCCTTGAGGACCTCCATGCTGCGCTCGGCGTCGATGATAACTTTCCCTACGCAGGAGTACTCATAGTGGGATTGAGAGAAGACAGGAATCAGAACACCGGGGAAACGGCCCAACCTTCCAAACGCCGACGGAGTACCTTTGAATATGTCCAGATCCATGAGCAACTGAGGCGGTGGGAACGGCAGTGTCTTGGACGATTCATCGCCCTTAAAGATCGTGGCTGAGATCATCACCACACTACCACCACGCTAGCCTGCGCTCGGCCCACCCACCAAAAATCATAGCAGGGAGAACAGCGAAGTCAGGATGATTCTCATAAACGTATTTCCTTTCAGTGGCCCCCACTCCCAGAGCGTAGAGGATGGCGTCCTTTTCTGTATAAGTGATCGGGGTAGTCGGGAAAAAGCCAGCCTCGACGAGATCCTCGGCAGAGCTGAAGGAAGGCGATGACTCACACATTTCCTCGAGGAGAGAGGCTGGGTAGAAAAACCTTCATGCAAGAAACAGGACGTCGTCCGGCTACATAAAGCCCTATATTGGTTGACACTAAACTCAAGGTAACTCGTCACTGAGCAAACTGTAGTTGGTGAATGATGAAAAAGTAACAGCTCAAATTTATCCGCTCCCTTCTACGACCTGGGATTCTCTAGAGTACTACGCGCTGGCATAAACCTCAAGCAAATGTCGTCCAGCCACCCTTCGCACCCTGCTGCTGAAACAAGCACCCTGTGATGTGCCTACTCACTCCCAGCTCCAGTGCTCACCATTGGATCGCCGAGTCTTCGTACGGTAACCACAGGAGAGGCTTGCTTCGCTGGAATGCCCTTCCTCGGGTCCACAGGTGAGTGAGGGGCCCCGGCAGCACCTACGAGTGGACGCCTCAGTGCCAACCCGCCGAGGACCACTATTATCACCTTGACTTGCCACCACACCCTTAGACGAATCAGGTATCTTCGGAGCACTGCCAGTGGTGTCCTGCCACTGCTTGACGCTGATTGAGGTGATATCCTTGGAAACCTCATGACGCTGTTCCCAAGTCCTCAGCCTCTCTGCCCTCACCGATGCCTGCAGCAGACATACCACAACTCCCTCAAACACGCTCAGATTATCTCACCAAGTTGGCTCGCTCCTTCTCCAAAGCACCTATGAGCATGGTCCTATCTTGCTCAGCTTGCCTCTGTCTCTCCAACCACACTGCGTTCTGCGACTGAAGGTCCTCCTGATCAGCCGATACGCTTCTTCACTTCACCACCCGCACGGAGATGTTGTTACACCACCCACCTTCTGCCTGTTGATTCTGTCAATCTGTCCCCTGAGATCCTGAATCTTGGCATCAGCGCTATTAACCTTATCCTTCTCAGACCGTACCGCGGCCACTACGTCCGCCGAGTCCGTGGCGAGTGGCTCACCTATATCCAACGACGCCTCATAGGAACCTCTTCCCAAACGGTAATACTACCCTCCTGGATTGCCAGCTGCCTCACGTCGTTGATTTCCTTCACAGCCTCATCAAGCTGCTTCTTAGTGGAAAGCACAGCCGTCTGTTGGCCCTCCAGAGCAGCAGTCACATCCGTGTACTGCAAAAGCACACTTTGAAAAACGTGGCCTCCAATGATAATCACCTTCTTGTCCAGGTCCCTCTTCTTGCTTCGGAGCTCCTCTAGCCTAGCCCTGGCTTCATTGAGCATTCGATCCACATCCTGCTTCCTCGCCAGCTGCCTAGCAAGCTCTGCGCGTTGATCTCGGAACTGAGATTAACGGCAGCAGTCGGAGCGCGTGGCAGGAGAATGATTGACATACGTCCTGTTCCAGTTCAGGACTTGCGGCATCACCCTCGCCATACTTGTCCTCGGTGTCCAGCTTAGCCTTGGACCCGAAACCTGACCACCAAAGTCAACTAACGGCTTCTACTCAATCGCTCGTATTACCTATATCATTGGAGGAGCCGTCCATCTTGTAGGAGCCGGCCAATGAGGGCCTAGCGTACGCGTTCTGTTGTTGGTTCTGGCCCAGGGCGGGAGAGGTGGCAGGGACGCTCTCTGATAAAGTGACGCCCTCAACCACAAACGGATGGTGCTACGCCTCATACCTTGCTTGGCCTCCTGCTCCACAGGACTGGAAGACTCTGTCTCGTGGCTCCTGAGGCAGTACCCCTGTGCTCATCGGACGGCCCAAGGTGACCTCTGACGGTGGCATCTCAGGTGGCGTCGTTAGAATTGCCTTCAAGGCAGGCGGGAGCTCTGCGGGAAATTACAATGGGGTCAACGACCCAGTCCTCGCCACCGTTCTACTATCAGGCATCTTGTATCCTTCCCGAGCCCTCGAGATGAGATGCATGGCCACTAAGAACTCGCTGTAAGACAACTTGCCGTCTCTGTCCTTATCGGCAAGATCCTGAAAGTGGAGGACCAACCGTCCACACCGATTGGTCAACTAACCCTCCCTAGTACCCAGATGTTGGACAGCTCCTTCTGATCAACATGACTCTTCGTCATGAAATTCTTTGCTGCCAGGCCGCCGACGAAACCGTCCTTGGCCAGGGAACGGAAGACTTCAGTGTACTTCTGCAGGTGCTTGCCTGAATGATAAGGGCATACAGCCGTTCAGCTCAACTGCCAGCCCTACGTGTGAGCTGCCAAATTGGGCTGAGGCTGCTCTCCACTGCACCACCAGGCGCAGCCTTAGATCGCTTGATCGTGCTCTCATCGGCCTCAATGCCCTCGAAAACAGGGAGGACTGGGGGTTCCATCTGAATCCGAAGAATATCAGCCCAACACGGGCGGCCCAGCTTATATTACATTCAAGAGCTGTGGTGTGATAACGACGACGCCTGACTGAGCATGAGCCACCAATCGGCACGCCTTGTAGAAACTAAGAGAAGTACGCCGATGGCGCATCGGGCCACTAGTTCGGTGCGACCTACTCGAAAGGGCTCAGGCTGCCCATGTCATCGCTGTCTGCTAGGTTCCATATGTCGTGGAGAGTCTTCCGAGCGAGCTTTGACTTGGCCAAAAAGTCAGCCGCCTCGCTTCCACTAAGCCTGGTCTTTCCTGATTTGTTCGCCACTCGGAACAGCATAGGGTAACTGAGAGAGCCAGGATGCAACTTGACCAATTTTGCATCCTGCACGAGCAGCGTAAGATGCCCCAGATCCTTACAATGCCTCCTCCTGCGGTGATAATGACATCTGTGGCGCCGTTAACCCGGTCCCGATGTAGCCGCTAGGCACGGCGGCCATGGACGGAACAGCGGCGGCGGAATGGTACACACCTGTATGCGTCCAGTCGAGTGAAGCAGCAGCCTGCCCTTGGCCTTACCTTGAGCTGGTTGCCCATGGGGGTACAGCTGTGAGTTCTGCACCGACGAGTACATATCAAAAACTGAGCCGCGGATGAAATTGCAAGGGGAGTGCGTCGCGCGGAATAAAAATGCCGGGCCCGGGGTTCGAACTCGGGAACTTTTTATTGACGCGTGCGTGCTGTCTCAGGACCCGCGTAGAACGAGCTTTATAGTTCGATGGATTGCCCATCGATTGGGTTGTCCTATTCGCAGGTAGACTCACTCTAGGCGGTGGTTGGCTGTCAAGAGGGGATTCATGGCGCAGCAGTCTCGCTCGAGTTGGCCTCCTTCGGGGCCTGCGTGCTGTAACTCTGTGGCGTCGGTAGTTGAGGGTGGGAGAGACTAACGACGGCCGGGAGCTCAATAGTGTAGGTGGGCCTGTGGATACGGCTGGCTATCCAAATGGTGGACTGGGCCCGTCGCAGGCGATCTCACGCAGAAACCGCTAGGGAGCATGATGAGAGGCTCCATCAGGCTTTCAATTTTTGACTTTGCAAGACTATCGAATGATTCTACCGGTGCAGCCCCCGTCCATCGGCGATGCAGCTCTGTTTAAGTTCGAGACGCTGATAGACTCGCCTGCTGCCATAAAGCTGAGGGCCATGACCAGTCTCCGCAGTGAGCTCAACTCCCATCTTGTTAACAGGCACCCACCCAGCGATGTTCAGAAGTAGGCTCCCCTCACGCGGCCTCTCGAGTAAATCGTGCCTTCCCTTCAGTGCCTGCGTCGATTACATCAACGACCTGTTGGCCTTGGCCGAGGTATCGAAGACTGTGCCATTCAAGAGGAAGTACACCATCAGATGGAGGTCTGGCCTTACTCCTGAAGTGGTGGTGGAGCCCAGCGAGGAGAAGACATCGACTCAGGCCATCGGTATAGATGTCACTATGGTAACGTTGGTGGCGGTAGTAACTGGATACAGCGTGCCCGCCGTCAGACCTTATTCGTATATGCCTGCTCCTTGCTAGAGCAAGCAGCCCAACGCTTCGTGGTGGACTCGAGGAGTGGCGAGATTCTAACGACTGGCCTTGATGAAGTATGTCCGAGGCTCGAAAGGCAGCGTGATGTCACTGATGCCCTCTCAGGTAGCTAAGATATGCAGCAAGGCCTCCACAGCCTTCCAGACGTGCCGGGACACCCTCACCACGATGACAGCTGCTATTCCTGAGTTGGACCCAAGGGTATGTTCACGGGCCGGGGCCGCGTCGAGCATGCCGCTCCTCATTGGAAGGTACTTGGAGGTCTATGCAGCTACAGTCATTTGTGCGGCCAAATTTGCGCGTTCGAGCTGGCTGCAAGTCGTTCTGGGTCGAAGAATCTTCTCGCGAAGCTCGCCATGCAAGTAGACGCCGACGCCAGGCCAGTGCAGCAAACTCTCAAAGGTCAGCACGGAGTTTACTCACTATGCCCGTGATGGTAGTCAGGCTGGTTCTGATGGACTTGGCCATCTCATCAATCATGTTACCGTCATTGGCCCGATGTATCGAGCTCGAGCTAACACCCTGATGGCCTCTGCCGAGTTCGAAGTCGAACACTTCGGTGTTGCCAATGCATGGGCGGACCGTGCCATGGCGGCGGTGAAGGAAACGGAAGCCGCACTGCAGCAGGTAGAAGGGCGTAATGGGGTCATGTGGGAGTGTCTGTTGTAGGTGACAGTACCGCATATGCGGCTTACTGTGGAGACCATTATCAGTAAAGTGAAGGTCGAGTGCGAGAAGATCATCAAAGAGAACCGGATGGTCTACTTCGAGCCGCCGCCGAAGGAGATGCCCTCTATTGTGCCTGTGAGCGCAATCAAGCGTACTCCACCAGGAGTGCCAGTCCGCGAGCTGCTCCAACTGTATAAGACGCCTGTGCCCTTCACCCCTGAGGAGTTCGTCCTGAATCGGCCTAACGTGTCGATGTCCTCCTCCGGAGATTCTGTATCCGACAAGTCGATTCAACAGCTGTCGAGCACTTCTGAGACTCTGCCGCCTGTCCAGATCTTCCCCAATGCAAGCTCAGCTGCTATGTATGCCTCTGCCAACGGCAACTCACATAGCGGCCATCCGACCGCGGGCGCCGTGCAGACTACTCCTACCCGTTGAATTAGTCATCATTATTATCACCATCATTGTCATCACGGAATTAGAGCTGTTGATATGAGTAACTGCTGCATCGGTATTGAAGCACACTGCGATACTTCTCGTACCAGTTTCATGTCGCTGCACTTGGTCGCGTTGGGCCGCACCGGCCGGCAGAGAACGGCTCGGTGAACAGTTTACTTTATTTTCATATGAACTCCTCCTCCGACATCGTCACCTTGAGCGTCGGGGGTAAAATCTATCAAATCACGAAGTCTACTTTGGACAAGTATCCTGACACTATGCTCTCGAGGATGGTCTCTAAGGACTGGGAGGGGCTGAAGGAGGAGTCCGATGATGATTGTGAAAGCACTGAGGCGTGCGATACGCCGAGGCCCTCTGTCTTCATCGATCGAGACGGCGCCCTTTTCGAATATATATTGAACTGGTATCGTAACGGGGAGATTTGCATCCCCTGGACTGTCAGCGAGGAGGCCGTCCGTCGTGAGGCGAGGTAGGCGCAGCCTTCACCACGGCTGGCCTTGCACTTTCATCCTTCAGTTACTTCGCCCTTCCTGATGATGTCCGTGTTGTACGTGACACCATTCTGGTCAATGTTCGCGAGGCCGTTAGTTTGGTCCTCGACGATGTCCGCGAAAAGATAGCAAAATGTCAAGCCGATAAAGAGCGAGTTAACGCTCGTTACGTCAATCGCCTTGCCGAGCTCCGAGAGGAGAAGAGAATGCTCAAGGCGCAGTGCGATGTCGATCAGAATCGCATTCGACGGGATGCCATGACGTTCGAGTTACTGCTGCCGATATTAACACAGACTGCTGCTGTTATCTCGCCTGTGGTGGCCATCACCTGCAACCAAGTTAGTCGTCAGACTGTTATCGACATTCGAAGCTCCACAAGGGAAGAGCTGGCGGAACTAGGAGATGTGCTGCTTGAGACGCTAGCGTCCTATGGAGTTCCTGCCAAGTCCATCAGGTGGGCAGCTCGTGGCTATGGTCTATCGTAAGTATCTTCTCTCAGATTATGTCCGACCTTCATCGTGACCGAGTACTCGCGTTGCAGCATCTGTAGCCCAGCTGTCCCGTCTGCCGCTGGTGATACCTTTTCAAGACTAGTCCCCTGCTCAAGGCGACCTGCGGAGCCTTGGCAGCCTCACGTCTCTCCCGACGGCTTCGTTCGTTGGTGCGAGACTTGCTTCAACCGTTCCTATCCGATTGTTGTAGTTCAACTAGATTGATATTATTCACACCTTCACTCTTCACTACCTCACAGCGGTATATTATTGTAAGCCTGGTCTGTTTTACCGACCAGCAACAACAGCACTTCTTACTCTGCTTCGCTCCGTCGTGTTCGTAAGTCATGTTACACCTTTTGAGAACTCGACTCGACACAATGCGACCTTCATGATATTTCGAAACAAAGCTCGCTGACATGACTAAAAAAGGGCGTTTTTAACATCCCCATCACATCTTGGAGACCGGGGAAGACTTCAAAAAGACCTCGACAACCTCAGCAGGGGAAAGCGACGCGTCGTCTGCCAGGGACGGATCAAACTTCGGTAGGACCTAGGACACAACTGGATGGACAGAAGCGCAACGGTGGTCATCACATCTGGGGTGAACTTCATAGCTGCGCCCAGATCGCCCCTGATCTTCAATTTCCCCTGCATGAATGCTGCCTGAGGCTGGAGTTCGTCTTTGACCAGCGCCATGAAATTGGCGTCGATGAGCGAGATGGTGCAGGCGCCGTCTACTTCCTGAAACGGATTCGAGCGAGGCTAGCATAGGGTCATCCTCCGAAGCAAGCGCATCAGACGGCAACAGGTTTCGAGGGGACTCCCAGCTGACCTCAGCCTCGTAGCACTTGCCAGCACCGTCCTTCAAGTTAAGCGTCCATTTCCTCGATTTACCGACCCCCACTTTCTTGCCTTCGTAGATCTCGAAGGTGTAGGTAGTACCCAACTTCTTAACTAATGGACTACCGGGCTTACTAGGATGATCGAAATACCTGGAGGGGCATCCCCCAGTCGCTCCTCAAGCCCTCCCGATTCTGAACCATGCACGATACTCACGCCTTGATTATGTCGAATATCCTGGCAGCTTTCATAGTCGAGCCCGAAGTTTGGGGTTGAACAGCACTTGGTGGCGTCACGGCGTCGCCTCGGGTCTGCGGTCATGGACAGGATTTTTCCCCGTCACGACAAGCCTTTACCACCACACCACCTGCATGAGGCTCATCAGGGCCTCTCCCGAACTGTTGGGATACACGGCGTCTCGAGAGAAGTCGGCCATGGTCTTTTGGATGCCCTCATTGAGGAGATCCTCTGGCTGGTATGGCCATTTTACTGTGACGCCCCACGACTCCTGAGCAGGGCATCGGAGAAGGCTATTGAAGGATTCCAACCTCTGCGTCAGGACTTTGGCAAACCAGCCAGCTCCCGCTTCGAATACATCTCCAGTGCCCTGGCATGAGTAACACTCTAAGAACGCACTCGGTCTGTGAGTACTCCCACTTGATAGGTCTCATGGCACATCGCCACGACCAATGGCGACACAAACTCAGGGGAGAGTTGGGACAACAAATCTGGCGGCATGACCGTTTCAGTCATCCTCGACGCCGCCACTGGTACTATAACGTTACACAGAATACCTGAGAGAGCCCTCTATCCACAGGTTCCGAGTACGCGCTTTACCCCGCTTCTTCCCCTCCAAGGCCATGGACTTGGTCATTCCAACAATTCCAGACTTGGCCATACTGTAGTTAACTTGCCCGTAATTGCCATACAGCCCCGATGCGCCTGATGATTCGCTCAAGTAAAAGTATAAGGACCCTCGATTGCTCACTCGAGACGTTGACGATTCTGCCATAGCCTTGCTCAAGCATGAAGGTCCAGGCGGCCTTGCTGCACTTGAAGACCCCATTCAAATGCACATCCACTACGAGCTTCCAGTCCTCGTCAGTCATCTTAGCCAGGGAACGATCGCGTAAAATTCCTGCCAAGGGCTGAGCTGCGCATCTTTAAAGTTGTTTTGTACCGGCATTATTAATGAGGATGTCCACGCGACCCCACTTGTCCACAGCGGCCTTGATGATGGCGTCACCATCGGTCTAAGCGCACCATCCAACGGTCAGCCCCGGGACGCAATCCATTACCACAGAGTTGTAGTTCGCGATCGCTTCACCGCCAGCCGCAGTAATCTCCCCCACCACTTTATCAGCAGCACGACTGGACTGTCCGGAACCGTCGAATGTTCCACCGAGATCATTCACAACCACCTGGTCAGAAGGTGAGTAAAGTTCGTAGCTACCGGTGCCAGCATAATTCGAGGAGGTTTACTCGTTCCCAGCCTATAGAGCCATTCGGAAATGTGATTCCTCCGATGAAATGTGATTTCGATCAATCACCTCCGAGATTCAAGTTTGGATTCTACAGCACCCGGCGGACCCCTACTACCTTACAACCCCTCTTAGCGAGGTCTAACGCGTATTGCCTGCCGAGCCCTCCACCAGCACCGGTCACTACAGCAACTCGGTCAGCGAAGGATAGCGGTTTGGACATGATGATGGAAGGCTCACCACAAACTGTCCGATAGAAATATTCTCCCTGGGCGTGTGTTTGTAACGCGAAGACGCCATTTGGATTGGAAAACGTTATTCAGAATCATCGTCAGCTTCACCGGGTCGCAGCTTATCCGCTATTCTCTCGGCTGCATCATGATGGCCTGCCTTATGGAGGTACTTCACTGCGTTGCGAGCATCCTCTTGCTCCTTCATCGCTCGAACCTAAATTTCCAGTCCGTGTAAAGTTTACACCGTAAACCTAACTAGCGTAGTCTCTAGGTTCCCTACCAGGTCTCTGTCCTTCTTCATCACATCGAAGGTCTGGCGCGTAACCACTTCAGTCCGGGCTGCTCTCAAGGACTGGATTTCTTGCCTGAGTCGCCAACGGTGCTCATAGAGCAGCACACGTGTCACCCAATAGTACGCTCTGCTCCGCTCATCATCGAAGGTGATGTTGGTGTGATGCTTAGCATGCTTGGCCTTCTTCGCAGCCTGTCGAGCCTCCCAAGCCTCAATATCGTAGTACCTGTGGGGGAGTCTTCCCATTCATTTGGAGCGATAGCCTCTGACTTTTTGCTGGGCATTGTTGCCGTGTTGTAGTCCTCTACGAAATCCTCGAACAGCTTCCTCTCTTCTACATGCGAGAGCGCCTCGATGTCGACGCCCTTCACCTCCACCAGCCAGGTGAGGAACTCCGCTCGCTTTTTATACTGGACACAGAAGGTCACGCAGGCTCGGACCCGTCCGACCCTACCTGGTCTTCGTTTCTGATGATACCATATTTACCGTACTGCTCAGTGACGGCGCCAAGAGGAGCGTCTGCATTGAGATTGCTGAAACGGTTTCGGCGTACGGTGAAAGGCTACTCTTTTTTTCCTTTTTGGCCTTCTTGTGATGATGCTTCTTTTTATGACGTCTCTTTTTCGGGGATGAATCGTCACTATAATCGGAGCCGCTGCTGGAGACCGAATACGACCTGTGAGGCCATTCAGCGAGAGTTGAACAAACGAAGGGTTCGCTCTTTCAGAATGTCCCAACAAAGATGCCCGTTGTGAAGATCAGGCCGTAAAGACTACACTCAGGTGAGCCCTCCGATGCCTACCGTCGTCTCCGTTCTTTCTTCCTATCTTTCCTCGACCCATCGCGTCGTCGATGGTCCTTCCTACTCCGCCTCTCCCGCGACCTGCTACGGGAGTAGGAGCTCCTACTCGAGACTGATTCGCTCTGAGGAGGTGCGGCAGTTTCCAGTCAGAAGTCAATACGCCACTTTTCAGAATACCACCCAATCACGATGTGGGCGTGCTTATTACTCTGGATCTAGACCGCGATCGATGCCTCCTCTTGCGTGAGGATGGCGACCGACTGCGATGCCGTACCCTATCTTCTCGGGACATGCTTCGACAAGATCAACCCGAGTCGAAACGAAATTACGCCTCGGGGCGGGCGCTACTTATTGGGCGAGCGTTTTTCGTTTTCCGCCATCTGTGGTCGGCGCAAGATCGAAGATCATCGAAGGTGATGGGAGTCCATGGAAGCCGTGAACGCCCCAAGGCCTTCACGAGTAAGGGCGACCGCTGCGCCGACCGGGTGTCTTCCTTTGCGCTGCTCGATGTCGTCCCACCGTGTGGGAGTTTCGCTCAGGCGGGGGAGGTCACGTCGCGGTCAGCATGACAAAGCCGGTGATGCTGGACACTCCTAGGCGCTGTGAGCTATCCAGTGAGTATTCGGTGAGGGTAGATCCTCGCTCAGGTGGGGAGGTATCGATGATGGCCAAGGAGGATTCCTTGGAGGGGTCGGCATGGACCTTTTTTGCCATATTGCAGGTATATCTGTGAAGTTCGCAGGGATCACGGTTTTGATTGTCAAGGTGCTTCATGCTGGGCGACACTCTGAGGAGAGGAAGGAAGAAACCTTTCGGGTGGGGTATTGTGGACAGCGGCAGGCTAAGTCGCTTCAGATAACGGAACTTCCTCTCACGGACTTGTCCGTATTGGTCGATGTCGATTCGATCCTTCGTGTGTCGCTGTATGCGGCGAAAGACAGAGATACTACTCAGAGACTGATAGCTACAGGTAGTGCTGGACCGTCCAGATTGAGGTTTCGGTCAACTGACTGCTCTCAGATGATTATTTGGCCAGTCTGGAAGAGCTTCCTGTGCTGCCCTCTGGTCAAGAGCAAGCCTCAGGGCTGTTCATGAGCGGTGACTCCGAAGCACCAAGCCCTGCCATGTCCGATCGGAGCAGTAGTTTACCGGTCTCGCAGGCTTTGTGCCGAAACTCCCAGGCTGCACTCAGGCCTGCACGGTGATGCCTACTTCGCTGGAGAGTGTGTCGTTCCAATCCGAGCTGTGGGGGAGAGGTTTGGCGGCGGTATGATCATGCAGTGGATCGCGTTAGACCCCAGAGGCCTGAGGACGGATGGCTGTCTGGAGGGTGATGCTCGCAGTGACATCCATAAGGTGATAGCGAGGGAAGGCTCGGGCGACCATCGATTCGGCTGCGAGGTATCAGCATTATTCCGGGACCTGCTGTCGAAGGCCCAGACTGAACTCTGGGCACCCAAGATATGCATTAGCGTCAGGGATGCAGCATTCCCGTTTGAAGATCGATTGCCGGTGGGGGGTGTATGGGTGATGGGTAGGAATATGTATCCTCGGTAGCTTCCTACTCAAGTTGCGGTAATGAGGTCTCGGCGACCGAAGGCGAGAAATGGGGACGAACAGCGCGTTCGAGAGGACACGCTCTTGTGTACCCTTCCCGGAGCGAGACTTTGCGGCATGCTGGTGGTGTAGGCGGCCGCATTCGGGAGGAGATGCCGTGCTTTGCGAAGGCCTCCAATGGCTTGGTTCGGGACGATGAGTACGTGCGGGCTCTGACGAAGAATCTGGAGGTGAATGTGGGTGAAGCTCACTGAGCGAGGATACCATTCTCAGGCGACAACGCGGATGCTGTACTCGGTAGTGGAGCAATTAGATGGGATGAAGCAGCGTGCTGAGGCACGGAGGGACAGGTCTCGGACTCCACGCCGCCAGCATCCCCGACGGCTTAGTCTCCCACGAAGACGCACTGTACAAGGACTCCTCCGGGGGGATGGACCGAGCGGTCTGTGTTAGGCCTCGCGATCCCTCTCTAACAGCCCTCGCAGGGCTGACATACTCGCATCGCTAAGAGAGTTTAAAGCGTTGAGCGTGGATCGTGTCAACGATGTAGGGCAGAGGCCGCTTCAGGTGGCAGTTTTAGTCGTGGCCCGTTTTTTGACTAACAGGGGAAGAGCTAGGCAGCTTGTCTGTGTGTTTCACTGTCCTTCAGCGCTTTGAAAAAAAAGGCAGCTCAGTGACCTCGCTCAGGCGAAGCCTCCAGGTTTAGAAGACCGGACCTTCCATTCGGTCATGTAGGATCCATTGCGGTGGGAAATCAGGCCTAGCAGTACCATCGGGAAGGCGGCTCACCATTGGGGTACATGAAGCTGAGACACAGTTGACTATGATGCATTTTGCTAACATGTGCCAAGTTCTTGAATAGTCTCGAGACGTCGACTTGGCTCCTGTAGAGTTATAAATTGAGGGCGGTGCCAGAATCTCAGGCCAGCACAGGGTGTGTGTAGCGTTGGCTTCTCGAGTGCAGACTTCTCTCTGTGCGGCTGCTGGCTCTATAACGGCTTTTAGTGGAAATCTGTCAAGACCACACCTTTAGGAACTTCTGCACGTTGCTGCTATTCTTTCACAGCCATTACTTCAACTCTCACATTGCCGCTTTGAATGCCCCAGGGCGGCCGATGCCTCCTCGGCCTGTTGGTCGCAGCTCTAGCGGTCAGGGCGGATCTACCTGTACACTGCGAGATGAACGACATTGCTGGACTGTGGACGTTCAGTCTTTCTGAAGTCAACAACGCTTCACTGGGTAATAGGGAAGCCGATGATGGCTCTGTGCGGAGCGTTGGTGTTCTCAGTACCTTCCTTCAAGCGAGATCCCGGGGCTTCGTACTGCGGGATATCAGCTCCTGGATATTCCAGCAAATTCATGAGAGCCTTTAATGATTTTGATGATCTTTCTCAATATACCTACTTTCCCGAATCGAGGGTAGGTTCTTCGAGAGGGGTGCATCCTGCTGTCTGGCCATATTCTTCCTATACTTGACCATGTGTCCCTTCTCGACCTCAGACCTTCAATATAACACTAAGCACGAGGCTAATTCTTGTGGACGACGGTGAGGCTACACAGCATAATCGTCATCAGTTGGCGGCCAACACCAGTGGCTTGGTCGGGTCCTGGGATATGGTGTTCGATGAGGGATTCGAGGTAGTAGGTGGACTGACAAGTCGGAGGAGGAGGATATCGTAATCGAGGAAATTGTAGGAGATACTAGTTGTACTTGATGATAGTCGTACTTGGCAAAGTTTTCACGGGACTTTTGTTTCGGATAGCTTACTTTGTGGATAGGGCCTGTTGCTAAGGGACTCGCTTGTTGGTCGGGCAGAGCAGCTCTGGCTCGATCTATTCTTCGCAGGTTCGAATCGGGGCAGCGTCACTATTCGCAGTTTCGCGGTATAGATGTACCGAAGAGCAGTCCCCCGAGGAATGCTTCAATAATGAGGACGCTCATGAAGAAAGTGACGGCCATGTAAAGGGGTGGGAAAGTAAGCTAAACCTTAGCGGGCAGCCCCTTCGATAATAATTCCGCGGTGCGCGGTAGGTTTGTGCGGCGAGACCTTCATCGGATGGTACCACGTTGCTTCAGCGGATCCGCAAACGTAACTACCCCTATGGTTATCGGCAAGGATCCGGTTGATTCGTCTAGGTTCGACTACGGTTGTTGGTATGGTCGTAAGGTGGCACCCCAGTCAGGGTCTGTGCCGCCCCCGCCGCCCTCAGCGGTCAGCAAATCTCCTCGCTGGGGAGGTAGATACGACAGTAACTCTGGAGATGCCATCTTCCAGAGCATACTCATAGGGCAAGCAGCTAGGCTGAAACAAGTAGGATGGACAGACCATTTGGGATCGACCAGGATCGTCTCTTCAGGATCGCCTCCGGCTTCGCGGGATGCAGCACGCACTAGAGCACAGCGAGCCTGGTGGCCGGAGCCCTCTGGCGTCAGACCTGCTCGAGCTCTTCAAGTGGCAGCAGCCAGACTCGTTCAGGTCCTCTTGCAACATTGATAGAGGTACTACTATTAGCGCCTGTCTAGCCGGATCTACTGTGTTGCTGGGAAGGTATAGGGGAGTTGCCTACGAAGACGGGCGACACACTGTATGATCCATTGCCGAAGGAGTGGGATTGGAGGAAGAAGTGATGACTTGCGCAGAGCGCGTGGTCTGAAGTCCTGCTCAATGCCTGGCTCGCCGCTTGTTAGTGATCACGCCTTCACCGTCAGGTCGAGAGGGGTGCACCGTGGATGCATTGAGCTCAGGTTGTCTGGCAGCTGGAACGTACCCTTAGTTGATCAGGGTAGCTGTGGCTCTTGCTATGCCATCGCCTCGACTTATGCGTTACAATCGAGAATCAATGTACTAGATGCTGCTTTTTGTCAGCTCCTACACCGTCTTCATTCAGATTATGCTCATCGGTCTCGCCCTGAACTCGAGCACCGAGCCTATTAAACTGAGCACGGAGTCCATCCTTGCTTGCAGCTGGTGGGCTTGGTCACAGCCTTCGGCGTTGGTTCGTTTGCCGTTGGAGCGTATTCTTGCATTGACGTCTCAGTTTGGTTGAAATCTCTATCACTCAATTTCGTAGCGTGCGATGTCCTTCTCGATATGTCAATGAGTAGGTACAATCAGGCCTGTAATGGAGGCCTCGAAGTCCTCGCTCTGCGTCATGCACAGGAGATGGGCGTGATAGAGGAAAGCAAGCTACCGTAGCTCACTCTCATGAGCTGACCTCGTATACTCGGTGAGCCCGATTCGCGCAGGTACACGTCTTCTCGAGGGGACGTCCCGCCTTGTCCAAAGGATGCGTTCAAGGATCCCGACGAAGTTTGGTATGCTAAGGACTACGGATATGTGGGTGGCTTCTATGGCCAGTGTAGCGAACTGCAGATAATGAGGAACTTGTAATATGCAAGGGGATTCCTTAGCGTGGCTTATCATGCTTTCATTAGAGAGTGGACGGTTGCCAGGAATTGCTCAGTAGTATGTGGCAATTTCTTCTAGGTACGAATTTGGTCCTATGACTGTATCTTTGCACGCTAAAGATTCGGAGTACACCATGTCAAGGGCTATAGAGACTGGTCAGAGTTCGATCCACGCAGCCAATGACTCAGACACTATAGGGGTCACGTAAGCGGAGGAAACACTCACCCGTTGTGTCCTAGCAAATGAGGTTTCGTTCAGGATCGAAACGGACTCGGGTGACATTGCTCCTGTATTAAAGGCCTTACGGGAGTCCCGTTGTACGGTGAAGTATGTGTCGGACTTTCGCCCTGAGATTAACCCGGATGGCGGTGAGATGCTGTGCTAATGAGTATTCCTCGTGAAGGGAGTTGGTGTCTCGTCAGCTTCGGGAGTCTTATACGTGAGATCCAGAGCTGTCGAGTCCTGGAGTGTGTTCGCGGACGACGTCAAGCAGGCGTTGGATGAGGCCAAGCTCAGTGGATCGATCCTCGATGCGTTCGCTGTCGGGATACATGGCTGGGAGTAAGGCACTTACTATCCTCCTTACAATCGTACCTCTACTCACGCTCCAGAGATTCTATATGCTACTTTACCTCGCCCGACATGTACCTGTTTCTCAGATATGTTGATCACAGTGTAGCCCTAGTCGGCTGGGGATCGGAGCTTGACTATGACACTGGTGACGAGAGGCCCTATTGGCTGATCCGCAACAGCTGGAGCTCGTCTCTCCCGGGTGGCGGGTGGGTCTTCCTCTGGCTCATTGTATTGGGGCTGATGGCTTGATCTAGGTACGTGAAGCTGCGTCGCGGCACTGATGCTGCTGGTTTGGAGAGCGGTTCAGTGTGGGTAGAGCCTGACATGTGCCGTGGGAAGTTCCGAGCGATCCTGGACAGCCATGGTCTCACTGGGCGAATGTGTCAGAGCTCTCCTTACTACCCGATGGGTACATCATTCCTCCAGTATTGGAGATCAACACTCATGAATGAGGCATGGGCCCAATGAACTCCGGTGGAACAGCAACTGGCGATGTCGCGTTCAGTATCATCAATGCGTCTTGAATCCGAGCGATGCGTATATCGACTGAATTTGCGTGCCTCGTCCGTCGGACCGATCCGGCAAGTCCCTTTGACGTCGTGTGGGCTCTACCAGAAGGCCTTTTCCGCCTGTAGTGTCCTGTTGGGCGAGTTGTATGGACTAGTTTTCCCGGCATGACGCATGGATAGGTTAGTTTGGTATCTCATGCCGAGCCGTGGAGCACATCAGCGTGTCTCGACTGATGGAGCCGGCACGGAACAGGAGGCCCCACGTCTGTTTGCATTCTTTAAGCCGAGAGGGATGGAGACCACTTGCTCGGCTGGTAGCGATCTTCGGAAATTCCTCAAGCGTGGACAGCTGCACCCTGTAGGTGAGCCTACATCTGGGCAGTAGTGCTAAGTCTGCCGACAATGCAGTCTCCACTGGGATATGTCAATCTCTCTCCTGCTATGTGCTACTTGCAACCTGGAAAGAGCGCTGAGCTCGCTATCAACGATGGTGCATTCGTACGATTTCTGCCCCCATTCAGGTCGCTTAGATCGCGACACAACGGGTCTGCTGCTGCTAAGCGGTGATGGGGACTGTACGAATCGTATGCTGCATGCTGGAATACCCAAGACGTATGTGGCTCTTGTGAGAGGTGTACTGGGAGACAATTTAATTCAAAAAGTAGAAGTCTGAACGGGTGGGCCTGAATCATGCACTCTGAGCTCAGGTATTAAGCGAAGGAGTAGAGCTGCCTGATGGACATGTAGCTGTGGCTCGACTCGAGGTTATTGATGGCGATGATGTTCCCTTCGGAATCGTAGCGTATCCTCTATCGTCAATACCTACCAATGGGTGTAACAACATCGATGGCTTCATAGATATTACCTACTTGGAGATTCTCTATCCGCAGGTTCAATGATACGTATAACGACCACTTGTGGGCGGAATAGAGTAGTTCGGCGAACGCTCGCTGCCGTCGGGCACCCGGTTTTGCTACTTCATAGGGAAGGAATCGGGCCAATCACGTAGCGAGTTTGCTTAGCAGTCATTGATGCCAATTCCCTTCCGGTCAGACTACCGCCAGGAGCTCGTCCCGGGGACTCTCCGGTATCGGTTAATGTTGAATGCATCCCCTAATGTCTTATCGTTTCTTACTGTGCTCAACACTCCTTTTGCGTTCGGAGCTACAGATACCGTTAGTTGGTTAAGGCATTGGCTGCAACTACTAACGCAACCAGTACCCTTGGCTGTCGTTGGGCGCTTGGCGTGAAGGGGCGCCAAGGGTGATCATGTCTTGTCACTCATTTTAGTTTTTGTTACTCGTGTTATGTCTGTCGATCACACGCATTTGGCCCAGCTCCGGAAAGACTTGTCTTCAAAGAGTGCTATCATCCCCGCGCTGAACGAGCTGTCGGAGATGGCGAATGACACCGCGTCCGTGGAGGATTCAGCCTTCATCGAGGTGTGCCATCGCGCTTTTACTGTTCTCAATACGAGATTCAGTGCGACTGCATATTGGCAAGCAGGGCTGGAGCTCTTCCTCAACGTACAGTTCACGTGCGGAGAGGCAGGTAGCATCACCAGAGGGCGCGCCAGATTTATTAGGGCTCAAATTCACGGTATTCATTTGTGGTGATGGCGTGAGATCACGTTGAATAGGTCGCATTATAGCGAGGTCGTGAAGGCATGGGAGGGATTTGCTTTTGCCTTCAGGTGTTTCACTGCCGGAGTGCAACGAGTGGGTAACTCGTGCTGTGGAGGAATCAGATGAGGACGCTAAAGCCAGGGCCAAGGAAAGAATGCGGGCTTCAGTCAGGAGTAAACCTGGAAATCCCAGTAAGCTTAGCTCTGGGCACGCCCGGCGTGCAACGTCGACGGGCCACTGTGGTGCGGACTGCACTTCCGTGCTGTAATTGTCTCGTGGACCTTGAGTCATGGTAAGCAGCGTCGTATAGTTCTGAAATTGCTACGATTCAGTTCATGGCGTGGCTGACGATGCCATGACTCATCTCGCACTAATTGGCAGTGAATGATTGCCAAATTAACAGTGTCAATGCCAGGCTGAGAAGTCAGAAACCTTATTATCTTGCCGAAGAATGAGTATGCAGTGCTGCCCTTTTTCGAGAATCTCGAATCGAGATCCGACAATCGCCGAACTCTTCATGCTTCGTGGACCCGGGATCCGGGTACTCGGTTCACGAGAGCACCCATGCGAGGAATCCCCTGGATGAAGATCGGTTTGAGCTCGAATGGCCGCTAGATGGGAGTCAAACTATAACCGTAGTGGAGTGGACTCTTCGGAAGCGATTCGGTCGCATCTATGCCTTTGATAGTGAACGAGAAGCTACGGCCCGTGTTCGGAGGAAGAATCCATGCTCGCTCTGCCCACGCGAGGGATCAACGTTGAAAAAACCGCAACAAGTAGATCATGGTCGATCAAGATCGAAAATTTTTTTCTGCAGTCGGGTATATATTTCAATCATGACGCCGTTAGTCACTGATGAGTCCCTGTGGTGAAGACGAAACGTGTGCTAAACCTTTACTTAGCTCCTAATTCCGCACTCTTCGGCGATTAGTCAGAACAAATATTATATTTGCTCGCTGTTAGTAAGTATCGAGGTGGATGGTACATACCGAGATACTGAGAAACTGAGCGACTTCTTCGTAAGGAAGTTAGCCCTTGGTGAGTGGCCACTGGCGATTGTGTATCGGGCCGCAGCTTAATATTGCTACAGTGGTAGACAATATATGATGACCAGCTCCTGCTGTAAGGGCATTGACAGATTGGGTCTAAGTGATGGCAGCTCAAGCTCACATATTTCTTCTCATCCGAGCTCTCCTAGCGGATCTTTCGAAGTACCATTTCGGGGTTGTATTTCGGCCAATGATGGTAACTGTGGCCCACAGTCTGTGGGGTCGAGATCGAGAGACGAGCTCACTTATTGGGCAACGGCGAGTATAAAACCCTTTCGATACTGCCGGGCTTCGTATACTGATGCCTCTGAAGTGGATCGTTGAAGCTGGGACCCGGCCGCTGATTGGACACGAGTGGTGCTAATCAAAGGAGGTTTCGTGTCTATATCGGAACTCGAGTTCGGATGCTGCATCTGTATCGAGCCGCAACTTGAATTTTCGATGTCGCCGTTCTCCTGGTTTCCAGGCCTTCATGTGATGGGGGAGGGCAGGGCACTCTGCTTTAGATACCCAACAGCAGCAGCTGCTCGACTTGCTCGGTATTAATCTAGAAGATCTCCGGGCAGCTGTCGCTGAAGCGGAAGATCATGGGATGGACCAAGGAGCGCCCCCAGCCAGTCGTGACGGTAGGAGTTGAGCAGAGACCATCTCGACTCGCTCTGTCATGGAAAGCTCAAGGCTGACAGAGATTATGACATACTGTGGCTTGACCCCAATTGAAAGTCCCAATTTGGACTCACGCGACTAGGGCTCCAATCTGAGGGTATACAGGATTCCTATTCCTCATGTTTTCAGCGCGGAATGAGCTGAGGATGGTCACTCTAGAGAATGACGAGCTATGCGTGATGTGCCAGGAAGAGATGAAGAAGGGTTCTAAAGCTAAGGTGGGTGACACTCCCACGATAGCTAACAGCTCAACACTGGGCGAGCCTGTTCGAATCAGGATGAGCTCGTTTAGATCGCAGCATTCTTGTCGCTTGATCATATATAGCTTATATGCGGCTCCATTTGTCGGCTAAACAGTGTTCGGTCTAGTCACAGACTCGGAGGAAATCTGTATCAGCCGGATTATGCTCAGAAATTGCCGGAATGTGGTCACCTATTTCATGATCGATGCATAATGGAGTGGCTGGAGAGGCACAACACCTGCCCAATATGCCGCAACGACGACCTGCAGACTGAGAGGAAGTAAGCATGCGGGGCATCCCGCTCTCAAGTTGAATACCGTCCAGATTTACCAGAGTGGCGGGCTCTCTGCGGCTCTTTCGGCTCGCCGCATGTAATGGTTGCCGTGCGTAGAGTACGCGTGTGCTTCAGGGCATATGATGATATCGCGGAGAAGGTTCGGCACAATCGAGCTGCGGAAAAGTCGAGCGGGCTCTATGCATAGATAGAGTTTTCTGATGTTCCTTACACCCACGAGCTATTCTTTTGTATTCGTCGCAAATACCTTCATACATACTTGTTTTCAAGTGTTTGGTCGTGTTGCGGATATCTTTGGAGTGCGCTACGGTGAGGATGCATCCTGCGGCCTTTGAGGGTCTCCTCGAGCCTTTTTTTGTAGTTCGGATTCAGCATGATGCCCAGCGGCAAAGGGAGAGCCAACAAGGGTAAGTCGACCTCGGGGGCCTCGTAACAAGACTCTCGTTTGTTTTTGTCGATCGGCTGTTGGGGTTGCTGTGATTTTGCTGTACGTAGTTTTCCGGTAGTGCTTTAGGCCAAACGTCACTGGTCGCGTACTTTTCTGACCTCGTCGCTGCTGTGCCTAGTCCGGCAAGAGCTCCAGGCCGTTATAATGTCCCTTCCAAAAGCCTTTTAGCTAGGCTATGTCCCGCGTTCCGCTTGTGGCGAGGACATTTCATGATGAGACTCGGCGCATCCAGTTCACTGTATGCACAGGGTGAACTTTGCGACGACAATGCCTCCCTGCTCCGCAGCGTCCGAGGCGTCAAACTCGTTGACCCTTCCTTGCATTCAGACTTTCCACATGAAATAATAATACTAGCAGATACTCGTCGCACCCCTCAGGATCGCGACGCCAGTCGATTGGCGAAGCGACTGGCAACGTGGCTGTTCATTCGGAGTGTCGCTGAGTTACGATAGGTCGTTGTGCCGAGTGGAATAAGTATACGGCCTCCCCTGCCCCTTACAGCTCTTTCGTACGAACCATGGAGCCGGCAACCCCGGCACGTTCGGAGAAGGGGTCCACGTAGGGGCACCATGAACCCGATGAGCGCTCCCAAGACAACGACGAAGAAGAGCGTGAGCCAGCGCCAGCAGCAACCCGGAAGTGGCTCAAAGGGTAAAGTCTACCTGGACTTGCCTTCCGAAGGGCCTTGCATTAATGGGAGATATCTTCCAGGTGGAGCGGTACGAGACCTGCATCAGACGGCATTGCCTACGAGCCATACCGGCCTGCAAGCATCCTTGAGCCCGAAGCCAGTGCACGCAGCGCTTTTGGATCTCCCCAGAAGTATCAGGCCCATCAGTCCCTTAATGAATTTAGTTCATCGATTTCGGAGATGTGTAGTATTCGGTAGTCACTTGGAATCTGTTAGGTCACGATGGAACGGTCCGCATCAAAGACGAGAGGCCACTGCAGAGCAAGGCCTACAGGAAAGCGTGTGCTGAATACGCGTACGCCTACCTCAGCAAGCATGGCTACCGCTCGGAGTAAGGCAGATACCAGTACCTCAATCCTTCAGCTGTGTCCCTTTCAGTCGCATGAAACCCGGCTGGTTCGACAGTCCTTCCACAAGAGAGTTCTTCTCCGTCTGCGAGTTCCTTCTGGAGCGCATCGACCCCAACCTGATCGTCTCTGCCCCTCAGAAAAAGAGCACTCCCGAAGACCTCATCTCCATTGTTAGGTGATTATCCGCTGGCTGTGTGGTCGTTGCTCACTGTCTGTCGGAATGCAGTCTCTAGGGGTGTAGATTGATCTCCCTCTGCTCTCTCAGGACAAAGCTGTTGTATCCTTACGACGTGCCCAAGTCAGCTCTGGCCAGCGTTGGGGCCATAACCACTTGGCCGGCCCTACTGGGGTTACTAAGCTGGCTGGTGGAAGAAGCAGATGAGACCGACAGGATGAAAGAGCGGGTCAACTCTATCTCTGATGCCTCTCGGGTACCTCCGTCATCAACTGGGTGGATAGTTGCGTCATTGAGTGAACTCAGGCTCGTGAGAAGGCTCTTGGCACAGCATACACTGCGTGGGTACAAGCTGGACAGGCGCAAACTCTGGTAGGCACTGACTGCCCTTGAAGGAGCTGAGTGTTGTTCACTGTCTAACAGGAAGAGACTGCAATGCTCGACAAGATAGAAGGCCTCATCAGGGCAGAGTATGACGAGTTGAAGGGCGAAAACGAGAAGGTAACTGTGCCGTGGCGCGAGATCTGTCGACGGGTGCTATGTGTCTTCAGTGTGAGAGAATTATCGGGGATAATGACACGGCTGTGGAGAATATTAAAGACAGCGGGGACCTCGATGACCCGGAGGAGTACGAGAGGAAGAATGAAGAGATTCGCGGCCGCGTTGGTGAGAAGGTCAGGTAAGGCAGTAGACGATGGAACTTTGCACGGGCTCCGTTCGACGTCGAAATGCAATGGAGGGGTTCACATCGATCCTCATTATGGCAAAAGCTCTTAGGGAAGTCGAAGACTTGAGAAGACGTGAGCAAGAGGCGTCAGAGGATAGGCAGAGGTGGGAGCAGAAGACGGGGAAAGAGAAAGAAAAAGAACAGAAGCTGAGGGATCAGGTGAGAGAAAGCTTCAGCGAGGTGCCCCTCCAAGTACTACCGCTCTCAGATTAGTGAGCTTACTCAGCGCGTGGACGCCCAGGCTTATAGTCATGACGACTTGGCGCAGCTCTTGGCACGCGCGAGGCGACTGGATGAGGAGACCCGTCAGCTGCAAGAACAGGTGGGGGCAGACGAGCCGTACAAGACCCTTCAAGAATCTTCAAGAGCCACCAGTAACGGCTCAGATAACTCAGTGCGACTCGGACACTATCAGCGAGGAGACTCAGGCCCGCACGGAACAGAATACACTTCAGGGGTACCGTCGTGCTCGGCGAGAGAATATGGGAACCTCTTCAACAGGTTGTGCCACGAGTTTAATGAGTGCATCGGAACCGGTGGTCATCCGGCAATCCCTCGGGCAAACTTCAATCCGGAGGCAGCTGATTTCCTCAAACGCACCTTCGGGTCCTTGGCCGCAGTGAGAGTCTGAGGGCACTACTCGCGTAGTTTATACGGCCTCTTCTCAGCCTGGATTGAACATCGAGTCTCTCGTGGATGCCAGGGTAGAAGATACGCGGAAGAGCTTATTCAAGGCTGAGGCACCGACCGCCGAGAAGCTGGCTGTCTTGAGTGTCCTCCGGTTAGGATGCTCTCCGAGAATATCTTGAAAGTCGGGAACAAGCTGACAAGCAGTTGAAAAGAAGGCGAAGAAGGAGATCAAGACGGTGGCTATGAAGGAGGCTGAGTGGAAGGAGACCAGAGAGGCTCTACTGAGGGACCGGGCAGAGTCCGAGAAGAAGGTGCCCTCGGGACCTCGCATTCATCCGGCTTTTCTTATCGGCTCCTCCGTCTCTTGTCAGGCTGTGGCGGATGCGGAGGCACGCCTGGTGGAGCTCGACAAGCAAATCAAACATCTGCATGAATCCTCTGAAGCGCAAAAGTCGAAGCTGCTCGAAGATATTGCGGCTGCCGATGAAGAAGCACGAGAGTTGGAGGAGCTCACCGACCAGTCGGTCCGCGAAAGGAAGGTGAGAATTGGCCTTCGACGAACTGGAGCTAGGTGCGTGCATACCGGGCGGTACTCGTCTGAGCGGTTTTTGCATTATCCTTTTCCGTGGCTGCAACAGAATGCGATGGATTATGCAGAATCTTGTTCTTAGCGTGCTCGGTTAGCTGCAGTTTATCGCGCATACACGAGCTCAGCGGATCATCGCTAGCGTCAGCCTTAGTCGAGCGTTTCAGGGATACGAGCAGCGGTTCGAAGCGGCGGTGGAGGTGATAAACTCAGTGGTGGAGCACGGTCTGAGGAAGGCTGAGGACCTAGACCACTGCTTGGATGATGAGCTCATGCGAATGCAGGAAGGTGACCCTCCCAACTACAGCCATTTGACGCGCGACGGTCTTCCACTCAGAGCTCCCCATACGGAGTGGATAATTAATATGCTGTTCACAATGGTACATGAAGCTGAAGCAAGTTTCACAATTAGTGGGAATACCTCGAGTTGGGTGGCCACATGTGGGGCTCGAGTTGTGCCACTCTCCAGTTTGTTAAATTCTCAACTCATACAAATGGCAGCAACAAAGCGCCACCGAAGTGAGGTGAGCTCCACTGCTGCTGAGAAGGCCCCGGCTAAACCAAAGGCTCCAAAGAGGGCAGCAGGGAAATATGAGGAAGCCATGAGCAGGATCCGGGACAAATTCTGATCGAGGTGAGAAGGCTCACTGAATACTCTGGTCTCATCAGCCCGTGCTGTGTGGCTGCTCCTCTATTGTATAGGGTCGATCTCGAAAGCGTAACCCGGTTCATTCTCTCAGGCTCCAGAGTCATTCTGCCTTCTCTGGGAGGCATGCCGGAAGCTCAATCCATCCAACCCTTGCGCTGCACTGGAAGGCATCGGTCTGAAACTAGTGGGCCCGTTCCAGGATGTTGCGGAGGCGTCTAACTCGCGTAAGATAAGATTCTGGATTTACATATATTGAACTTAAGAGGGGGGATTTTCAGTATCGATTGCACACCTCGCCTGAGTGCCTGTTCTGTCGGCGGTGCTCACTACGCTCTCAATATTAAAGCAGTAGCCGTGTCGCTTCAGTCCAGAGCGAATGGCGGTACTTCTATGATCCTCCGGAGGTCGTCACTGTCATGGTGGACCTGGAAAATCTCGGTCGGCACTGGGCCTACTACGTGGACAAACCGGGCGACTCTCCGATCAGCGTAATCGTCTCATCGTGTTATTGTCGGTAGCAGCAGGCTCCCCAACTAGCAGGTACTGGTTGCCTCGCGTGCAGACGACTGCAAGTTCCGAGCAGCATCCGACTCTGTACTGTCTCTTGTCTACGACATAGCGCAAGAGCATGACCGGGGCGAGAAAATAGTATCTGCGATCGAGTCGTAGGTTGTGGGTAGCGCTTGGCTCATAGCCTTCGAGGGGTTCATGCTCTTTTAACTGTGGTCACTTTCCCGTCTCGTGACATTGATTACGGTCACTGTGGCAGCCTTCTGTAATAATCCCTTTGATTTTGTAGGGTGTGTCGTGATAAGACCGAGTTGACGGTATCGACAAGTGCATGGAAGGCGCGGATGAGGCGGGCACAGGGGACCACATTCAACGGTCTAGGTGTACTCGTGCCCTATGATAAACACACCGAGGTAGTGGCAGCCTCAGTATCGCAGCACGCGCGCGGCCAACAGCACGTGTGTGTTTAATACTGTTAGCTTGCGGCCCTCAATTTCTCGATTGGAATGTTGTGCCAGCGGGATTTCTATTAGGTTGGCTATCGCGAGCTCCCCGTGAGCTCCAAAGCGCTCAGAGGCATCCTGGACAAGATTCGAGATGCTCCACCGGCTGAGCGGGACACCTCCAAGTTGGATGAAATCTTCACCTGGACCAACATAGGCAATGACGAAGGTGGGTACATCAGCCGTGGCACTCCTGCTGGCCATAACACGGCACCATACTGCCCTGTCAACTCACTCAGCAACGATGGTTTGCTCTTTGTCAGGAGACTTCGGTATGGGACTGGAGCTCGGCCAGGACCTATTCTGCGCAGACAAGCCCGGCGTGACTCCCGTGTTCACCAAACCACTCACTACGATTCTTCGTAATGCGTACAACCTACTTGGAAGGAAGGCGTTCGTGCCCGTTCTCGAGGAGCATACTCAGGTGGGATGTGTGTAACGTAGTAGTTTGCCTTTCAGATCAGCTGCAGGGTGTCTCACCGAAATTATCAAAATTGACGCCTAATGTGATTGAGAGTCCAAGAAGGGCCTCGCGGGGGGAGGGTCTATGGTCTTGCTGCATCCGCTGGAACTGCCGGTTGGAATTATTCGTATCTTTTGTCGCAACACCCTTGCTTTCTCCGAGTGTTCCACTCAAGCGTGTTGCAGCCGGTTCCCATCGTCTCTACGATGCTTCTTTCAGTGGCGAGTATCCCAGTTCCAAGAACTAGGAGAGAAGTGTGCGGGTCTAGCTCCTGGATGCTTGGCCCTCCAGAAAATTTCGTGATGAGTCGAAAGAATGCAGTCCATTATCTTTATCAATATAATGCAGTTAACTAATGCCCTGCTCAAGCTGGCCAGTGTTCATCAATCCTGTTCGGGTGGTTCGCTGATAAGGAACCCTCGGGAGGTCGGACGTGGCAGCTGTCTGTCCATGTCTAATGCCAAAGTCTTTGCGTCGACACTGGGCACGGTGAGCGTCCTCATTGGCGGCATGTACATCGGTAACTACGGCTTCGCGGCGCGGAAGAAGAGGTACAAGGATGAGGATCTGCCGACAGAGAGAAAGCGCCGGAGAATATTCGACGAGATAGCCGCGTCATGGGACTACAAAGTGAGTGTTGCTGTCATGGCTTTCTTCGCCCGCGACCCTCTCGACGGACGCTGTCATATGCTGGGCAGCGCTGAGCGGTGGTGACAAGCCCGTATAGGCGTCCCTCTATTGCTTGTCAGGTGCGACTCGACGAGTACCTCATGGGTATAACCCGGTGGCGGCGGCAACTGATCGCTAATGCCGAGGGAGATGTCCTAGAAGTTGCTGTTGGCACCGGACGGAATTTCCAGTGAGTTGAACATCCATGACGGCAGATGCTCGCCTGAGGCTTCTCCGGCGCTCACATTGAGCTTTGCTTCGATGAGCCGTTGTGAACCATTTGTGCCGTCTCAGGTTCTACAACGCTAAAGCAAGTGGCATCAGTGACGGCCATTGACTTCAGTCGAAGGATGCTCGAGACAGCGGAGTCGAAGAGGCATCTCGTGGACCCAATACCACTGCACTTGAAGAGCGGCAACTGCGCTTCTATGAAGGAGTTCCCTGATAAAGCCTTTGATACGGTGGTCGATACCTTCGGTATTTGCTCATTCGAGGACCCCACTGAGACCCTACTGGAGATGAAGAGAGTCTGTCGGGGGAAGGTCCTCCTTCTCGAGCATGGTCAGAGCACCTACCCACTATTCAGGAAGTATCTTCACAACACTCTGATCAAGCATGTTGAAAAGTTCGGCTGTTACAATAATCGAGAGATTCTGCGCCTGGTCAAGCAATCAGGTATGAGGGTGCTCCAGGTCCAGCGGAAACACTTTGGAGCGACCTATTACATCGTTTGCGAGGCTCATCCCGAGTCGGAGGATAGCGAAGGGGCGGCTGATACTGTGGACGAGGATAGGGTCGCAGCATGACATTGGGGTGGTAGATTTGTTTCTGGATATTTTCCTTGGCTTTCCCCGGACGTCAATTGGGGCCATTTTTTTGGAGTAGCAGCTCAGCCCATAAATGTGGAACTGCTTTTGCACACTCAGCAGCATGAAGCGCAAAAACTCTGGATATCGCGGCGAAAAGCTCGGCGACCGAATCTGAGCGGGATCCGAGTGTGCGTTCGCAATGGATGCCGCTAGCTGTGAAAATAACGCAACAGATGGGGGCAAAAATCAGTGTAGTACCCAAGTTAGTTCTTCTGCAGACAGCATCTTCGAAGAGGGGTGTTTTTCGGTGGCTCAGCTATCCTGAGAATCCTGCCACCGTTAAGACACTCTTCCCATGTGGAATAGACTTAAAGTCTAAGACTGAAGCTAACAATTGGATCTCCAAAGTGTAAGACTTACAAGATCCAATTGTTAACTGCACTCAAATCTTTGTCGAATCCACGTCAAGCGACCTGGAATCCCGTAGGTGGGTTAGGGCTTCGGTATCTAGCGTACCTCCAAGGTCCACCTGAGTCGCTCTTGAATTATCCGTGGACGCCATGCGTGTTGTGAGCCTGCCGAGATCAGTTCAGTTGTGCAACTTCATTTCTTCATGCCGCAGTCTTCTGCCGCTCTCGAGCTGCAGTTTATGGTAGGTCGTGTACAGTTCCGTCGCATTTATTTCGTCGGGCCTGCCAGCCATTCGGCTAAGACTGTTCATTTCAGCTCGGCTCGGGACGATGCTCCAAGCAAACTGGATGGGCTTCTACGGGCGGTGCGGGCGGTGTTCGTCGCGTTGGAGATTTACAGTATATTGAAGATAATCTCGTAGCCTACAGTGCTGGTGATTTGGTCATTGTCATGAACACCGATACAGGTATTCCTGTGATCAGAGCGAGGAGGATTCTGGGAAATTGACGAGTCGTTGTTGCTATTCCTCTCAGGCAAGCAGATTGCCTACACCGGCCATACCAGTCTGGTCAGCGCCCTGGCTTATGGGCCAGACGTAAAGCTCATGGCATCGGGGCAATGCAGAAAGTGAGTCTTCGTAGTCGCCCATGCCATTCACGGTTGAGTTCCTCTACAGGGGGCACTCGAAGATCAGCGACGTGCATGTCTGGGACCCCCACTGTTTCGACTCACAAAAAGTCCTGTCAACTCCAATGTGAGAGCCACCGCGCTCCCCATCCCCCTTCCTTCACTGCTGGCCTCCCTTGGCACAGGCTTCGCCTTGCCTATCATGACGCGCCGTCCATCTCTACCTTATGCTGGCTGCCCGGGCTCGAGCGGTTACCTCTGCTCTGTGGGGGCTGGGCCGCAGAGGCAGGTCATGGCCGTGTGGAAAGTTGGAGCGTGCGCACCGACGAGGAGGGCGTCGTTAGTAGCTCGCTCCTCGTCGAGGTGGCGGCCAGAAGGTACGGGTCGCGTTCTATCGATGTCGTGACGCGCCGTGCTCAGCCCATCTGTACTACCACTTGTGCTGCCGCTGAGGTCGTCGGCAGCCTCCCTCTCTTCGAACATGAAGATGCCTATCAATGGGCAATCTTCGGCCATGGACGGATGGTCAAGGTGTGGACACTCAGCAGGTCTGTTAACTGTCACGTCGCAAGTTAGTGTGTTATTGGCGTGCTCAGGTATCAGGCTTCGGTGAGGTCAATTCGAGTATCATTCCCGGGATCGACGGCTCCGCTGAGCACCACCTCCACGCCTCGCACGGCGACCTCCGCGAAGACCTCTGCGTTCCTGCGTGCTGCGGGAGCGCAAAGCAACATCATAACCAGCCTGGCCTGCGTCGAGCGTGCGCCTTACAATAGGGAGAAGTGAGGATCACCTCCGCAGATCCCTGCAAGCCTGCCGCAAGCAGGTTGGTGGCAGGCAGTGGTGATGGTGTCATATACTTCACTGAGGGCCACCTTTGTCTTCGTGAGCCGTCTCGTGGACGGAGTATCTCTGAGGTCCTGCTCTGTAGGCTCGGTTGAGCTCGAGACCGGGGGCGACCCCGACGCAATGGCAGTTGTGTACTTGAAGGTTTTACGGAAGCGCGTTGTGGCCTTGCAGGAGAATGGATGGTGTAAGGAATGAGCTGTTGCCCCGTCTCGGTGCCGAAACTGCTCGCGGAGGTACTATTCTCGGGGACCAGCACCAGACCAAGTCCCGTCGAGTGGCGCCACCAGGGGAGCGGCTCATCGGTGCCAGCCTGTGGAGGTTCGAGAGCTCATCTTGATCGATACTGAGTCCCTTTTCTACTATAGACATTCCCTCGCCCTTCAAACCGCGGAGAACCCGTATGCTGGTGTACTGGACACCCGCTTTGACCTACTCAAACAGGTGATTGGATGCTTGTCTTTCACTTGCCGGAAGATGGTGATGAAAGTCGGGGGAATCGTGTATAAGCCGATCGCCGGTGCGGCGACTCCTGAGGCTTATCACGCACGAAGACGAACTGTCCCTCCATAAGGGCCTTATGGAATGGCGGCTCGTCTTATGCCTTATGATAAGGCTCGTCCTTTTTCGTCGGTAACACTGTCCTCGATCGAAGCGAGCTGTAATAGGAGTGCCCGCGTACCTGTTGTCAGGACATCAACAACCCGAGGCAGCTCCTAGCCTCCGCACCATCAACGTCATGTACCTGCGTCGCTGCCGCCTCCGGGCCCATCCTCGTAGTGGGTTGCAGTGATGGTGGGTCGCTCTACATCTATCGAAGATCATGTGAGTAACCTCTGCACATTTGAGCTCGGTCACGAGCAGCGCGGCCCGGCTTTCAGATTCTGCCAGGACGCCCTTGACCCTCGCGTCCACGTTGACCGCTGCTAAGCTCCTCCACGGCGCCAGCGGTATCGATAGCACTCTATGCGTGACGTGCATCGATGCTGTAGGAGCGGGGTCCATTTCCGCCTATAATTTTCGCTTTCGCGTCGTGTAGTGGCGGAGCGCTGATCAGATGAAGGTTGAGTCCGAAGATGCCCGACCGCTCGTGAGGGTCGCCGTTGGCTACAGTAACGGCTACTTCGTTATCTTTGACATGATTAACGACAGCCGCGAACTCAGCGCCGAGGACATCACCATACAGTAGGGAAGATATTTCGCCCGCAAGCGACAGGGCATATTGCAGGTATGCTAGAGGGTTGAGCAAATCATCTCCGCTCACTGCTTGCCACTTGTCTCCGCTAGGAGGCCATTGTGCCGTCGGCTGTCAGGATGGGCTCGGGTGAGTCTGATGGCTGCCCATTTCCTGATGCTTACCCCTCGGAATTCATAGGTATCTCCTGACGTTCAAGGGCGCAGCTCCGCCCAGCGACGACGTCAGTGTCGCTGAGTCATTGGTGGCCGACAAGCAGACCCTTCACGGTCACATGTGCCCCATCGATAATATCATGTTCGTTGTGACGAGCCCTGAGGCGCCTCCAGAGCAACCGCACGCTGAAGAGCGTCAGGCTATCCATGAGTGAGCTCTGTTCTGGTCTTTTCTTACTGTTGCAGTATGAAACGCCGTCCGATCCTTCGAACCACTTAGACGGCTAATGCTTCCAGGATGGTCCATGGTACTCCAGTGATGCCCACCGGTACCGGCCGTCGTCTGCTCAACCCTCGGATGTTGGCTCAACAGGCTGAAGAAGCTAGGGCAGAGCTTCCTGCACTTTGCCTCCTCACATGCAGCAGCAGGGATAACCAAGTAACGCCGCTCCGCAAGCCAGCGAGGCTGAGTACAAAGTGCCCCCAGGTACTGTGCTTCGACCCCTCTACCCACAGTAGGATCCCGCAGACACTCAAGGTACGCGGATGGTTGTGCCGTCTCTTCTCACTTACTCACAGGTGCTTGAGCTCGGAAGGGCAATGAGTATGCCTTGCAATCGCTGGAGACTGCCTTCTAAAGCCTCACAAGTCTGTGCAGAGTTAAACGTCTTGGCTGGTTTCAAAGGTGGCCTCCATCCTGGGCGGTCGGCTAGACATGCTATACCCACCTCAGGTGGCCGGCCTAGCAGTGCCCCGGGCAGCACTGCCCACTCAGTAGGCTCCACAGGCTACAGACAGGTAATCCCTGTCCCGTCTAGTCCAGTAGCTCAGTCAGTGCCGAGGTCCTCAGGTCAGAGCATCCCCGGATGGCCGCTTGCTATGCCTCTGCGATAGAGCAGCAGGTATTGTAGAAGTTGCTGTTGCATGCAGTGGTGAGCGTATCGCCCACAGAAAGACCCACGGTAGTTGTAATGCCTCGGTCAGCTGTGCCGTTGCTACAACTCATCCAGGCTCGGCGTCTCCTAGTGGTATCGCCTGGATCGACAACGGGACGGTCGCTGCCGTCGCTGTCGATGGCACCGTCTCTCTCTGGCGAGTCCCTGGAAGCGCGCCTGAGAATCAGGTACTGCTACGCTGTGTGTGGTCGCTTTGAGTTCCGCAACTTCAGAGCCCGGTTCCATCTTCACCGGGGAAGGTCGCGAAGGGAGTGCCCGAAATTACCGAGGCGGAGCTGCGCGAAATGCTGGCCTGTGACGATGGAACGGCTGACGAGGACCCCGATGCACCTCCCGAGATTGAAGATAAAGAGAATCAGGTGAGTTACGATGTTCATTGAACGACGGCGACAGAAGCGTCCGAAGGCACCCTCCCCTGGTGCGGAAGCGATGCCAGAAGAGACTTCAGAAGGAGAGGATGAACTTCGTAAGCTCAACCGTCGTCCACCCTGCTGCCGGTTTTGCCCGCAGTGTCCGCTGAGTTCCAAAACCTCCCCTTGAGGCAACATTCAGTTCTTTGCGAAGTTTCGGGACGCCACTGAGGGTCGTCTTGGTTTCTGTCTCAGCATCTACACAGCATTATCAATGGGAGGCTGAGGTCGACCCGGATAAAGACTACGGCTGTTATACGTGGGAATCACCACAGAAGAGGATAGAGAGAAAAGCGTAGTAGATTCTCTGCGGCGTGCGCGGAGTTCGTGTGCTCATGTCAGAGTGTTTGAGGCGCGGAGAGCTCGACGGGTGACGGTAGCCGGGAAGGTTGGCGAGAATCAAAGAGGCCCCAGCCAGTTTCCCTGGAAGCAAGAAGGCTTCGTCGCTGGTACAATCTAAGTTCGCTGGGAGAAGCCAGTGCCATCGAGGCTCAGGCACCCCATCATCACGCTTCAATCCGAGTGCGACTACTACCGGCGTATCAGAACTCCTCTCCGCTGACTGCGACCTCGACGATCGTTTCGGCCGCCATTTTGCTGCTACCGTGAGTTGCTTCATGGAAGTAGTCTTCCCGGCTCACTCCTGAACAGGCTCCTGCCAAGACGAAGCTCTCGCGTGGTTCTCTCGTGAAAGTGAAGACTTCGGTTGAGCCTGGTGCATACGTCATCAGAATCAGTGGCCCGAGCTGTGCTGAGCAACGGATTCGCAGAGTAGGCTCAACTTCCTGACACTATTTCCAACGACTATTCGAACTCCTCTCAGGTCATAGCTGACCTCGGGGCTCAAATAATCCGCATCGAGTCCCCAGTCGACTCAAACTCGGTGAAAGTCCCCATCGGCTTCGATCTATCAGCACGGCTGAAGATCGATGTTCGCGGATTCCAGCAGCATGGGGCTATCAAAATAATGGTAGTCACACCGTTGTCACCACAAGAGGCTTGTGGGCTTGTGGTTATGCCGTCGAGAACCATTCGCGGCTCACTACGTCGTGGTCGATAGCCCTGTGCTCTGAAGATCTCGGCTTCCTCCGCTCACGCTTGCATTGACGGTTTATCGTGGTCGTTGCACAGGTTCCTCGACGCAGAGCAGGAACAGTATGTGGTTACGGGGATAAGTTGCTGATTGATACAGCTGGGCTTCCAGCGACCAAGCCGATAACTTAGTCCGCCGCCTTATTGATTATACCGTATAAATGTAGCCGCAATTAAGAGTGGTTATGAGCATGTTGGAATAGATTTCCGTCAAGAACGATGCTGTTGGGTTGCTACAATGACACGCCCGGCGTAGGAAAGCGGCTCTAAAGCATATCGTGCAACGTCCAAACCCTCTCCAGCATAGAGCCCCCGCGCTCTCTCTTTGGTATGTGATTCGTGAGATGACTTCCTCGCTAGGCTCTAAGTATTCCTTTGAGGTGCTCATCTGCGAAACTTCCGCCGCGAAAGAGAGATCGCTTCTCCAAGGTAAAGAACGCTACCTGACGGGGGTATCTTGCTAGGGTTGTCGAGTAAAATTGGTGTGATGTTCCGGTGTGGTGCCGACTACTCAGGTCACCAGATCAGACTAACAAATCAACACAAGGAGTAGGGTCGGTGTCTTGACTGACTGAGCCGTCTCGGCTCGATGCTCACAACAGATTCAAGGACAGCAGCAAATACAAGTGAGTCACACGGCCGCAGTAGATGTCTCAACGACGTCACGAGGAGGGTACTTGTAGAGGAGGTAATGGTCCCGATCCCTTTCTGGCATAAACATGAAGTCGGAATGCGATAGTGACTTGACGACTGTGGCTTGCAAGCACTCGAACGACTAGGCGTAGGAGGGTCGAGACCATAGCACGGGCGTTCTCACCAGTGACGAAGGTAAAGTTGAGCCTCTTGTATAATTGTACAGCGCCTTCCTCTTCCGGATCTACCATGAGGTAAGCCGCGGTCACTCTTGGCCACTTGAGACGTATCTACAGTCCAGCGTGTAATTTGCCCGTATGGTCAGAGTGGGGTTGTGATCCAGAGTTACATCTTCGAGGGCCTTTCGAAGCATCATCTTTCCTATCCCCTTGCGGCGCTCATTGAAAACCACATATACGAAGGAGATACGAACGATCGTATCACGCTTCTTCGCTGGCCTGATAGTGAGGAGTCCTGCCCGCACATCCTCACGGTGCAACGACACTGCAACAGCTGCCCCAAGAGGTGTAGGCTCAGATCGAGGACTAAAGAATCTTTAGTAAAGATCAGGCTGCGTTGTCCTACACTTGGAGCATATGAGCGAGGAAATGATTGACTTCCTGCGATTCGACGTATCCGACGATGGACTGAGAGAAGAGCATTCCCTGCAGTAATCTCCGAGCACTGGGCCCTGGTCCCGAGCCCACAAGGAGACTTGCCTCTTCGTGGTCAGCCTCTGGATTAAACGCAACAAACCTGCGCCCACCCTTGACTTCTCGCATTTTGCGTCCGTGCATCATATCGCCAGGCCTCCATGGTCTGTATTCGAGCTTGGAAGAAATGCCGTCATGTGATTCCTCCTTCGAGAAAGAGCCGGCGAGATGGCTTTCAGTATTCCCTCGCGTTGCCGTGCTCCCGACCGCGATCTGAATCCAACAGATGTAGAAGACTATCATCGTGATTCCAATGCTATACAGAGGAAGTAGCTGGCACGATTCGCTGGTGATTCCTGTGGAACACACGACCCAATTAGAGACGTCCGAATCGAACGCCGTTACACGGTCGCACTCGTATTGGTCGCTTACAGCTCAGCCGAACAATCACGTCGCTATCTGACTTTCTACGAGTACTACGAGATTGAGAAATCAGCGAACTCAACTTAAGCGAACAACGACCGTTAGTCATACTTGGAGCTGTAGACATCAGGTTGGTGAGCACAGTATTAACACCCATTCCGAAAAGACGGGGGCTGATGGCGAGGCGAAGTGCTTATCGCTGCCAACGCTGTAGTCGACGATGCAAAAGTCGAATGTACCTCTCAAAGTGGGAGCTTAGCTCACCGTGACGGGAATCCTGTCTCGTTCCGTGTATTTTTATGCAGCCCGGCGAGACGGCTGTGATTCACACGGGCCAAAAACCTGTCTTGTCTCCTCCTACAGACGGCACAGACTTTCGCTGACCGCGTCCGTTCCTTCCCCGATGGAGAAGAAATGGCGTCGGTTCACGCACGTTCGGCTGTGGTCTGACAGGTCACTTGCTGAGGACCTCTGAGAGCAGTGACCTTGACTATGAATGTGCTTGCAGTTGCAGCTGGTCGTTGCGTAGGCTACTCGTGGGAGAGCAGCAACACCTTATGGTCACGGGTGAAAGGTTGCAATCCGCAGACCAAAGGTAGAAGTATCTGATTCTACCCGGTGGGGCATCTGACTAAATATTTTGTATCGATGCAGCCGCACCCAAGTTGACACAAAGGATGTCGAGATGGATTACTAAAGCGTCTCCTTCGATGCTTTTCACGCTCCTTATAACATATCACATCTTAAATTTGATCAGTGCCATAGGACGACAGCGTGCTTTTTCCTTCGAGTAACGACTAGGGCGGCTCGCAGCTGCAGCCCTTTTGGATGCATCCGGTGCGGCGGCATCGGACAGCGTCTGTTACCGGCTGAGATCACCCACTTGAGGTTGACATGATAAGCAAATCAACTCCAGAAAAGAAGGAGTAATGCTACATCACAGCATTCTGTGACAAGTGGCGTGGGTTTGTTGATCATCATCGTCAGTCACTGACTAGCATTATGCGGAGGGTACTTGTAGAGTAGGAAGAGGCTCTGGCGACTGCCTGAAAAAGGAGACCAAGTTGACCACAATCTCCGAACTGTGACGGACAATCAACGGGCAACAAACGAAAACGCGCCCGGAAAGGGAGCGTACTGCTAGAGTTCTACAGGAGTCTTGTTTTCAACTGTGACTGCAGCTCACAAAACTATCCTCACGGTGAACGACTGTGAAGTTGAGTCTGTTGTAGAGCTTCGTGGCGGCGGTTTGCGTGCGGTCCGCAACGAGGTGTGCGGCGATTGCTGTTGGCCATCTTACTCGTATCTATGAACGATCGAGTATTGTTGATAAGCACCTGAACCACCTCCCGCCGAGGCGCCTCGCTAGGAGAAGCACTTACGTCATCGAGGGCTTTTGGTAGCATCGTCGATGCTACTCGCTTGTTCTGCACATAGGAGTGCACGATAACGAATGAAATGTAAACGACGGTGTCACGTTCCGTCATTTCTGGCCTGAGAATCAGCAGCCGTATCTGATTCTTCGGTTGAGGGCTTTTCATTGACTTACAGCTCATCCTCGAGATACGCCGGCGGTGGTTTGTCTTCCTCCGACTCCACGTATCCAGCCACAGTCTGAGAGGTGAACAGTTTCCAACATCTGTCAACTTCCAGGCTGCTTCATCAAGTTACCTCAGAGTTTGGAAGCACGGCAACGAATCTTCGGCCATATGTGATCGGTAGTGGCTCCCCAGCAAATGAATCTCCGGGCCGCCAAGGTCTATATTCCAACTCGGGAAGGAAGCCACTATCTGTACCCTCTTCGAGAGGTGAATCTGGGTCTCGTGGAGGCACTCGGGCTGCCGCGCCCCCGATTGCGGTGTGCACCGATGGAATTTGCAGGGCGAGTATCGTCACTTTGAAAGCAGCCAACATCAATAACTGGTTATGGAGCAGTGGTAAGTTCGCGTTTGGTTGACAAAACAGCTACGAAGGATCGGGCCGCCCTCTTTACGCGTCCGGCCAGTGCAACCCCTCGCTGGAGGCCAATCTAATTTCAGTAGAGTTATCCGAGAAAGCCAGACCACGTCGAGCTCTGCTCCGGCAACGCCTATCAAACTCGAGGGAGAATCGCCGAGGAACCGTTGCTGAGCGGATCATGCTTCTGATGAATTCATAGCTACTATGCAGAGTTCGGTTGGAATGGCGATTTTCGTGAAAACGTTGTCCGTTGAGCCTCCCCTGAATATCCACCTCCGCGCGCCTTTTCGAGTTGGAAATACCCCGGAATATAGCCCTCGAGCCTTGAGCCGAGTTCCCGTCTCGTCCTGCAGGTGCCGTCGGCAACTTGCGGGCCCGCAACGTTCCATGAACAGCGTTGTTCAGGAGGGTGTGGCTGCTTTTTCCTTCCTGGGTCTTGCAAATAGCACCGCTTCTTCATGGTAGTTGCCAACACAGCGACGTCGTGAGACGCAGCGCACGTCATGAGCCTCCAAGCTGCTTTGACAACAGACAAGACGGCAAGTCCAACGCTGTGTTTGCTTCCCTTGAGAGTTTTCCCTCTCAAGGCAGGCCGGCCAAAGGTGAAAAATCGACGCGAGGAAAGGAACTAACAACTCCAGATCGTAGAAAATCCGAACAAGTAACAGTTAGAGCATGCGTCACCTAAATTATCAACTCCATGACGAGGGCTACCCTTCCCATGAATTGCCGCCGCTAGCCCTCGGAGGGTACTTGTACAGTAGTATATCATCCTCTTCTGACAATTTGAAGGGATGACGACCGAGTGAGAGCGATGACGACTCCCAGATAAATGAGCGCGCGACGAGAGAGAAGCTGCGCGATAACCGTCCTTGTGCGAACCTCAGACGGTAAGGCGAAGTGACACTCACATCATGCAGGGCTTTTGATAGCATCGTCGTCCCTATCTTCTTATTTCGCATTTCCGGTACTACGTATACATTTGCGATATGAACGACGGTATCAGTCGATCTCTTTCCAGGCCTGATTATCAAGAACTAAACTATATCGTAGAATAGTATTGGACCAGTCCTACAGCTGTGACGAGATATAAAATGGAAGTACTCCCACTTCGTTGAAGTCCACGTATCCGACGACCGCCTGAAACATAAACAGTCTAGGGCCGGAACGTCTCACGGCACCGCATCTTGGCGAATCTTCGCCGTAACTTACTCTCTCGCAAGCAGCACCCTGAGCCCACCGCAACAAACATTTGGCCGATTTTGACCTTCGGCAGGAGGCTTCCAAACATCATATCACCGGGTTCCCAGAATCTGTACTCGACCTCGGAGGCAATGAGGCAGAGTACTTCCTCGATCGGACGGTCGTAAGGATAGCTTCCTTGATTGGCGTTCATTGCCATGCTTCCGATCGCGCTATGAAGCCAATAGATCAAGACGAGAATTATCATACTCTATTGCACAGAACAGCGAAAACTGGTAATACAGCGTCAGTGTGCGAGGAGCCTCCAGAACCAATGGACTGGCCTTTCGGGCGTAAGTTTCGTCCCGACGGAAGGGCGCGCTATATTCGCCCATTCTAAGCAAGATCGATCAACGTTATCAGAGGAATTAGACCCTCCAGCGTCTCTACGATTCCGCGGAGAGCGACCGTTCCATCGTGTTCAGTTGAATACTGGCCCCCACAGTAATCAACTGGAAGGTGGAAAACACCAATCTTCTGGGCGTGGCTGGTGGTGTTGATAACGTAACGATGATGGCCAGAATGAAGACATCGAGCCCGGGTCTGATGATCATGCTCCAGGACCGACCACGAGTCCCGCACAGTAGGTATACAACCGGCTCCGTCGGTAATTGGTGACAATACACCGGAAATCTATTAGTGAAGTTTTCGCACCTAGAAGGCAGTTTGAAACGAACGCCTTTCCGCGACCCGATCGACACGTCCACCTCGTACGTCGTGCGTCGCACGAGGTGGGGTCCATCTTCAAGGACTGCTCGGGAGTATCCGGAGGGTTGTATCCGGAGCGACTAGACGAAATTGAAGACCAGCAGCGTCAACCGCCGGAGGCAGAGCCTCATTGACAAATAAACACATAGCACGGATTCAACACATCAACATAGCATGTTGGCTTCAATACAGCGTCAGTGTGCGAGGAGCCTCCAGAACCAATGGACTGGCCTTTCGGGCGTAAGTTTCGTCCCGACGGAATGGCGCGCTATATTCGCCCATTCTAAGCAAGATCGATCAACGTTATCAGAGGAATTAGACCCTCTAGCTTCTCTACGATTTCGCGGAGAGCGCCCGTTCCACCGTGACCAGTTGAATACTGGCCCCCACAGTAATCAACTGAGAGGTGAGAACACCAATCTTCTGGGCGTGGCTGGTGGTGTTGATAACGTAACGATGATGGCCAGAATGAAGACATCGAGCCCGGGTCTGATGATCATGCTCCAGGACCGACCACGAGTCCCGCACCAGTAGGTATACAACCGGCTCCGTCGGTAATTGGTGACAATACACCGGAAATCTATTAGTGAAGTTTTCGCACCTAGAAGGCAGGTTAGAACGAACGCCTTCCCGCGACCCGCTCGACACGTCCACCTCGCACGAGGTGTGGTCCATCTTCAAGGACCGCTCGGGAGTATCCGGAGGGTTGTATCCGGAGCGACGAAACGAAATTGAAGACCGGCAGCGTAATCCACCGGAGGCAGAGCCTCATTGACAAATAAACACATAGCATGGATTCAACACATCAACATAGCATGTTGGCTTCATACTATAAATTCGTATCTCTATCGCATGTCACTCGCTAACATCAAGGGGAGGAAACTTGTACATTAGGATATGGCTCCGTTCCCTCGCTGAAAGCGCAATGAAAGCATATGCGAAGAATGGTCGGTGCCAAGTTAGCATTGCGAGAATAAATAGCATACTTTCCAGTCGAAATTGAGGCGCGTTCCTTACCGACGACGCGAGTGAAGTTGAGCCCATAGTAAAGCTTCATAGCGAACTTTTTATTGGGGTTCACAATGAGGTATGCTGCGATTACTGTTGGCCACTTCACACGTATCTGCGAACTATCGATTGTGCTAGGCACAGTGATTTATCCCATCCGGAGGGCGCCTTTTCCAAAAAGGCGACTAAAAGGCTTCTACTATGCTTACATCATTCAGGGCCTTCGGCAGCATCGTCGACGCTATCCGCTTATTGCGTAAGTCAGGATGTACGAATACATACGAGATATATGCGATACTATCAAGCCTTGTCTTCTCCGGCCTGATGATAAAGAGCCCTACTTATGCATTTCCGCTACGCTTTAACGCTCATACAAGGACCGGAACGAGTTTGCGGCGACGCGTAGTCCTACAGCGCTGCAAGTACAGATGGAACATAATCCTTCTTTGAATCCACGTATCCCACGACAGCCTGAAAGGCGAACAGCGGCGGGAGGGCGTGACTCTCAGGAAGGCTCTCGCCACGAGCGCCGAGTAACCTTACTTTTCCCCGTTCAGCGGTCGGGTCCACCGCGACGAAGGTTCGTCCATTAGTAGGCTCTGCCATCCACCGGCCCAGCAACATATCGCCAGGCTTCCAAGGTCTGTATTCAAGTTTGGACGAAATATTGTTGTCTGCCTCGACTTTCGAAAGTGAACTATCAGTCGGGGTCTGTAGAGCTGCTCCGGCTGCCGTGCTCCTGATAGCGGTGTGTATTGAGCAGATGCAGGTGATGATTTTCATGATCTCAACCCCACGTAAGGAAGCGCAACTGAAAAGAGCATGCCGAAGGCTTTAGAGCTTAAGGTAGCCGGTATACGTATGATCAACCGCCTCAAACTGAGCGAGTCCTCTCTCGCACGGGGATCGAGTTCCCCCATCCTGTCGGGATCGGGTTAGGATAGCTGCACGAGCGAAGATGGTCGTATTGAACTCTTGCGCCGTGCAAGAGCTCAATACTACCGGCCTTGACGGAGGCGCTTCCTGTTTGTCGGTTAGCACGAAGATAGAATTTATCGTGTGACACGCGAGAAATGGATAGCTCAAACGCCAAGTCTCGTATCTGGCCGAGAACAGGAAGAACTTATCACCGATAGATCTGTCGCCCTTCCCGTCTCGTCTCTTTTACAGCTTCGCAACTCCCGAGGCGGGAATTGAGCTGTTCAGAATTTTCGGCGAAAGCGTATTGTCGCAGACGTACGGGATGGGTAGATGCCTCCGCAGAGGAGAGTCAGGAGATGGCTCCTCAAGCGTTGGTTCCTGCTCGGTTGATAACATTTTCGAGTGGAGGCTACGGAAATGTGACTCGATACTGTGCTCTACTTAGATATCCCAGGAGGCTCGGTGATCAGATCATTGATGCTTCGATAATCAACACAATGAAGGGTAGTTATCAACAACATCACGCAGCAGTGCATCGTGTCAGTTGACAGCACATGGAAATCATGAGGAGTCCTTATTCAGGACGGAGCGTGCTTGCTGAGTAGGGTATACTGCGTCCGTGCGTCTGCGAGTTAGACGGGACCGTAGCAAAAATGATGCGGACAATACGGGCATCACGGTGATAGGACATCATAGAGGAAGAAGCTCGTCTGAGCATACAGAGGCGTCGCGGAAGTTGCGCACCTCAACTTGAGCTCTAATTTGAAGTGCACCCGAAATCGTTGGTTCTATCGTTCAGCCTTACCAATGGTAAGGCTAAACGATAGAACCAATGGTAAGTTACCATTGACTAAATTCAAGTTGTCTCTATTGTGAAGCTTTACACCATGGATGTTTGCCTGGTCTTCAACCACGAGGTATACCGCGACAACTGCTGGCCATCTCGAGCGCATCTACGAAACACACGAGAGCAGGCCCGGTTCGTAATTTCATCTCGTTCTAGAGCCACCTTCATCGAGCAGTGTTGTAGTTGCCACAACACGATGTGCTGTGCACTCATTTCTGGGGGTCTTTCTGCAGCATTGTCGGTCCGGCCTTTCTATTCCGCTAATCCTTCCTTGCCGTTACATACGAGATATAAACAACCACATGATTCTCCTCCATCTCGCGTCCGGTAGGAAGGAATCATTCACGTAGAGCCCGCACCATCAGCAAGAGCGAGCCAGCATATCGCCACGTTGAAGACAGAAACGATATGAATCTACAGTCAGGGCTTGAACCGTTCAAGTTGAACGGCAAACCGCCTGTTACCGTTCGGATAGGACGCATTGGGGAGGGTCAGGGTTTTCTAACGAATCCACATATCCAACGACATTCGACAGACAGATGTGAGAAACCACTGCCATGCTTTTCATGGAGAGCGAGAATGGTAAGAGCCACTGCAAACGGACGATTCTTCAAGGCAAAAGTGTCTCGGCTGTCAGCATGAAACCAGAAAACCGCAGACGAAGAGATATTATTGAACTCAGAGACCGGGAAGACTCAACACTTGAGCATCATGGGGTTGGAAGGGCCAACTTGGTACGAGCATGACTTGCCGGCCAGCATGGATTCGCTTCGGTAGATCATTCACTGACTATGCGAGGAGGGTACTTGTAGATCATGATCAGGCACCGCGACCTCACTGAAAACCAGGAAAGAATGGCGAGGGAAGAGAGTAGTCTTTATACCATATAGTTCAAGCCTTAGAGTGGTGGCTCGCGAGGAAGGGAACGCAACAGAAAATGGATGCAAGTACCGTTAAGACACCCCAGATTACGAGGCACGGGGCGCTCCTTACCAGCGACGACAGTGAAGTTGAGTCCGTAGTAAAGCTTCACAGCGAACTCTTTCTCGATTTCCACAATAAGATATGCCGCGATTACTTTTGGCCACTTCACACGTATCTGCGAACGACCGACTGTACTAGGCACGGTAGTTTATCCCACCCGGAGGACGCCTCTACTAAAAAGGTGAGATTGCAGTCTATGCTTACGTCCTTCAGTGCCTTCGGCAGCATCGTCGACGCTATACGCTTATTGCGCAGGTCGGGGTCAACGAATACATTGGAGATATACACGATGCTGTCATGCCCTGTCTTGTCAGGCCTGATAATGAGGAGCCCTGCTCACAGATTTCGAAAACTATACTGTGATGCTGAGCGTAACAGCAGGATCTTCGACGGCACATGGTCCTACAGTGCTGCAAGGACGGACGGAAGATAGTCTTTCTTCGATTCCACGTAACCCACGACAGACTGAAAGGTGAACAGCGGCTGAAGGCGGTGACTCGGATGCCTTTCCCGGTCATTGCTAACTTCGGAATGCGAAGTGACCTCACTCTTTCGTGTTCTGCGTGCGGGTCCACCGCAACAAATCTTCGACCTTTCTTGATTTCCTGTCATCTTCCGACCAAACATCATATCACTAGGCTTCCCAAGGCCTGTACTCGAGATTGATGAGAGTATCAGCGTGCGCTTCTCCCTTCAATAGTGACCCCTCGGGAGGACTCCGCAGACCTGCTCGCGTCGCTGCACTCCCGATGTGTATCAAGTAAACGCAGACGACGCTAATCATGTTCTCTGAACTGACACAACTGAAAGCAAGAGACCGACTCGCTCGGTAACTGAGGGAGCGAGGCGAAAGTAAACTACCCAATCGCGTGAGCAGAACGTACACCAATTACGGCTCAGCGATTGTACTACGGACTGGAGAACGGCAGCAAATGAAGCGCTGCTCCATGCAATAGCGACTAGATGAGCCACAGCTGCCAGAACGACTTCCCAAGATAGAGCCGGGATGGAGACGCGGACTGCCTGCGTTTCTCCATTCCAACCAGGGCGGAATGGGCATTCGATGGCACGTCGGTGGACTCTACGAATGTCGAGTACACCAGACAACCAACAGGCTCCGTTGGATCCATGGAGGACTAGATAAGAATTTAATCAATTTAATCATCCATCGCGACTTCCGTCTCGTCTCCTGTAGCGTCGCACATCCGTTGGAGGAGTGTCTCGCGTTGTATTTACGGCATGGTGAGAATGTCACAGCGGGAAGAAGGCGCTTTGGGTTCTTCCGTAGATATGAACCAAGGACTAGGGGTTGTACTTGTCTATTGATGATTAGGATGATGAAAGGGTTTAGAAAGAGGCCAGCAGTATTTCCCACCGTATACGCAACACAACTAGCAAATGAGCACCACGGCCCGTGGTCCACTTGACAGTTTGACATGAGAACATGCTGGGACATAAATTGCACCCCCATCTCCATTCACTCATTAATATCATGGAGAGGGTACTTGTATAGCAGGACATGGCCCAGACGGTGTACTGAAAATATGAAGAAGATGGTGCCACAAGCTTGTTGTTTTTTATATGCTAGCATCACGAGCAAGAACGGTGATGAAGAAAGAAATGTCGTTTGTCGATAGCTCAGGTTAATCCCTGGCTGTGAATTCTGCCATCAAATCTTACCAGTAACGTAAGTGAAGTTGTGCCGGTAGTAGAGTCTCGCTGCGACAGCGTTCCTCGGATCTACATCGAGGTATGCCGCAATCACTGTTGGCCAGTTAACACGTATCTGAAAGAGGCAGAGTGCATTATGTGGGGTGGCGTGTCCATTCCCAGTAAGAAGATGCGGGCAAGGCTTACATCTTTGAGTGCTTTAGGAAGCATCGTCGACCCTATCCGCCTATTATGCAGATCGGGGTCTACGAATACGGACGAGATATAAACGACGGTATCATTCGCTGTCATTCCCGGTCTGACGGAGAAAAACCCTGTACGTACAGTTCAGGCGACCGACGTAACATAAGACAGGGGCTTCGCAAGGAACATCACTTATGTTCGGAAATACATCGCCCTACATCTGCGCTCGGATATATGAAGGACATATCCTTTTTGCTCTTGATTCCACATATGCCACGACCGCCTAAAAACATAAGCGGTTGCCGCATGCGCATCCCCTCATGCGTGAAGCGGGCTCACAACTCCATGATCAGCACTCGGATCCACCGCAACGAACGTTCGAACATCGGGCAATTCTTGCATCTCTTCTTCGAACATCATGTCTCCAGGCTTCCAATGTCTGTATTCGAGCTTGGAGGCAATGCCGTCATTCAGCTTCTCTTCGAGAGCAGAACCACCTGAATGGTTTCGTTGGTCTTGCCTGTGGTAGTACACTCCCGCTCGTCATGTAGACGGAGGGGATGTGGCCGATGATCATCACTATATCGAAGGCATGCAGAAACATAACTGGAAATAGGAGATTGATAAGCTCAGTACATGAAGCACCGTTGGATCAAATACATCCATACCGATGTATTGATAATACTTGAATAGTGTTATCAATGATTCCGTCTACGATGCGTTGAATCAATACGTTATTACGATCTTTCTGGAGTTAATTCATTAACAGACGTAAAATGCGTCCAAGTGTAGCCCCGAATCGTCGTGGGAGTGCGAAGCACTAATCTGCCAGATTAAATCTGGCACAACTGCTCTGTCTCCCTGTGTTGCGCTGACGCTATGAGGAAGTGCGAGTAGTCGCGCGTAGCTGATGAGAAGCTGGTTAGCATCAAGTGCAGTGTCTTCCTAACTCAGTATCTCACGTCTAGAGCCATCTTGGTTCAGGTATCAGTTGACGGTACACGTCTCTTTGACTCCCCATTTTTTCTCTTTTTCCTCCTGCGGGGAAGGCTGGTAGTGCATGGTCCAAAGGGACCTGGTAGCCGAGCTACCTAAGCCACCAGCTTGCTGCCTTCAGAGTTACACTCTGATAGGCGCGGTCTCACCCAACTTCCTCGCGAGAAGACGCCGGCCGTAAAAGCCCTATCTGCGCTCATACCTGCGTCTGTTGTGTTACCAAGCCTGGGCGGAACGAATCAGGAACTTTACTTGTCACAAGCAAGGTAAGCTCGTCCGCTCCGAACAGAGGACGAGCCATTCACCCTGTTGAACGCAGCACTCCTCTCTCCGTTTTAATGACTGCATTCAGTGCAGTACACTGTACACACTTGAGAGACGAGGCTGATCATTTGTCGTTGATGAGCGTAGCGCGTACCCGCATTCCGAGCTGCTAGGGGAACGATGGAGTGACTAAAGTGGAAGAGAACCCACTTCGACCTAGATTCAGCATATCCACGAGAGAAAGCGGGTTGAAGGAAAAGTAGCACACTGGTGAGCGGCACGCAACGATTCGACACGAAACGATCGACTTACAACTGGCCAGTACAACCATTAGACTGATATCTGTGCAGCGCACAGATATCGGTGTATCGGTGCGACCGATATAGAAATCGGTGTGTTGGGCACACTCGCCACAGTAACTGGTCTGAGCGTCACAGCATGCGGGGAACTAATGGCCAGGGCGCGCACAAGGGTCGTGTGTGGTTGCGAGTCGCAACCACACAAACGACACGACGAAGTGAGTTGCGCGAACCCCATCCCGAAAACCTCTCTACGATGTGACCTGATGACGTCCTCCCCATTCACTGATGCATTCACGACGAACAGATCGGTTACAAACGAAACAAGGAGCAGCAACAACAGAATGAAACTGACGACAATTAGGCGATCGTCTAACGATCCGCGATCCTCGAATCCACAAGCTGCAGAAATCGGATGGGATGAGATAGCTTCACCCGAAAGACAGCAAGAGCGGATAAATAAGAAGCTTCGCAGAACCGTAGAGAAACCACTACGTACAGGCATTGAAGCAGCTTCAAGCAACGGACAACTTACCTCAGTAGATCGCCATCGTATCTAATCTTACATGATACGTCTCGCGACACAAAATCATGTGGGTTGAGACAGAAAGTTCGGTGTTACTGACATCGTCGAATAAAAGGCGCCGTGCGACCAATACCAGAACGCCTCCCGCTGTCCCGAAGGACACGAGAAGGCTAATACTTACAGGACAATACATCCTTTCATGAAAAGACTCTTGAGATTCAATCGCCCAACGAGAACAGCCACACCATCATACAGCCAACGAAATGAGATACTCATAATGAGAACCATATCGTAAACAGTCTATAACGAAGGACTGTGGTGGACAATCGAGAACTGAAGAACATTATACAAGTCTAGTTGCTGCTTTCAGCGAGAACGGAACATCGGAACACACACTGCTTAGACATGGTGTGTACTCCGGGAAAAACCCGAAATCGCACTGGATTGATTCTGGCAACACTTCAAATAGCCATATGGCTCTCAAGGACTCTCAGGACCTTTGAGCGATCTGAAACAACATCTTCCCGCTAACGACAACAACCAGCGGGGCTTACTGGCAGCAGCATACTTCGCGCTTGGCTTCTTCGGCTTAAGGGAACCCAAGAATTTCTCGAGATCCTCACTAGCTCCCAGGTTAGCAGAATTGAACTTGGTGGAGGCTTCCACTCTGTAACAATCGGTGATCATCGACATGATAAGTACGAGTATCACAAGCACGCGCGGGAAATGCATAAAATAGCAGCGGACGCTGCGTAGATGAATAAAGCCTGAATAGAGACGGATATCCCGTCATCCACAAACCCGACCGTTCCATACAGTCCAAAAACCGTTCATTCGGCCTGTACAGCACAACGAGGGCTCCGACAGAGACTAGCGAGAAAGAAAGCACCACCCTAGTCTCCCTTCAGTACCGCAACCTAATTCGAGGCTAGCAAAATTGGACGAAGATATTTGTGCATGCGTGCAGCCCTAGCTTGCGTGCATGATGCAAAAGAGCTCGCCCGTGTGCTTCCGTCTCCGAGTTGGTGTCACCTCGTCCTGGCCGCCGCAACTCGAGACGAACTAGAGGCATCGAGAGACACTAAGCGGGAAGTGAAGGACGAGAACGGTCGCGTCGAGTTAGCCAATATCATACAGGAGAGGTCTCTGGGATACCCCTGAAGGTCCTCGTATCCCGATAAGTACGACCCGAGTGCTTGGAGACAGTTGTCACAACAGCAAGCAGTCATGGTATCATTGTGTAGCCCAGCAGAAGGGTGTTCTCGGAAGCAGGCGGCCGTTACGCACAGGGGAACCCTTGACTCCTGAGAACGAGGAATAGGATTCTGCGATTATCCAGTAGCAGCTCCGGCAGAGGTTGTATATGATTGTCTCGACAAGAGACTGAGCCAAGAGCTGCTCTGCTGCCGTGCTTCGGCAACGAGCGGTTGAAGACTTTGTATGATTCTCAAACAGCCTGTTCCTCCACGAATGGCCGGCGCAGTTTCACGCTACATTCACCTGGGCGTGTTCCCCCTCGAAGAGTCAGGCCACTCGCTCACCTGCAGTGTCAGGCCGCGATGGTCATCGCATTCCGCAACAGGGATTTTGACGCTTAGGACACGGAAACTAGACTGTCACGCGGGTAGCTGATCTATGGGTGTTACTCAGTCTCACTTCGGGCTCTGAAGCGTCAGCGAGTGGCGGGCCTCCACGTTAATGTACTGCAGTCTCTTTGGTTGCGGACGACGTCCGTTTTGCGAAGCTCGCGTTGCAGATCGGGAGGGTGAATGTCAACTGATGATGAACAAGATTGACGTTTGCAAAAATCAACGCCAAAAAATATAGCAAGTACACATCGCAACAGGAAGCATGGTTGGCTTGAATCCGGATGGACATCAAGAAGAAGGGTACTTATAGAGCAGGGCTGGATGGCCGAAGTCGTCTGACAATTGAATGATGTGCTAAAGACATTAGCTGCAGCGCTACTGATACGAGAACCGCGGGAGAGTCGTGATTGGAAAGGACGCAGCGACAGAATCAACAGCAGCATCGCACAGTATCAGTGCCTTTTGGAGGGTACTGTAGTTTTCTCACCACCGACGTAGGTGAAGTTGAATTTTCTGTATAACTTCATAGCCGGTTCATTGGTATCATCTACAAGGAGGTATACGCCGATTGTTGCTGGCCATGTCGAACGTATCTACGAGTGACCGACCACCCTGACGTAGTGTTGATCACTTTCGAGCGGCCGCATCCGGGCAGCGTTGTTCTGACTCGTACTTACATCCTTAAGAGCTTGCCGCAGCATCGTCGTCCCCACCGTTCTGTTCTGCCAATCTTCCCTAACCTCGACATGCGAAATATACATCACGCGAGCACGCCTTTCCTTTTTGATCTGACAGGAAGTCATGTTCGTACAGTACCAGAACAGCAGGACGGCGATAGTAAGGCCATATCGATATGACTCGCTCGAGTGATGGACCAAGGATGACGAAGATACACACCGAGGGTGGTCCTACAGCGCAGACCGGATGCACTCAGCCGGCAGAGATTCTTCTCTCGCCTCCACACATCCCACGACATTCTGAGAGATGAGCAGGACTTGAAGAATGCCCCGTCTCTCACTTGCGAGGCGACCGAGCCTTGGGAAGACTCCTGGAAGCCTCACCCTTTCGTCAGGAGCGTTCGGATCAACTGCTACGAACCTTCGACCCCATCTAACTCTCGTCAAGGGCGTCGTGTACATCATATCGCCGGATCTCCAGGGTCTGTATACAAGATCAGCAGCAGTGCGGTGTCGCGCTTCCTCTTCTGAGGGTGGACCGTCCGCATGGTTCCGTATTAACGTTTGGGTTCCTGTGCTACTGATCGCTGTATGGACCAAACAGAGGCAGAAGGCGAACAACATACTCTTCATAAGAAGCAATAATTGGCAACGGTGCTATCCGATCTCCTGACGAATTTTGAGATCATCTGGCCTTCGGGTGAAACGGCTCGAAAGAGATGGCTGAGCGCAGTGGAAACGTCGGCCTCGAGCAAGATTTTGACTGGGAAAACTGTCTCGTCTCCCTCAACTGCGCATACCTCCAGCAAGGCCGCATCGAGACGAGCGCACTGTTGCGTCTATCCTTCGCCTAGGAGTCAACGCCACGATTCCCTTGGCAAAGCGAATAGCTATAACATCGGGGGTTCAGAGAATCTAGCACACAAAACAGGTCTATGGTCGAGGTGTTGGGCAATTAACCCTGCTGTCTCCTTCAACAGCACCCCCCTTCGGAATCTCTCACTACGCGAATGGGCCGAGTGTAGTTAACGAGTTCAACACCCGGACTTGATAAGCTGTAGCAGTTGTCTCGCATAGACAACGCGACCCAGGTTCACCGAACTATCTCAGCGCCTTCTCAGGGAGACGTAGCTCGGTATGGAGTCCTCAGCGATCTCCCACGTCCCCGAAACAGCCAGCCCCTCCCTTGAGTTGTCGGTGCTATCTCACGCCGCACACACACGACAGCGGACTACGTTTCGTGCGCTTTGTCCCAGAGTCGAGGATTAAACCCTGCGAGACCGATCACGGTGCCAGAGACAGTGGCGGCTACTGCAGCTCGAGGCGACGGTAAAGCACACCGACGTATAAGAGCCGTTTACTGTCGCTCGAGTTCCTACATGCACTGTAGAATAGTATTCTTATCCTCTTCCTGAGAGTGCTCTACTGTACGGTCGCCCCAAGCTCTAGCGAGCAGCCGAGAGGCCATTCAGGTAACGCTATGGCCAGGATTGACATTAGCTAAAGCAAATCGAGAAGAGCTAGCAAGTTGACATCGTAACAACTAGTAGCATGGTTGATCAACGCCATCAAGAAGAGGTAGGGTACTTGTACAGGAAGCAGCGTTTGTCTCCACTTTCTGACAGACAGAGGAAAAGCTAACGAGGAGAGCCTGGATGGAACTGGCATCAGAGCAACGTGTTATGAGCCGAAGAGACGCAGTTACAGAGTCTTCAAACCATCTTTGCAGGGGAGGTTTATCCTTACCACCGACATCGGTGAAGTTGAACTTTTTGTAGAGCTTCACAGCAGGATTGTTCGTTGCGTCCACGATGAGGTATACTCCGCTTGCTGAAGGCCATCGCGAATGTATCTACAAGTGAACGAGCGCCCCTGGCGAATCGATCGATGCTCTAATACAGCGGCATTTGCGGATTCTCTCACTAATAGGATGGAGCTTAGTTGTGATTGGCACTTACATCCTCAAGGGCCTTCGGAAACATTGCCGAGCCTACTTTCCTGTTCTGCCAATCCTCCCTTACCATAACATAGGATATATAAATTAAAGTAGTAGTTCGACGTTCTTTCTCTGGCCTGAGAGGGAGGAGCAATGCTCATTCTTTTCAGAGGGTCAGAGTGGCTGGTAACTAGCAATCCTGGATAGCCTTCATGGGCCCGCGGGCAAAGCAGATTCCGATTCTCACGCAGTTTTTCCGATGTAATTAATAAGAATGATACGTCGAATCCTACAATATACTTTTTTGTCGACGGATTCAAACGATTTGGCGACAACACTTAGCATGAGCATTCGATCCTCCACATCCAGCGTAGCCCTACAGAGCAGACCAGACGCAGTGCGGTAGAAGAGGTTCTTCTTTCGACTCCACAAAACCCACGACATTCTGAAAGATGAGCAGAAGCTAAGGAGCGCACCTTTAACCTGCCCCGGATGTAGGCAGGGAGGAATCTTACCCTTGTGGATGGGGCGTGGGGATCAACCGCAACAAATCTACGGCCGTTCCTGATTCTACTCATTGGCCTTTTCACCATCATGTCGTCGGGACTCCAACGTCTGTACTCGAGCTCAGAAGCAGTGTGATTACGCTCTGTCTCTTGCAAAGGCGGGCCGTTGGAATGGCTGCGTTGAAGTCCTCGCGTTGCTCTTCCACTTATCGCTACGTACGCCAAACAGACACACAGGACGAAAGTCACACTCTTCATGATAACAAACAAGACTAGGTGGGTACCATGGCCGCTTGAGTTCAACGGCCAGCCAGCCGACCCATTCACACCAGTGCCTGCGCCCGACTTGGACGAACAATGATCGGCCACGGCACATGCCAACTCCGGGCCAAATTCTCAGCCCTTCTCGGTCCTCAGCGGGGAGACTCCGCTTGCCGATTGAGTGCGCATGGCGGTTTGAGTGCGATTGTGAACGCCCGTCTCGTCTCCCTTTGCGATGTGCATCTCTCGTCAGACGAGACTGTTCAGTTTCGTGAAGGATTCGCTTCCGAAGAACGACGGAAACATTACTTAGCCAGAGCTTGCCACCGTCGCGAGCATCTACCGCGTTCCTCATGGACCGAATCACTGCAGCGGGCAATACCTCCAACGCGATGAATAGCTTTGAAAAGGTTTTCCTTTCGTGTTGAATAAATTGTAAGGAAGATCTATTTACTTTTAGGATAAATGCGCCACACCCACTCAACACAACGCCCCGCTCGGCGATATGGTACACGCGTAAGAGAAAACATCCCCAATGGGGCCTATGAGTTCACGCAGGTAGCGTGGAAACCGTCGAGTTCCACAGGACTGAAGGCGCAATCGCCACCAGTCCGGCGCCGGACATTCACGACCACGTCGTAGTCATCCATATCGACTGCGTACGTCGCGACAAATAAGAAGCAACAGAAAACCGCTAGCACTTCCATGACCGAGCCGACAAAGGGCCAGAAGAGAACCACGAGGCCCAGAATGACCGAAAAAAGTAACGTACAGCACACAAGCAGAGCTCGGACCCGTATCATCGTAGTCCATCCTCCAGTGACTTTGTAATCGACGAACAACGCACAAACCGCAACAACAACAGCCGAAACAAAGAAGGTCACGGCGAAGACAAGATGAGTAACGGGCATGCGATAGAACGGTATGCACGCCACTCCAACCATCCCGAGAATCGTAGCAAAAGTGGCAGCTTTCGTTATGGTTTGCGCTATCTGCGTCGACCGATCATCAGCGGCGATACGGTACTCCACGAAGGCTAGTCGAGCGTACGCGAACACACCGAAAAGGACTGCGGCCTAAGATCATGGACTGAACCATGCTAACTAGCGGCATTAAGCAAGGATGCAACCTCACCATTGCCATGCCGAAGGCACCGTAAATCCTTGAAGGGTCCCATTGGATAACAGTCGATATGTACAAATAGGGGTAGTCAACCTGAACTTCGGCATGAGCTCAATCGCCAACTATGCTGCGGCATGAGCGGAGCTCGTTGCTACCTGACCATGCTTGATGGCAGAGTAGTAGGCAAGAATGATGCCTCCGATTGGGAACAGGGCCTGATCGTCGAACCAGACTCACAGGACTGGGAGGAGAGAAAACCTTTCGAGCTTACGAAAAGCATCACGAGGACCCGCACGGACATGATGCTCACTGCCCGCGGGCGTGTGCTCGGGTTACCGAGTTCGCTGGACGATCCGCCGCTCACCGGACTCGACCCGCCGCGCCTTCGTTGCATGCTGCTCTCCAGCGGATACAAAACAGAGGAAATTTTGAAATAACAGCTGCAATATCGGTAGGGCCACCTCCAATAACAGCGCAACTCTCAAAACCGGCGATGATGGAAGTCAAGGAACGCAACATCGTAACATTTGACGTCTTCTAGTTGTAGTAGGTGGAATAGTATTTTCAACTTTCATAGAAGCCTGTACTCCCCCACAGTTGTGCATAACACATTGAGCTGTCCAACCACACTAGCACTTCCTTCTCGCCAGAGTACGGAGAGCATCACGATCGTGGTATCTGAGAGGCGACTCGTGATTACGGGTCAATCCATCGATATTCTGTGACGGGTTGGTGACGTACTTGGAATACAAGGGCTCGATCTTCTCGCTCGCCTTCATCCTGCTGATTCCGCGACTGTCGGCCTGCTTGAACATGTTAGGAGCGATCTTCGGCATCCACTCCGGCTCGACTGTGCAAACCTCACGGATGTACTCTCGGGTGGTCATGACCAACTCGTAGTAAATCACCCACTCAGGATTCTTCTGGTACCTGAGTCGGACAGTGTTCGACCTAAGATACCAAAGACTAGCAGCCTACAATGCGCTTGAGGGATGAATATAAACTTGCTGGAGATCTCGCATGACTCGGTAGCCTTCGTTCGGATCTCGACGGCAGAGATTGTTGAAGTATCTTCAAAGGACGAGAGGTAACACACCGGGCTTGCCGAGCGTCTTACCCCGCAGCGATCGCCTGGCGCAATCGATTGTAGTCTTGACCGCAGCTGTTGATCTCTAGGCGATATCTGTCCATGATGCCTGAGGGGACAAGTACGTCAAGGAGGTCCTCGGAAGATTGGGTTCAAGTTTCACATACCAATGAGCTGCTTTCGAACATCCTGTGCTTTCCTCAAACTTCGGACTTGAATGAAGTTTTCATAGCACCACGGTGCCGAGAACCTATTCCTTGACCACGCCTTGTAGACTTCGAGAAGCGTCACGTGGTCGCCTTCAGGTGAGTTGAACCTGCATCGAAGCCCAATGCAGATGGTCTGGTTTGCGCTTAACTCGCCCTATTCATAGACGATGCCAATTCACCCGATCAGGGCCGCCGAATGTGGCAGAAGTCAATACCAGACAGGCGAGCAGCGCGACTCACTTGCTCTTCTTCTGGTCGGCCACGGCCTGTTTGTCCCTTGGACGGTAGAAGACATTCTGTACCGACAGCATGGCCACGACTGTTATCGCCTCGTCCGCACAGCCAAGATCCACCGATGCCAGAAGCATCTTCGATTGCTGAGAGAAGGCATTCAGCACAGCACTCATACCACTCCAAGCCCACCTCAGGCGGCATCGGGAACTCAGCCATTTTCCTGCCAAGCTTGGTCAGCAACCCTTCGTCATCCAAAGCGCCGAGTTGCCACAGTGCCTCCAAGGAATTGATCAAAGTCTGGACCGGTGGGGCGTCCATAAAATCAAAGCCCAGGAGATCGTTGATGCCCATGGCCTTCAGCGTCAAGACCACATTCGACAGGTTCGAGCGTTGAATCTCCGGCACCGCGGATGGTAGCATCTCCGTGCGGAAGGCCTTCTCAGTGTACAGACGGTAGCACTTTCCGGGGCCCGTCCGACCAGCACGACCCGCTCGCTGACGGGCGTTGGCCTGGGAGATGGGCGTCACGATAAGGGCGTCCATCTGGGTCTTCGCATTGAATCTGCGGAGGAGAGCAATGAGTTAGAAAACGATCAACGGGAACGGACAGCCTACGTCTTGATCTTTTAGCGAATCCAGGATCGACGACGAAGTAGATGCCATCGATGGTGATGGAGGCCTCAGCGATATTGGTGGCGACCACGCATTTACGAGACCCCGCTGGAGCTGGCTCGAAGATACTCGACTGGACCTCAGAGGGCTGGGCTGCATACCTGACAAATCAGTGTCCACGAGCTAAGACCAGCGGCCACAACTTACACTCCCATCGGAATCAGTGGGGGCGGGTTCATAGGCGCCAGCTGGGCCATCCGCTCGTCCAGCAGCTGACAGGCCGTATCGATTTCCTCTTGTCCCGTGAGGAAGACCAGTATATCGCCGGGCTGCTCGGTAAGATGGATTTGCATCACAGTCATCAACGCGGCTTGAACGTAGTCCTCCTCGGGCTCGTTCGAGTAGAGAATCTCCACCGGAAAGGTACGGCCAGGGATGGTGAAGATATGAGAGTCGAAGAAGTATCGACTGAACTTCTCAGCATCTAGTGTAGCACTAGTCACGATGAGCTTCAGGTCGTTCCGCTGGCGGATGGCCTCCTTGCACAGCCCGAACAACACGTCCGTGTGAATCGTCCGCTGAGTAGAACGGGAGTTTCCAACAGGTCCTTGCGCCCAGTAGCAGCAGCCTACCTCATGCGCTTCATCCAGCATGATGACCGAGTACTTCTTCAACAGTGGGTCCGCCAAGGCCTCACGAAGGAGCATACCATCAGTCATGTACTTGATGCGGGTCTCCGGGGAGGTGTGGTCCTCGAATCTGTGAATGCACAGATCTCGACTGTACGGTAGTGCAATCCTTACCGAATGGTGTATCCGACCTCTTGGCCTAGTCGGCAACCGTACTCCTCGGCCACGCGCTTGGCAACCGTAATAGCAGCAACTCGCCTCGGCTGAGTGCAACCAATGATACCCTGGTCGGCGTATCCTGCCTCTGCCATATACCTGAGTCACGATGCGGATGAACGAAGACAGGGTTTGCCAGGAAACCTACTGAGTCATCTGAGTGGTCTTCCCACTGCCAGTTTCACCAATAACAATGAGGACCTACGAGGCAACGCGAAATGATTTTCAAAAAATCTATTGACGCATCAACCTTACTTGGTTCTCAGCCATGGCTTGCAGGAGCTGACTACGCAGCTTGAAAATCGGCAGACTCTCCCGCTGCTCCCGCATTGGCAATGCCGAGCGCTGGCCGTAGGACACTCCAGTAGGTGCTGAGAACAGTGAACAGAACCATGCGTGCTCGGACCGGAGTGAAATAGCATATCGGCGGCAGGGAGGACATTCCCCTACCTCCGTGCTTCCTGTTCTGGTTCTGGGCCGTGCTGCTCATTGTGATGCTACGTAGATTCTGTGCCAGAGTACCTGGGACAGACGACTGTAGCTGTAGCGTGCGTCCGAAACTGGAGGTCGGAACTAGGACCTTGGAACAGGCGCGAAGTGGCCTTGTCTTATCGAGAGCGAGACCCAGACGAACCCTTCTTCGAAACCATTCAGTAAGCACTTACGTTCGCCCTGGTTAGGATTGGGGTCCTCCCAAGGTCGACTCATATCCTTGGGGATGGCCTTGATGACCTGCTCCTGCATGGCCTGCTTGGACTCACGACGCTCCTGGGCTAGGGTAGATTGCTGGATGGCAGCGCGCTGAACAGAAACACCAAAGTAACAGCAGATACCGGAACCAGACAGACTTATCGAAGAAGAGATAATATCGAGCTATTCAAGCGTCATGAACTGACCAAAGCATAAAAGAGCATCGCCCACGAAGAAAAGCATATACGAACTTACCTGTAGACTTCCATCAGGCTCCTTCACGATGCGGACGGGCGACAGGATGACCCCGGTCTTGGCGGTTTGGCCGGCCAGGAACTTCGGCTCAGCATCAGCAACCTCCAGCTCCACCTGACAGGCGAGTCACCACGCCTTCGGTTTCCGGAGCGGCTCACCTCCTCCTTGGTCTCCTCTCTGTTCCTCGGGTCGAAATCAGGCATATCACTCGCGTCCAGCACGCCAGAGGCTCTAAGCTGCCGAGCCTCCCACAGCTCATAGTCGTTCAAGTGCCTGCGGGAAATTACAATTATTCCAGTTGCAATTACAAATTACGTCTCGAGCAGGAATCTCGTCCACAAGGCGAGAGTAGACCGTGTGCAAACGGCGAACCTACTGCTTAGCTTGACGTCCAGAGCTGCTACTGCTGCTGCCGGCACCCTGGTCGAGGTCCAGGCGTATGCCAGTTTGCGATCCACGGCCCGAGCGAGCCGCAGCGTTCGTAGTGGCACCTCCAATGGGGATCTGGGATGGTACGATCTACAATCAGTACGGGGCTTCCGAGGTTACCGAGTTGGCGCCGTGGTAGGCTGAGTCACCAGGGCGAATAGACTTCGAGGAGGAGGCGTTCCGAGGCCTGAGGTCCTCGCCTGTCTTCTGGTCGGCCTCCCGCATGGACAAGCTGATCTTCGTGCCTGAACACGCGATCGATATCTTCCCCTTCAGGTGGCTCTAAGAGTTCCTCACCAGCGAGACCAACGATCTTCACGTAGACACTCTGGTTGCGCTTGACCAGGTCGGAGGCGCTCATGCGCGAGCGGCCAGCCGAGGAAGCCGGGAGGATCTCACCTACAATGCGGAAAGAAGTGATGCAATTGCTACGGTAAATGGCGACCTACCAACATGAACAAGACCCTCCTTCTCTCCCTCCTGCGTCCTGAACGCTACGAAGCAGCCATACTCCATCACACGTTGAACCGTCCCCCGGTGGATGGTGTAGAGCTCCAGAGGCTGCAGGTCGGAACTCCTCTTGGAATCGCCTACCGAAGTACACAGCATAATCCCATGACCACCGGCAAGGCCGGGCCCATCGAGAGCCCACCTCTGCGCTTATCCCGAGACCGTGACCTGCTACGATCGTGTCGGCGACGACGATCTCTAGACCTGAGAGAGACCAGCTCCAACTGGTGTATCTAACGGCAGGGTACTTCAGCACTTACCTAGAACGGCTTCTCGTTCTCGATCGGCGGCGGTCTCGTCGGTGGTAATCTTCCAATTTCCTGTCCATCCTGAAAAGAAAAAGCCTCCCATCATTCCAAACATCATGATCATGCCGGCCTGGACAGCTTACGATCTCTCATGTTCCCTCCGTTTCTTTTCCCTCTCGTATTTGACACGTTCCCTGTACGGCATCTCCTCCAAGATGAGGTGCTCAGCAGTGGCCGACAGAGGAGCAATACCATCTCGTTCCTCAGGCCTAAGCAACGATCATAGACTCCACGCACAGTGGGGGTGTGTCCAGGCGTGGCGAGGCTCACCTATCCAGCTTGAGCTCTGGCCTATCCTTGGTGGTCTCGTTATGGATGGACAATCCAGGGAAGGCGCTGTCTGAGCAAAGCCAGCAGACTGTGGACGGGAGGTAAGCAGGTGGCAGAATCACCTTTGTTGTCACTGCTGTTAGCTCTCTTGCGAACGCCAGCGGCTCTTGGCGACTTGGAAGGCGCCAGACGATCGATGATGCCGTCGATTCGAGCAACAATACCTGCACCATAACGATGGACCGCACATGTCAGACTTAGTGAGCAACAAGGACCACGCTCCAAGCCACGAGACCGCGGGGCACACGAAGCCCTCCTTCGACCCTTGTAGCCCGGTACTACCCATCAGGATGTCCGCAGTGTTCCGTGATGTCTCGGCACCAACACTCTCGAGCTTCTCGCAGAAGGTATCTACCGCATCCCCTTTCTGAAACACACAACCCATGCGTGGAGCTCCTCCCAAACTGAGGTGATGCCAGTCCTTCGCAGACTGTATCCTACTCCTTCCCGAGAAGGGGAGCGAAGGTTCCCCAGCCCAATCAACAGATATTACGCCCCTTTGTCCAATTTTGCCTCACCGGAATTGCCAAGACTATCACAAGGGATTCAGAGTTCCGAGCCCAAGGTCGCTTCGAATGAGCAACCACTGTCCTCCGACAGTTACAAACAATACAGCAGGCGCTACGAATCAGAATGTCACAAAGACACCGTTTGCTCATATCCACCGAGTTCCCTTCTCAATATGCGTCGACGGTGCGAGACTACTACCAAACAACTCCGGGGTCTTACTACCTTCGGGCTCTCCTTCTCCTCCTTTCTGCTCTCTCGGGCCAAATGCACGACCATATCAGCCACATCAGGGTCGTTGATGTCCCAGTGATTCTCCATCGTCTGCCGGACATGCTTCCGGGCATTTAAGTAGAGTATCTTCTCCACCACTGACCGCACGGACTGAGCCCCGGACTTAGCCCTAGCATCCGCAGTCCCCACAGGTCCATCGACCTCAGCAGCGACGGGAGGGGCCATAAATTACGAAAGGTTACAAGTAGCCCTACGTACCCTCTAATGAACGGATGGGAATATAGGATTTTCGCGCATTGTGCATGGGTCTACCGGCCACCACCATTCCCCCAATTTTGCCGACAATAGAACGCAACCATCAAGCTGGTAACAAAGACATCTGCTGGAACATGGCTGTTGGTAAGACAACATGGCTAAGCAGGTGGATGAAGACTAGGGCGTGCCGCCGAGGCCCTTCTGGATCCCCCACCATATCGGGCGGCAATCAGCGACGACCGTCGTGAAGGCGGCGAGGAGGAGAACATCGGCTGCTGCACGTGAGGTTCTCCAGGCATGCGGAAGTTGTCGGAGGCAATCGAGAGCTTTCTGGACGGCGCTGCCGCTGGGGCTAGCGATGTTCGTCGGGACTGTACTACAGAGCCTCGGCGGGAACCTATGGCCGCACTTATCAGTTCAACAGGAGGAGCACGCAGCATTTGGATGAAAGGTTCCCAGATCGAATATCCCCAACCGCATTTCTCCTACCTGAAACCGATGCTCCCCCGTTACGATAGCTAACATTGCTCGACTCGTCAGTAGCCAGCGTCTGAGCTCCGGCCAACGCCCTAGGAATACGGTTCACAGAGGGGACACCCATCCTGGTTCCTGCCCTTACGCCGCAGCATCTCGAATCCGCTGCATCTCCTCGCCACTTATCGCAGCACTAGACTTCCGGCCTGAACACACCCATTAACCCGGCCAACCCCTCCCGAGTGGGAGTACTGGCATCGTTTGGCCTTGAATCCCCCTTCGCTGTCGAAGCCTTCACGTCCAAATGCGATGGCGTGATAGATACTGTTGGCGATACCTCTGGCACGTCCGGGTTCTCAACATCTTTAACCGGTTTAACCTAAGATTCCACAGCGCTGGACTCACGAGGTGCTCTCACCTAGACCTCGCTAAAGAGCAACATGCGAGCCCACGAGACAAACGAGACACGCTGACAGCCTCCTTCCGGATTTGGAGAGGAATCGCCGATGCTGAATAAGCCACTTCATCGCTTTCCTTGAGCATCCGAGATATCGTCTCCGTGAAGCCCCGGCCTAGCTTGTGGGCTGTATCGTTCTTAGGCGAACTCAAATCGAGCGACTCGGCGCTACGGCGTATGCAGAGATAGATGCACCCCTGAGAGTCGCCAGAAAGGAGTCAGCAAAGCGAGCCACAGTACTAGCCTTACGCAAAATGCTAGGACAGATGCTGCTATTATGACTACAACGAGGACAGTGGAGAGACCGCCATCCCCAGAGGGATCTGAAGATATCCAACAACTCCTAATTGAACGACTCCTCAGCTCTCACCTAGCTCGGCTCCACCACCGAGACCCCCATCACCATCGGTACTCGGTCCTACTTGTGGTTGACGGCAGTACTCTCCCTGGGTGTTCCGAGCCTCTGTCTTCTTTACTATGCAGTGCGACTTATCGTTACCCTGAATATTGCAGTACCTGATGAATAAATCGGCCTTAGTGACGACCATTACTCCAATACGGCGCTGTCCACTACCGACCACACAGATGATTCCTCAACGCATCAGACACAGCACTAGTACCGACTCCCTCACCCGACCGCTACTACCATCTGGCTTCCTCCCATACAACCTCCAGAGTGTCTTGGTAGACGTTGAGAACAATAGCGGACATCTCTTGACCAGTCCCTGAAGCATCGATTTTTACTCCTCAGTCCCAGGGCTCAGAGAAGTACGGAGTGAAGCTCCTTCACGCTGCATCTACATCTGTATCACCGGCCCGTGAGTACTACGTTGAAATACAGCCCGCACGCGTTCGTTGTAGCGGCATCCCAGTACACTAGGGATGGCCAGTCCTATGCTCAATACTCTGACCAACGCTTTCTGCATGAAGGGGATAACATACTGAAATCCGGCCCTACCAACTTTCCCGAAACTCAACATCATCATTAACGACTGCATAGTGTCCAATGGACGAGAACGCATGAACGGCATGAAGCCTCAGCCGAGGGAGTTCCGTCGGGAAGCAACTCCCTCATCTTGCAGGGGCTCCCTTCGTGAGTTCGAGAATCGGTCTATGGCTAGAGGATGTACACGAGAAGGACGACGCGATGCTGCGTTGGAGGCCAAAGACCCGCGTCGCGATGATACTACGGAAGTCACCGACGACCTTCGAGGACCTGAAAGACCGCCACTGGCCGAAGCATTGACCGAAGCAGACGACTACCACCAAGACTAGCCGAACTGCCTCCTCTCAAGTTGGCCACATCTATGCTAGATCGCCTCTCTTGCCTGGACACAAGGCGCTAGGGAAGAAGAATTGTTATTCCCACGCGCACTCTGTTAATATGCCCTTCAGTTGCCTGTACTCCATCGTACTCAAGCTGCCACTGGATCGCCGGCCTAGACACCAGTGCGTCGTACACGTAGGCGTCTCATGGGCACTACTACGTTTCTCGTAAAGCTCAGGCCTATACTGTTGCTCCACCGCATGACCTGCACCTGGGCCAGCCGCAGCTAGACTCAGCCAACGCCACAGTACACTTACTCGGGAGCGAACTCCGCCGTGTTTCCCGAGAGCCGACGAGCCTGACGACTGAGTGAGCCCAAATGCCGACACCGACACGTACCACTACCGCGGGTCCTTCGCCGGGCAGCGGCAACCTAGGAGTTGTTCTAACGCTCAGAGGTTCTTCGGCCGCCTGATGACCAGCGAAGAATGGCGAGGCTTGCCGAGAGTAGTCATTACTTTGCCCGAACTCCGCACAGCAGAAGGCTTAGTTATCTTACTACCCAATCCGTCGATGTCGATCGGTGCCTCGGCGACTGGTCGGCCCATCGTTCGGTTAGTCGGCGAATCGGACAACTTCGAGCTGCTCCGCATGCAGAAGTAAACTGCTCCCTACGAGAACGACTAGCCTTGGCCAGACCAGGAGTTGCTAAACTTACAAAGAACAGGACGAGCCCACCACCGAGTATCGAGATCAGTACAGCTGTTGGCAGTCCGCTATTGCCATCAGGTGACGCTGCAATGAAAGGTATAGATACAGGGGCGTCCTCGGAGGGAACGAGAGACTCATCGACTGGTGGCTTACAGCGGACCGTCTCATCCGAGCTGCTGCCTTCATCGTCCAAACTGGGGCCTCCACTAATGGTCTTGCACGGGCCGAGCTCATCCCTGGCATCCTCCTTCCTTACTGTACATGCTGACTTGTCGTTGCCCTCGATTCGACAATACCTACACTCTTGTCTACGCGATTGTTATACACAGCAGGGTCCCATGCGCCGAGTTCAGTAGTATTGTTGCCACTGCGTCGTAAGTCCTCCAGACCTTGCCGAATACATCCAAGAGTGAGTTTCCTCGCGATGAACGTCCCGGATGTAATGTACACATGCAGTATGGGTCCCTCACCGTAGTGGCGAGCTCGAGTGAGAGCACAGGACCTCGCGTACCATCTAGACTCCTCCCAAACAACCTCAAACGTATCCGTGAATACTGATGTTATGATGGCAGGCATCTCTTGATCGCTTCCTGCCAGAAGACAGGTACAGACAACGGTATTGGACTAGTGCCTTCAGCGACTGTTTACGCGGCCCCAGTCTCCTACCCGGGAAGATCGCCCAGATACGCTGGTTATAGCCACATGAAAATGCATGTTCCACGAAGTAGAGGAGAAGCACTTTGACGAGGCAGGTCATTCATGGCAACACACTACAGAGGACTACAGAGTGACACCAACGAATAGTAGGGCGTGCGCTGAACGATTTACGATGTTGTAACACTTGCCGAAACTTGGAATCTTGCAATACTTGTAATGCTAGTCGCACGCGTGAAGATATGAAAAGTAAAGAGGGAAGACCCATGATGTTGGCCCAAGATGATGCAGTGCGTCTCTGGAACTGTAACGGTGAGGAACTACTGAGACATATGATTATGCGCGGTGGCTTGCGTTCACTGGATAGGTGACAATAACCACCTTTCGGTCAACATACAGTGCTGAGTCAGGCTTGAAATCTCGGAAAGTATCGGATGACCCGTACGATACCTCGACTATTTGCTGTTCCTCTTAACTCGTTAATTTGAGACCCTCGAGCGGGTAACTAACCGCCTCATCTGCCCGACAGACTCCTGATTCAGAAGTCTACTCTACGGTTTTTGGAGTCATGAATGGTGTAGTACCAGTTGCTCTCGCCCTAATGGCTACTGCCCAGCTGGTTTGGGACGACAGCGGTGTATGGAGGACAGCCACTACACGTAAGAGGCACCGCGAAGAGTACTTGTTGAGTATCTAAGCTTCTTTCAAGGTGATGATAACCACGACCAGGCGATTTTCTGGTTCCCAATCAAGGATCCCTCGAGGTTCCAAATCTATGCTCGGCTGATTGAGAGACTTGCTCGGCTTCATTTCGGGCCTACTGCGGTGAATGGCAGTCCGGACAGAATTCGATCCACTTTCCGGGAAGACTCTGGCAGTGATTATATAATATTTCAGTGAGTTCCTGTCAACTGCTCCATCCGCAGGGTCCCTGGTCCACCAGCTCATTGTAGTCCGTTGAATTGCTTCCTCCTATAAGGATTAACGTGGCATTCAACGCCGCGAGTTTGGCGACCAGAGGACCATGATCTGGTTTTCATCTTTGTCGCCAGAGCACCTTCGTACATCTGGATCCCGGAGTATCGGAATTTGATCACCCGTGGCATCATGCCACGAGATTCGTGGCACGAATCGCACGATTCATGCCACTGGCATGGACAGCTACGGTTCGTCTCCGATGTGGCATGCGGGGCTACTCACATTACGTTGCTTGTGGTCTCTCGTCAGGCCTCTCCCTGACCTGCCAGTAGCTCTCGCTATGGCACCCCCACAAAAGCAGTACAGGACGGAAAGTGGGGGACGGTGGAAATGCGGCGTGGTGTATAGAGCCGGAACGGATACTGCCGATCCGTCGGTGTCCGACGCGGTACGGGCGTACAAGGTGTTGGGCCAGAACTTCACCGATGCAGTACAAGAAGATGGTGGCTGCGTAGATAACGGCTTACACCGTCTTTTACATGTGAGCTAGTAGATTTTCCTGGGTCTGGCCGAGTTGTCCTTCTCATCAGGCTGCGCAGCGTACAATGGCGGACTCTTCCGTTGTTGCGCTCTTCAGAGCAGCGGTTGGGATCCGACCTCCTGAACGCGTGTTGGCTCCCGTTGCCGCTTATGCCGAAGCAAGAGACCGATCGACTCAGCGAAAGGAGGTTGGTCATGAGCTATAGTTCGTAATCTTGTACGAGTGTTTCCCCATGGCATGTGTCGTTCACTCACGAGTGTTGAACTATAACTCAAATCATTTTCCCCTCGTTCTTAGCTGGGCCCAACTCCCGGCCGAGGTCTGGATCGCATGTTCGCCGATTGTCGCGCAGTCGCAGTCCGCGCCGCAGCCGCAGCCGCAGCCGCGAAGAGCACTGGATGCGGGGTGACCCAGGTGTAAGTAGTCCCGTATGAGAGACAGAGATATTCAAAACTATCGCAAATGCTACCCACTGCGCTACTTCATTGGTAGCAGCTCTCACTCCTCCCGCTCTCCTTGGTTCAGTCACAGCACGCTGAGGCTCAAGACCCGATCCCCTGGGATCAGCTCGAAGAGAGTACAACAGTGCTGTGGGATACCGTGGGTCAGAGGCCAGGAGCGTCGCCGCGGCCCGTTCTGCCACCTGGGGAGACCCCGGACGTCGTCGGTCGATAATCCTTTCATTCCTTCACCCGTGCACTTGCCGCAGAGAACAGAGCCCAGGGATCCCTATTTCTACACGAGAAGACACTAGAGGCCCACTTATTGAGGTAGTAGCGAAAACTCTCATCGACCGTTGACACTGTTCCATTGCCCGTATTCTATGTAGCTCGTTGGCTTACCTGTAGGTGTGCATTGACAACACTGACGTTCGTGGACGCGGCTCTCGGTGTGAAGTCAAAAACGCGATGCACTTTCTAAACGTCAAGTTTTTCGAGTGACAACTACCGCTCTGCTTGCAACCTTCCTGCAACTCCAGCCTGAGCCTGAATCTCAAGTGTTGGTATTCTTGCGATACAAATTTGGGACCAAACGTTGCAGCTTGTACATTCTCCAAGCCTACGATAGCGTGCTGAGTTAGTTTCGTGCCCATGCGAGACTCGCATTGCGAGGTTTACAGTAATAGTCCTGCATTTAGACGAACGAGAGTTTCGTTACGAAACCGTTGTGGTTACATCTTTCACAATTGCAGTGACAATGTGAAGATGTTGATCACTATCACTGTAATTGTGAAGATTTTCACTATTATAGTAATTATTACTAAGTAATAGTGAATAATATTCATCAAACCGGCCCGGTTTGAATTAATCAGATTAGTCTAACTTCGTGTGTGAACTTTCCCGCTTGTCCCACTCGAAATTCACGGGCTCTCCCGGCTGTCGTGAGCTGCAGGGACCCAGGCTCTCGAGTGAGGTGAGCCAGTGCCTCAGAGCTACTGTATGCGAGAGGTCAAGGTAGTGTACGTATATCACGTTTAATTCTACATTTCATCGGCAGGGCCGCCATGATCGCAGTGCGATCCGGGGATGAGTCGCCCAGACGACAGAGATCGGACTCGGTTCAACGTTCAAAGGAGTTTCACCCATGTTATGCAAAACGCTAGAGTAAAACGCATAACGCAACGCGAAATGGCTGATATTAGAGGTCAGAACGCGAAAAAACGTCCAGGTGTTGAACATATCGTCATCTGTAACGCGTTGCAACAACGCGTGAGGGCAAATCACACTGCTATCACAATTAACAGCATCAGAAGGAATTTAGCTGATAGGAACTAAGCTGCAGGCTTAGTACCAGTTTGTTGATGGAGGGAATCGAAATCAATGGAAATTCTGATTCAGAATATCTGAGAACGCAAACCATCCTGAGAGGCTTATCCCCAGCTCTGCGCAAGTGAACTTCTGTTGCTTGTTTTAATGACTCAGCTATTCTTATTTAATGAGTTATTCTCGCGTTGTGTGTGTTTAACACGTTTAACATTTCGCGTAACGCGGTAAACGCATAATGACGCGTTATTTCGTTAGCGGTTTACGCGTGCGTTATGACGCGAAGTGTTGTTGCAACACAACACATCGCGTACTTCGCGAAGAACACATCGCGTTTAACTGTTTTACGCGTTAAACAGGTGAAACTCCAAAGCAGTGATTCGAAGTCACATGACTGGGGGGCCCCTACTAGGGGGCCACTACAAGCGGCTCGGAGAAAAGCGCCACTTCTGAAGCGGTGTCTATTCAGAATTGGCCGTCTCGTGCCTGTGTATTATCTTTTCGCGGTCTGTAGACCATCTAACAGAATGAAGTAGAGGGAGGACTACAATGGAGTTGTCAGGCTATGTTCCTCTCGTCAAAGCAATGAACCGTGGGAATATACCGTGTTCAAGAATGAATCACGATTTTCTTACGAACGTTTAGTTGTCATTCAATGAGTATTATTCATCGCACTAGGCAGGACGGGACTCTCCTCCGCGCAGCTCGTGCTTGTCCTGCTGTATTATTTAAGTTCCGTTCGCTCAGCTCGGCAGGATTCATTCCGAGGGATTTCTGTAGCACCATTGAACTCTGTTCTCCGACTAATCGGGGAGACTCATTCTCCACATCTGACGCTTTCCTAGCTGCGCCCAACGGATTTGAGTTCGCAGTCTGACGGACGGGGAGGAACGCCACCGAAGGGGGGGTCGAAAAAAAAGCTACTGCAAGTGCCTGCTTACATGCACGGGTCATCCGCGTTTGTTCCGGAGATGTCCAACCGATGGTATCAATATACGTATTCCGTCGATGCCGGATCGAATGCGGGTCTCCCGTAAGCTAGGGGATTACTGGAAAAGTCTAATCGAGGCTCCTCTGCTGGTCTAGATGGAGCCGCCTGTTTCTCAAGTCTTCATTGCCAGGTATTACTATAACGTGCAGACAGGAAGTATTCAATGGGAGCACCCCGGCCCCGACGCTGTAGTAACCGCAGTATCCCTTGGACTAGGTAGGAGCCTCTATGGCGTCATTCTCTCGTCGCTGCTACTACCCGCCAGGAAACACAACCATAGCTCGAGTTAACGTTAGCGTCTGTCTGCCTTGCCAACCCCGAGATCGGGAAGTGGTTGGAGAACTTACGCTATCGCGTCTCAGATTCCTCTACCACTGGGTCCTGCCTTTCTGCGGATGGGCTAGTCGCTCAGCTGGCGTCGGAAATTCATGAGCTGTGCAATTCCGAGGCAGTCAGGACTCACGGCCAGAGAGAAGTAATGAGGATAACTACACCAGCCGCGCGAGAGTCCTCTAGCGGGTTTTCAGATTATATGGAAGACTGCGGTGAAAGCGACGAAGCCGCCCCCAGCGCCGCCATTTCCCGACTCTTCTCCAGTCGACTCAGCACCTTCCTCGGAGCCGAGTACTGATGATTTCAACGTACAGGCTCAACTGTCATGAAGAAGCTTTGCTGCAGGGTCCACCAAAGCGGAAGTTAAACCAGCGAGCAAGTCGAGGAAGTTTCAGCGGAGTGGGGTATATGATGACCTCCCTGTTCGTCTCCGATCAGTTGTAAGTTCACGACAGTCTGAGGGCATACCGTCCGAACGAATCTGCGGTCACTTAGATAAACGCTATTGTTAATGATCCCCGTAAAGTGGCGCGGTTGGACCAGGACCGGTTTGAGGCACGACTTGAGGACTTCAGAGCCGGTGGCCTCGATGAAGAGTAGGGCCGTTGTTATTCGCTCCTCCAAAGGCGCACTCGTGGCTCAGCTACTTCTATCACCAGCTGGTCGCTGAGAGGGATGCCGTTGATGTCAAGCATATGACCTCCACGGCTTCCACGATGGATTCTCGTGCCGAAACTAGGGAAGTAGTAGAGGCGGCCTTCATAGCGGTGGAACGATGCGATGACCCGAAGCAGGCAAGCACCCCATCCTCATGAGTTGGGCTATCGCTGCCTCGTCAGTTAACGGACATATTGGCTCTCTGTGACATCGACTGTAGCACGTCCCTACTGGCTGGATATACCATCCTTATGACAGCTGCTGTGGTGAGTCGAGATGGCTGCGGAGGAGCGTTGCGCAACGATTTCTCTCTGCAGTTACACCGGCCAGGGCCCATCATCTCGGTCCTAGCATCGTGGCCATTCACGTGCCGAGCGGATGTAGTGAACCCTCACACAGGGGACAATGTTTTTCATCTGCTGGTGCGGGAGGCTGCCGATATAATAACAGAGCGAAGAGTGAGTAACTGACTGTTGTTACTCGTTGGTACCCCGCTGTACCTCAGTTCACAGACTTCGTCAATGCTTATGTTGGCGCATCACCCGATAGCGTTCCCATACACGTGAAGTCGGCGATGAATCAGTACACTCGAATGGACGGGGGTGCTACTCCCGTTTTGCTCGCGGTTATGCCGGCGAATGGAGTCGTCCGGACTGACAGTAAGACGTCCGCTTCGTTCAGCAAGACAGAGGCCCCTGTGTTTCAGCCATGGTCGCTCGTCTCGTGGGTCGGCTGCACGATCTCGGGGCCGAGTGCACCCAGCCCCTGCTAGAGTCCGGTGATACTCCCCTCCACTTCGCGGCCAGGCATGGCTATCGGAAAACGGTGAGGATAATGACGCTGCCGTATGCTGATCCGCTTCAAGCAGGTGGAGCTTCTGTTATCCGCGGGAGTTTATTCGCAAGTAAACAAAGCAGGCGAGCTACCCGAGGATGTCACCGACAATATCACCATCCTCGACCTTCTCCGTGCGGCACGTGACGAGGGAAAGGGAGATTCGGCGGTATCAACAGTTTCTTGACTCTTGAGGGTGTCGTTGCATTGTCCCAGCGGTGTTCAGGTTTGGGGAGATTTTGAGAATTGGGTGATATCGGTTCTTCCAATTGGAGTTGAATTGATTGTCGGACATTCTTTAATGACAAGTATTTGTTTCGATAATGCTCGTGCTCATGAAGATGGCAAGCTAACGGACGCGATCGCTTGATCTCAGCTGGTTGAAATGAAATCTACCCAGTTCCCTAGATGACTCTGTGAACACTAGTGCAAAACTGGAGCAACTCGCCCAGAGCACTGATGGAGGGTGTGGTCGAAAGTCCGAAGAAAGCTCCATTCTAAGTTAGAGCCAGTGACATCGTCGCCAATTAACACTTGTTACGCACAACAGGATGGACTTTTGAACAATCGTCGCAGGCAGTGAAAACTGCGAGAATGAATGGAGAAATAAGAGCTAAAGCGGAAGAGAAAACAATCTGTAATTCAGCCAACGAAGTGGAGCAGACCTATGATTAGGGAACTGAACAACAAACTCGGGAAATTGACCTGAGGGCCAACTAATGCATAAAGGAGCGCAGCAAGCGCACACACAATGCGGAGGTCAGCCCACCTGAGCCTCTTGAGTCACACTTGATATCCCTAGCACTGTCGTAAGGCCGAAAATGAGGAGGGTATGAGCTGCGGCTTGGTCGACGACCTTGAACTTTTCGCTGGTTTCGGGTGTGAAGCAAACACGTTTTCTGAAGAACGATTGTGAGATACGGACAGGGAGAGGGGCGCCTGTCCATGAGTCTTGGCGCTCTGTTATCACATTAGCCAAATAGACCTCGGCAGGGCTAGAAGTGTCAGTAAAAGGCCATAGCATTGACGATGGACAGCAAGCACGACGGAGAGTGCGTGTGCTGCGATTATGAGCCCGGCAAAATACCTGAATTAAGTGCACCACGGTACTCCACAAAACTAACGATAACGATCAGGCGCTGGATCAGGGAAGAGCGGACTCCCCATCGTACGCTCGGCTGGCCCTTCCTCCCAATATGCCCTCGAGTGTGTAGCAGCCGGCCTTCCAGTCTTCTGTCATGTCCCTGATATTATTGGCGCTCAGGATCTGCCGAACAAGAGAGTCAATGCACAAAGCTGCTGGTGTGACGTTACCACTGTAACGATCAAGGCCACCGGGGAAGTGAAGAGGACCACGTCGCCGATTCTCGAGAAGGACTGTTCGGGATTTGTGAGACTGAGCGTGAAGTGGGCCACACTGAGCGGGCCAAAACACATGAACCTGAGGGGTAACGTGAGGCGCGTCAACTGCCGCTACCCAGTCGGCAACTCACACAACGACATCGCCCAGTCCAATGTACTTCAGGGAATCGGGAAGACGGTGTAGATTACCTGACACCAGTGATAGAGGATCATCAAAGCAGGAGTTGTTCCCCTTACGCTCAATACAACACCTATGACGACGATCCACTTATCGATAGCGAAGTAAGCCTCGTCTACATCCCCAGCACAGTCCGCGAAGACGACTGCGAACGTCGCCAAGGAGACTGCAGAGGAGATGACCTGGAAAAAAAGGAAGGTTGAGCAATGCATTGCTATTCGAGCCAGGTACCAGAGCCTTGACGGGCAGGAGACCACTGAGGACGGTCATGTCCGAGGTGGCCGAGTCTGCCTTGTCGACGCCGCTCCGCCAGTCAGCGAGCGAGTTCATCTGATTTGCTGCTGCTTGCAGTAGAACCATTGAGAGAATCTGACAAGCGTTGCCATTGACGGACCGATCAGAGCTGAATGCAGGTTCTCACCACTTCCGTTGCCCGCCCAACGGACTTGATCTCTATGCCCCACCAGTCTAGGGTGGCTGCGGTGACTGCGAGGGGCAGAAGTACCGCGGTAAAGGACCACGGCCGAGTCGTGATGAGCTGAGGAATACTATCACTGATAGTATCGCTAAGTGATACTATCACGGAGTCCAGCAAGCGTAGTGTCGTACCCATCTGATGAACCCTGACTCGCCATCGCTGACCATGGCCACTCGTGGTAAGACTCTCATAATCAGAACGAACGGTGCGCTTTGTAGCAGCTGCAGAGTGTCACAGCCTGAGAGAGGATGCGTCCGTGGCAGTCATGCATCAACTTTAGGATTCTCGGGGTTCGTCCATACTCGTACGCTGCTTCGGACGAAGGGGGGCGCGGATCGGCTCCGCCCCTCAAAATCACAGTCGTCAATCGAGAGCCATACGACTTTGGGCATGCTAGGGAAGCAACCGCGTCGCTCCGCTCATCCCAAATGGCCTTACCAGACACGATGGAATTAACGGCCACGTTATAGACCACCACCATCGCCATCAACGACGCTCCCGCGGTCATCAGGGTTCGGTTCCCCAACGCGGGTATAACGGACAAGAGCAAACATAGGGATCCCAAGGGAGCGGCCACGCAGAGGATCTACAAACAGAATGCATTGCAGTATGATTTACTCAGTTGACGACACGTACCCAGTGTATGCCCGCACAAATTGGCCGAGGCAATCCACCGCCCAGAGCTGCGGTGAGATCATCGACTCCTTCGGAGAAGTTCCTGAGAAAATGGTAAGCCAAAGCTGAGTAGACCATCACGACGCCGGTCGGGGGCAATTCTGAAGTGCACCGTGGAGTCCACGGGTCCACGGCGTGGACCATTAGTTTGACTCGTGTACATCAAATGCAACGCGTGGCCGAAGTCGATTCGGAAAACCCCCGTCAGAGAGTCGCTGGTTGTGGTCTTAGACCACAACTCCCACAGAGATATTCCGTCGTAGTGGAATAGACAATGGAGATGACCCGTGATAAGAGCGCACTATGAGGCCAATCGTAGCAAAGCTTACATGCTTGGGCTCATCCCGGAGAGGATGGCGAACCAGGCTGTTGATGTGACCACTGCTAGAGGCTCGATGCAGGAGGAGAGTGCAAACCTGAGGAGCCCGGGAGGAGACGGCTGAGTTAGCCCAGTGATGCCACGTGATGCGCAACGATTTATTCAACTGTGAGAACCTGGTACCACGATGGGTTGGTCGGGTCATGCTACTAGACTGAGGAGCGCCTTTTGAGAAAGCCCCGTAGCAGCTGTAGCGGTACCTCTGCATCGCTGTCCCCAGAGTACTCTCCTTGGAAGACCGTGCAGCTGTCGACATAGGTGCTGGGCGTAACACTGTCGCGCCAGAAGTATGTTGCTGTGGAAACTCCCGGCCACCGTCTCCTTGAACGCAACTCGAGAACATCTCAGTGATGAAGAACCCTCGTCGAGCTCATGACCCGCCAAGACTCGAAGGACTGAATCTGGGCATCGCAGAGTCAGATGGAGAAGTAACGTCTCTGGCTTTGAGCCCGGATGCATAACTCGTGCGACTTCAGTTGGCAGGAGACGGTGAGCATGCAGAGAAGTCGAGGAATTTTCAAGGCTCGCTCATCCCACGAAGTTCAGACTGTTGCGATAGCAAGGCTCTCCACCTGAGCCACGCAGCCATCGGTAAAACAGATCTTGATTTCGTCAAAATTCGAATGCAAGTAGAGATTACGGGCAGCCCCTCTCTCCGCAAGGATCTGGGCTACATGGCGATGTACAGTACATGCTCACTTTTGAAGCAGTTCCGTTCTCACTCGAGGCGAGGGAGACGATACATGGCGATGACACCGTCCACTCGAACACGATAGAGTGGTATCAATGAACACGACATCGCACAACATGCCCGAGAATCATGATAGTGTGAGGTTCGCTCTCGTGATGGCCGACTACTCATCTCCTATGCCCTCCTAGACGAACTCCCTCTACAGCTTTATCGAATCCTCGCACTTCGTACGGTAGGCAGAAAGTTGTCCGTAATGTAAGCCAGTAAGCGCTGGTGAGCTCCGGGTTGATCACGGCCAAGTAGAACCCCTCCGGCGTGAACGACTCGGTCCGAGTCACTCGGATGTAACATCCTCTGCGACTTGCGCGAAGAGCGCATGACCGACCGGGCAGAGAACAACATATGTCTTACCTCTTCTCTTTCTCTCTTCTCCGTTGAACCATCCTTCTTCCAGAGCAGCTGAGGAAGCTCTTCACTTAACCCTTTCTGCTTCATTCTCTTGGTCTCCCTTCTCGATCCTTCTTCGAATTTCCTCGTTGTTATCTCTTTCATCATCTCACACTTTACAATGCTACGAAGACTCATTTAAATAGATCTCCCTCTTCAAGAGGGCCTCTTGTCATCCTTACTAACCCGAATCTTGGCTTAATAAGGGACACATCACGCCCTTTTGGGTCCCAAAAGGAAAGGGTGTGGCAGCGAGTATCCAACAAACCCCATAGTACATAACCACGCCCGAGGGCTCAATGCCAGCGGATGTCAGCTCAACCGCCATGCCCTCCGTATCCTTTCAAAACTCCCTTGCACTGGTGCCGAACTCCACAACATTCCCACGCTCCCGAATGCGCGAGTGATACAATTTCGACTCCCGAGTAATCGAGCGAAGACTACGACTTCCATTCAGAAGAAGAAGTTAAGAACCCGCAAGGCCAATGCGATGAAGAGATGAGAATCTTATGGCATGAGGGGTCGCCCCGGCCCGGGGCACGAGGGGCTTCGATGTGAGATGGTTTTCAGGACAGGAGTACTCGTAAGGCGCGAGACGAATGGACATGTCAGTAGTGTGATTGCCCGATACGGTGCGATAGACAGTAAGTCACAGTAGGGGACGTGACGAGACTTCGGTACTTGACGACCCAACCAGGTCAAGAGGGCCAGAATCATAGGGGGCTGAGACGACTACCAATCGTAGGCTGGTAGCCCAAGGCCACCCAGCTAGATCGTCAAACGTCTCCTGCTACAAGGTCGTCAACCCCATTTGTCAGCTCACGGGCAATCGTCGGTGGACACCCATCGGCGATACTGCAGAACGCAAGGCTCAGGCTACTTGAACAATCTCTCCAAAAGGACAGGGCAGGTCCTTGTCACATGAGCATGAACATGGCACACAGGACTGAGTTCTTCCACAGGGGGATTCATCACGACCGCTGCGGAGCTTCTTCACACATTCTGCGGATCCCTTCCTCTTTAGTGCTCGCGAGAATATCAAGCGCGTCGAAGAAGGCGGGGCATCTGATCTGCCTCACATACATAGTCCGGAAGGCAGCCTTCCAGAAGGTCTCCCTTCTCATTATCTTCAGACTCACCGAGCGCGTACCCCTGAAAAGAGTGCTTCCACAGTCTCTCAGTGAACTCCAGCCAGCTCACATCGGGCCGCATTGGAGTTGCAGTGTGGCTCGGAAGCAGCCTCTAGCATTCACTAGGCTCTTCCGCAATACCGCCGAGTACTCCCCATCCTCGATTCTGCACTCCTGATTGTCGCCCGGTCGGGGCGTGTCTGATAACTGAACGGGAGAGGCAGTTCCTTAGAGGCTGAAATCCCGGTACTTACCCCGGACCATCGGGTTGACGGCGGTTCCCTGCGGGACTTCCTTCGGCCAGGCCTATAGTGGGACATAGGTTCCGCAGTGGTGACTCGACCATGAGAATTCATCACTCCCCTTCCCGGTCTCGTGGCGGGATATGGACGCCTTCTCGGGCGGTATGCTGACCTGGTGGTGTACGGGGGCGTGGTGCTATGAGAAGTCTCAGTGGTCTGCTGAGGGTGGTACTAGAAGAAGTCTCAGTGGTCTGCTGAGGAGTGGTACTAGAAGAAGTCTCAGTGGTCTGCTGAGGGGTGGTACTATAATAAGCCCTAGTGGATAACGGAGGCGTAGTCGTGGACGCAGCCATGGTGGTAGACAGAGGTGTTGTGGTATACGAAGGTTCGTCATAGAGATTGGGTCTGACCTCGGACCGAGGAGGCCCTGTTGTGATGCGGCTAACCTGGTTCAGGATACCAGAAGACCATCTCGATCCCGATGCCGTTGTGGGCAGTTCCGTCGAAGCCGCTGCGGCTGATGTAGTCCCTGGAGCAGCCGCCGGGCTAGTCGACGGAGTGGTGGTCGTGAGCAACTCGGTCGTCGTATGAACTGAAGGAAAACACACCTACCAGCCGCCACGTACGACCGTCCCTACGAGTGGTCGTCAGAGTCTTCCTCCTTAGCTTCAACTGTCTTGCAAGAGACACAAGTTCAGTCGGGTCCTCTAGACGAACGCCCTTGTCGCTCCACTGGTCCTGGACAGCTGTACTCCAAGAGCCACGACAGCAACAGGGACCACACCCAGAAAGCCTGACGAGACTTTCGCTCGAGTCGAAACGTGGTGACTTACGTAGATGCTACGAGGGCTAGTGCTAGACCCAGGAGTCCAGCGCGAATGATGTTGAGACCACGAGAATCGCGCATGAAAAAGAGGCCTGAGCGAGTATCCAAGGTTGAAGAACGGCAGTGACCCACGGCAGAACTCAACATTAAACGCTCTTCACAGGAACACAGAGAACAAGGCGGTTGAGGTCCTTTCAGCCCTCGTTATGGCATGCACAATCGCTTCTCTCAAGACCTAGTTGTAGGAAGCTCATGGACCGCGGCTTCTCGGTATGGCACTTGTTACACTTCCGACTGAGAGTGGCAGTTGCATCGCCCCATCCCTGCATTGATCAGGGCACACTGAGCACCTACCTGGAGACCATCGTCAGGGCGATGGTGAGCCCCGAGATGATGCGGTAAAATGACATTATATTCATTGTGAGGCCTGGAACAGCCAGCAAGATAACCAAGCCTCAATGAACAACTCGGATCCCGGCGTGGAAGAAACGTCATCAGCCATTGGAGAGCACATAGTAGTTCCATAAGAACGGAGTTGATCACGGAACCTCCCCTCCCACACACATGCCCGTTTCGGGCGGTACAGCTGTTGTTGTTCATAGTCTATAGCCCGACGCTCCAAAGAGCTCAGCCAACCTAGTCCCCTGATAGATCAACGAAGTCAATTGGTCCTTTCCGAGGGCTGTAGTCCCTCGACGACAGTGCGAAAGCACAGTGGCTGTCTCAGGCAGCTCGCCTGTGGGTGAGCTACCTCAACCGCAACTCCGCGTGTCCTTTCGCAGCCTCAGAAGCACATCTTTATAGCTGCGCCACTCGAAAGATCATAACAATAATCTGCCCAGCGGTTGCGGTAATATACCTTTCCTCTATATAGCAGATGGATTCCTCCTCAAGACCGCCACTACCAGCTGGATGGACGCTTCCGGCGCGTACTTTCTATCGCCGGGTCATTGCCATAGAGGAACTACAATAGGGCCCTCAAAGGCTTCTTGTTGTGGTTGACTTCTCACGAGCAAGCTGTGACCGCTTTTCCGCGATGGCTCACAGATCCACGGTGGCTGCCTCAGAGTGGACATAAGGTTACATGGCCGTCATAAGAAAATTAAAGATACACTGAAAGGAAAGTGAGCTGCCCGGGCGAATCAGCAGAGTGTGAGGCACGCGGCGTACTGTGTCCAACACTACACGACCAGACTATACAGGCATTCACCACAACATGCGGGGCACTTCCGAGCAGCGGAGTGAAGCCTTCCGCGACGAAGCATACCAACAAGATAACCGTTCTGAGAGGAGGACAACAGCAGTGACACGGGACGGCCGGTAAGCGAAGACCACCATTGAAGTATCGTCAGCAACCCTGGCCCGCTATCCCCAGCAGTCGGGCGCACATCACTCTATTCATTCTACGAGCCCTCGTCGAACCCCTCCCCCCTGCTAAGTCGAAGAGCCTACCTCAGTCTATCGTAACGCCCGGTGAGCCAGCGGTGGTCACAGGTGGTTCCACTCTAACCGAGCTGAAGATGCGCACGTGATCCTTGTGCTGTCCTTTCTTCTTCGCCGACGGAGAAGCCTCCCTCAAAGCACTCGACTGCCGCGACAATCGGGGCTCAGGAGTAGTTGCGTTAGCGGCCGGATCTGAGTATGCGGCAAGCCTTTCCAGTACTCAAAGAAACGTGAATATAGCGGAGCTCGAGCGCCGAGCGAGTTCACCACTACCGAGTGGAATTCGAGGACGAAGGCTACGTTCTCGAAGAATTGTTCATGCCCAGCAATCGCAAGCTATGATCGTTCAGCCGAGGGCGATGCGCGCCATGCACGTTGAAAGCCTCACTTTTCCCGGTCTTCTCGTCGTCATGGTCACAGTCACAGTCAATCGCCTCCACCTCCCTCCTGAGGATCTGCATCTTCTGCTCATGTCTGAGCACTCTGTCCCTCAGGCCAGAGCTCTTGACGGGTTGCGTAGGGCGATGGTCCTCGCAGGCGCACATGCCGCAGCAGCAGCCACCACATCCACCACAACCCTCCAGGCTGACGAGGGACCATCAACCCCCGCCACTGAGACGCTCAACGCCTACCTGAGCGCGAGAGCGATGGCTGCCAATACCAAAGTCAAGTGTCGGGTCAACATTAAAAGAGGCCTGCCGAGAAGGTCGCTCAGAACGAGGCTGCATTAAGAACGCAAAACTACGTCGTGATAATGTTGAGAAAAACCAGCAACCGTCTAGAGAGACTTCGATGGGAGTCAATCAATCATCCTCGCACAGGAAACGGTCATCACACGACCACAGCAGTACTGCTATGCCGACCAGGGCGATTACAGACTGCTGGCACCAGAAATGATCTCACACAACTCGGTGGTGATCTTGGACTGACGGGCCTTGTTGAACCTGACAACCCCCATCATATAGTTTTCAAGGTGCTCGATAGACTTCTCTCAATATTTCAGGAGCGCCCCAGAGTTGAATTTAACGCGTGAAAGATGTCCTAGAAGCGCTGTTGAAACTCAGGAGAAGCAGTCGATCGGCCACCCGGTTCGATATGGATGGGCACTCACTGTAGCTCCAACTTGTCGATCATATCAGCGGCATTCTTGGAGGCATTCTCCATAGCAGACATACCTGCAACCAAGGTAAGCGGCCAGAGATGGGGAGAGGGCTCTTACGTGCACTCTGCTCGGCGGCGATAGAGTCTAGCATGTAACCGAAGACGCAGTTGGCAACGTAGAAGTCATGAAGGTCATTCAACACTTCAAAAACCGAAGGCTCGAAAGAGTACTGGTCGACGGCCTTCGACCATTCACCCTGAAGACTTGCCGGTTAACACAGCGGAACGAGCCCACCACCATCATCAGCGCTGCCACTAATACTCGTATTAGTATGAGGGCTAGTAGTACTATTACTAGTACCACAACTACAGTCGCTTTAGCAATCGCCCACCACTGCTTCTCATACGACGGTTATCCCAACTCTGACTGCCACAGCCATCACTACTACCCTGTCCATCTCTCGACACTCCTTCAGCGTGATGACGCGATTCTCCCAGGTGTCGAAGGAGATCACAGACTTGAAGTGGTTCGACAAGATAGTCAGACGATCTGGGTCGCTCCGAATCACGCGCTCTGCTATCGCACTCGCCTGGGCGAAGTTCCAAGGATGCTTTTGCACCTAGCCAGCATCGACCTCGGATACGCAAGGGAACGATTTCGACCTACGTCTTCCATGCAGACTTCAAATCGATCAGCAAAGAGCCTCTTCAAGGCCGCTGTGCCTTTTCCACCAACGCCTATGTACTTCGCCGTACCCCCGTTCGCCTCGATTTCCATTATCTGAAGGGAGCCCTCGGCACCAACGACCTCGGCGAGCCTACTACCATTGAGCGGGCCCGCTTGGTAATCGACGAGTTGACGCCACCGCAAAGACCTTTATCAGACGTTAACCCCATAAGGGTGGTTGGGCCTGAACACGACAGCGAAGCTGCTTTGAAGAGACAGCGGAGGCCAGTACTGCTCACCCTTGGGGGCGCCCTCGTCCACTGGAAGCCTTTTGAAGAAATCTATCACTGGCTGAGCAAAGGGCATGCCCTGCACCACACGGTCCTCATCACTACGCAGTTTCGAGGCAGCAACCATCTGATCAGGACGACACCTCGACATCACGGACCGGGTCGGCCCCAAAAAAGTTGACACCCTGCGAGCACTGGTACGCATTCGACCGCACTGCAAGGCAGCATAAGAAGGAACTCCAAGCGCGGCCATAACGCTACCGCATTCCCAACGCGATGGAGGACACCCGATGTGTCATTGCTGGCCGACTGACGGGTCTTAGACGGTCGAGCAGCGATCAGTGGAAGGAGCGATAATGAACCTCCTCTTACCTTCATAGCTTTTGTGATTTTCTGGATAGAAGTCACGGACTTCATACGAGTCTTCACCGCCTTCAGGTTCGACATTGTTGCTCAAAACTCAACGAGGGTCGCGATTCGAGTTGAAATTCCTCGGCGATTAAGATGTGTGTGAAAAACTCCGAACCCCTGGAGGAGTTTTTCGCTCAACGATTATGTGTTTAAGATTGGCGTCGCACGTCGGGATTTCGATGCGTTGCGTATCCTTGCGTGTTTCAGGGTCTTCCCAGTTTTCATGGGTCAGGAGATATCCGAGCTGAATAAGTCGGTGACGGCCTCTGACGTCCCCGCTCCCCTTAGCGCCACAACTACCTCGGATTACCAGTCCCCTCAGGATACCACCGCACCACAGGGCGGCGGCGGTCTGCAGCAGCTGGGTCAGCAGATGACGCAAAGGCAGTTCGACTCGGGCGAGAATCCACGAGCCGCAGCGACGAGCAATGAAGGGGTCGGGTACCTCACTGATGGCCTTCTATTGACGGAGCAATCCCCTGTCGGCAATGGCTACCCCTCAACGACGAACCTTGGGAGGCCTACTGAGCTCGGCACTGGTCATAGTGTCATGCCACAGTCACAAGAAGAACAACTCCAGCAGATCCTGCTTAGACATCAGGGGCAGGTTCAACGTCCTCAGCAAGGCGGTCAGAGGCAACGACAAGCACAACAAGATCTCTCTCTGCAGCAACTCCAACAACAGTTACGTCAAGCCCAACGAGGCCAGTACAGTCGGCGACAAGACTCAGCTCGCCAGGCAGCACCATCTTACGATTCTGGCAATTTTCATGCTACGTCTTATTACAATACTTCGAGTCTTGCTGCTGTCGGGAGTGCCACTGAGGAAGTCAAGATCAAGCGACTGAGCGAGGAGGAAGTCACTAAAATCGTTGAGAGCGAGGGATACGACGATATCAATATTTACGACACGAGCGTCCCGGCCGGGCTGAAGAAGGTCCTGGCCGCCCTTCACGGTAACGGGGTGGTTGACGGCTTGAACGGGCTGGAGTCGAAAGGCACCAAACTGTCGCCCAATGCCGTCGAGTTCGTCCCGGGGAAGCCGTACGGAAGCGGGATGACCACAACAACAACGCGTTTACCGCCTTCCGCGGCGCCGTCCTTGCAGCCTGTGACGAGCGGTATCTCCAGCAGTCGAACTCAGAACCAGGAACAGAGTTTTTTGCAGGCTCTGTACGAGTATGGCCTCATCAAATGAGGCCGCCGTCATCGTCAATCTCTTTGTCCACTGGGTTCGCCTTTTTGTTCCCAATTGGTTGTTGATCATTGAAATCCTTTACGGTATTAAAACTTGAGGTACCATGAAAGGTGCGAGAATCTTCGGCCGCCGCCCAGTCACCGAGGTGTCTTATTATTCATTTATTTATTCAAGCGCTCGTTGCTTTGTCAATCCCCCGGACGACGGGTGACTCTTGCCTGGGAATAGTTGTCGCTCTTGGAGCTTCGAGGCGTCCAAAGTTTGATGCCGCCTCAGTCGCCACAATCGAAGGAGCGGGAGCCGGAAGGTGAACGTGACACGGCGGACGACCCAGGCAGGCGATCCTCAACAGAGCCGGTCTGCTGACGTGCTGCCCGCTCTGAATCTCAGTCATGCCAGTGACCTCCCGGACTTTGGTCACCATCAAGGGAATGGCGGCCTCGGGCTTTGAAGTCGACTGATACACGTCCGCGGAGACAGAGGCTCTTCAACTCGGAGATCAGCCGAGTGCCGATCGGCGGCGGTCGGAGCCGTAGGAAATCGCTCGCCTGAGAGACTCCATCCGCCTTATAGATTCCACCGGAGCGTTGCAGAAGGCCCACCGGGGAGAGTCTGGCTTCAGCGAGGCTGAGCGTTGTGAGGTAGCTTGTCCTTTTCTCTTCGCGCGACAACCCTGAAGTGATGATTCTGCTTTTCGCCTAGTGCCAAACCTCATAGTGGGACTAGGGGTCTTGCTCGTAGATTGGATTTCGGCTGCAGCGACACGCCTCCGCAAGGTGGCATAGGAAATTGCGAGTGGCGGGGAATGCAAAAGAAGATTCGGAACACTTGTAAGAGCCGAGCTGCTCTACCGTGGCGAGCACCTCTGACCTCCTCCGCAGGTCAGACCAGGCCCTCTCAGAATGCCCATCCTCTACAATATTGCAAAAATCAAAGACAAGACCAAGTACATACGCTTGAGCTCACTGCCCTACTAGCCAGGGACTTTGCGCGTCCTGGGTGATCCTAGTGTGCTCAGAGCTCCGTCAGTTCGACACGAGGGCTGTGCTGCAACAGGAACAGTGCCCGAAGTACAGGCATGGTAGATTGCTCCTTATTTACTGTGCAAGATGAAAGATTCATGATCTCATAGGCTCTTTAATACAGAGGTTTATTGTTGGAAACTCTGCGAAAGCTGCGATCGAGCAGCTGCCGCCTCCCTTGCCAAAGGCCGAGACATACGCTGTGGGGAAGGTCAGCGGCGAGCGGCCACTCTTCCGAGTGACAGTTGATGGGCTCTAGGTGTACGGCGGAACTCTCGACTCGGAACACCAAGTCGCCGCGGTGCTCGATGAGATCTATCCTGCTAACGTCACACAGGAAGATGACGCTTTGTGGAGGAGGGTGCGGGAGGTGAGGCTCGCGGGTGGTCTCGAGGTCTCCCGGAGATATCTCTCCCTCGTCAGAGTCTGATGCAAGAAAAATCGAGCAACACTCGTGAGCGGCGACGGCGGGCTCTGAGTGAGGGATGGCTCCGGTTGCGAGCTGTCTTAGTGCCGCCTGTCGGGATTCAGCACGAAACGGGGCCGACGCTATAGAGATCTTCACTGAAGCTACAAGAGCAGAGCCCAGCTTTGCCGCGGCCAAGCCGAGAGGGGGCGAGGAAAGGTCCTCGAGGGAGCGTGGTAGAGGAGAGAGGAAACGTGTGAACAGCAGCGTCCTGCTATACAAACAGATGGTCAGAGCCACAACTTCAAACGAGCCGAAAGATCTTGCCCCTGCCTAGGTCTTGCAAGCGTTCCGCAGGAGAATCATAGCGCGATTCGGTTCCCTAACAAGAGCGTTCTCACAAATTGCAGCGGTGGGCTCCGAGCGGGACATGAAAATCAGAGAGTTCAGTAACACGCTGATCAAGACTAAGGTGGGAGAAGGTGACCAGGCTGACCGATAGGAGTCGCCCTCAGATCTGCACTGACCTCGCCGAGGCCCGAATGATATTCGACGCCATCGACATCAACGGCGACGGCGGGGTCTCCGTTCACGAGTTCATGGAGACGCTCGACAGCGCTGCCGAAATCACCACTCTAGAGGACTTCCGAAAGTAGCGCCGCGACACTCTCTGCTCCCGTCTGGATGGCCATGTGCGTCTTAGCAAGCCTTGATGTGACGCCGAGTGGATCTCAGGCGCCTCATAACAAGATACGGTTCCCTAGCGGCCGCCTTCGGCCATCTCAGCCAGATTTGGCCCAACTCTGATGAGGGGTTGGACGAGATGCAATTCGTTAAGGTATCGGGCATGTTTCCTTGCCCCGGCTGAGGCCCGCCGAGCGCAGGTCATCGCTCAATGTGGCGTCCTGAACGAAGAAGCCGAGCGCCTCTTCAACAAACTTGATCTCGATGGCAGCGGCACGCTAGAGAAGGAAGAACTCTTCAGGTGGATATGCTATGGCCTTCCAGTGATGATGATGATGCATCCGCCTTCAGTGCCATGACTGCCGTGTCACCTTTCCTGTTCCTCGAAGACATGCAGAAAGTGATGAAGGAGAAGTACAGCAAGACGCCTTCACTCATCCATCCACTGGTCGTCCCAGGTGTGACATCTCTCAAATCCACCGCATCATTCCCAAGGTTCTCGGCATCCGTGGCGGGCCCGAGGCCTGGCTGGACAGAAAACTCACGAGAGCTGACTTGCACAAGTTGGCTGCTAAGTTCGACATACTTGACGAGTAATCGAACGATACCCACGGGCTCGTGAGAGTATCTTTCAGCCACGCCGACCTCGTCTATGACTTTCTGAGTGATGCCATTCCGGCGGCTATCCCACTGGTGCCCGATGGAGAAAGTGATGATGGGAATGAGTCGCAAGGAGAGGGTGGCAACGCTGAGAATTCTGGCAACCCACGTAAGTTCAGCGAGGCTTCGTGCTGGACTCTATTAAGTTGGTAGAACTTCTTCGTCATGCAGGCGTCCGAGACTCTATTAGCGACAACTCACAGCTAGAGGTGTCAGAAACAACGAGCTCTGCTTCATCAACTAGCGTTGCAACAGAGTCCGAGCTCGGAGACGACGACCACTTCCCTGCACTACTCCTGAGGCAAGTTAGTGGCTGATAAGCGACCCGGTCTTTAACTATCACCCCAGGCACTTGATATCCGGCGTGCGTTTGGCTACACCAGATTTCAGTCTGTCGGAGTTTCGGAAGAAGGTCACGAGACTACTGTCATTATGCAAGGACCTCGTTCGCACCGCAGCCGTCGTCAGATCGTGAATCGGTGCTTCGCCATCATGGACTCCCTCTACCTTATGGACGTCACTGGGGAGCTCAAGTTGTCCCTCGCGGATTACGTACGGCGCGCTAGGGCCGCGTTCGACTTGACAATGACGAACTAGTGTGCTCAGGTTCATCTTCTTGAGCCTTTGCAAATATCGCAGAGTGAAACCACCCAATTTTTCGAAAAAATCTGCCTCTGCCGACGGATGGACCAAATTCCAATCTATGAGTTCATGCTCGGCCTCATCGTGTTCTGTCCGCAAATCCTTGTTATGGAAATACAGTCGCACTTGGTAGGGCCGGGGATCGAACCGACGACCTCTTTCTAACCCCACGATGCGCAGGCTCGGAGGTATAGAAGCGTTCCCGATGCTCTCGACGAGCTGCAGAGACGTCATCATGGACGAGAGTTGAAGAGATGGCGCCGCAACAAGGAGGCCGCCGACCACGCGAAGAAGCTGGCCAGAATGTCCATTCTCGTCGGCCGCGCTCGTGAGCCTCGGAATGTGCTTCGAGGAGAGTACTCGTTCTGCCAGGCCCCCGTCCTGGGCCTCCTGAACAGTCCACTAGGTGAGGGCGCTAGCTCTGTTGATGCACGCAATCGCTGCGTGGGTTAGGCTGACGGCCAAGCTAGCACCAGCACTCCCAAGAATATTCGTTAAGAAGCCACGGAGGGCGTCGGACACTCAGTTCACGGGTGAGATCGTCACGCCTTTTTGCTCAACTTGGGTACTGCGGTCTCTCAGAGCCGCCGGATGCGGAGACTTTGACACTGACTTCCTTCAAGAGATTCATCCGAACACTGGTCGGCCTCGACCGGCACCAGATCCGAGATCAAACTCTGAACTGCATTTTCTAGTAGTACAACGCTCGGCGAGGGTAGTCGACGCTTTCCCTCAGCCTGCTGGATACCAGCGGCGGTGGCTCGACCACATGGGGCGAACTAGGCTCGGCTTTGGCGGCATTGCAGCCACCCGCGCACAAGAGAATGGGTGATACTGAGCGGAAATTCCGGGCGAGTTATGGTAAGGTCGCCGCTGTCAGGCACCCCGGCACGGTACGCTTGCGTCGCAAGGACCGTTAACGAGTGTCTTTGGCCCAGCGAAGCGTCAAGCTATCGCAGCGAGGGCTTATGTAGGGAACGCTGGAAAAGACTCGCCTGCAGTTGCGCACCTGTCAGGCCCGTCTACACCACATGGCTTCAGCCCTGGGGCGTCGAGTCGAACGAGAAACTCATGAAAGAGTGGTGCACATAGGAACAGCCGAGGAGTCACTGGACCACTCTCATGTCAGACTCCACCAAAGGCGACCGTGCGGCGAGGAGAGAATTTTACTGAAGCCGTTGAGGAAATGCATCGACAGGGGGAGATGTAGCACCCTTGTCCTAGTAGCCACTAGCTGAGCACACTTTCTGACTTGTGCTGCGACGCCCATGTTACCATGTGGGGAAGTCGTGTATTGAATCACCATCCTCAGGCTCGTGGCCTATGGTACTGACGGACACGTTAGCTCTATCATGCGCATAAGGGATGGTTTAGGGACTTCCGTCCACACTCAAACTCTCGATAAATTCTTCTTCGACGAGGTGGGTGAAGGCACAGCAGTAGCACAGGCTAGCGTGCTCTTCAGGTCCGAGCTCTGTCTCTGTCCTCTGACGTCATGACCGGCCCGGTCGTCTCCAGGGATCTGTCCTGTCGTATTGGCAGACAAGACGAACGGCCCCCACCGCTGCCTTCATGATGAGCCTCAGCCTTTCGTTCAGTGGCAATCATCAGGGGCGTAACACCAGTGTAACCGACGGACGAATTGACGACTCAACGGCAAAGGAAATATAGTCCACTAAGTTGTTGAATCACTTCGCTCCGCTCGTAATGCTGCTTGTTTCGCTTTGCGTTTTCGGCTTTTGTGCAGCTTGCTGCCCAGATGCTGCTCCCATTCATTCGGACCATTGATGCCCTCCTTACCGCAGATCTCACAATCGTATTTTTTCCATTCCTCCTTCGGGGCCTCCCTAACCGCCCTCGGCTCTCTCCTCACGAATTCCACTGCACTAGCCAGCATGCCGGGCCAGCAGGAGCCCGAAGCAGCCTCGAAGTCGCTGGTGTCAACCTTGCACACCTCGACGTGAGGCTCGATCTTGTTGCGTATCCACTTCACCTGCTGTCGACTGTATTTAACGGTCCCCGTCTTAACGCGATCGATACAACGATCCCAACTCTCTGCTGTCGGACTTTCAACCCATTCACGAAACTCTTTGTATCCGATGCCCTGGAGAGGTCCCCGGTTCCATCCCAGGGCCCCGTTTTTTACACCCGGCACCACTAGAGTCGTGAGCTCCTCCTTGAGACCGTCGGCGACCATGCAGTCCACTCGATCAGCCACTCGCTTCCTGTAGACTTCCTTATCGTCACAGGTGAGCCAAATGACTCTGGCTCTCGGATACCGCAGTGCTCCCATCTCGACCGTGACCTCGCCGAGCTCTAGACAACGTTTGATACGCCTAACATCATGCGGGTGCAGCTTGGCAGCAGCAGTCGGGTTCACAGCTCGTAATTCCTCATAGAGCGCGTCGCAAGAGCCGACAGAGGGAGGTGTGTCCTCGTCGCTAGAGCGCGTGGATGGGACGGCATCAGAGTGCTCCACTGCACTCATCGGCCATAGCAGTGCCGTCACGTACTGTACTGTGCCTGAGGGGACGCATTGCCGAGTAGAGCCGCGGCGCCCACTAACCACCTCCGACCACGATGGGAGTTCTGCCACGCGCCTGGATTTCTTGGATTTTGCCAGTCGCCTCACGCACGTATCTCGAGACATTGTACTCCTCCCTGGCGTCGATACAGTCTACTAGGTGATGGGGTACCTACTACAAGAGCTGCTGACGGAAAGCACGGAACGATCGGGCATTACGGAGGCCATCTGCTCTCTGGTGGGCTTGGCGCTGGCCACGTCAAAGCCCTTGTAAATCTGTATCGAGTCGGCTCCGACAATCTCGCCATCCAGTTGTCCAGCAAGGTCGATGGCCATCTTGGTCTTTGCCGACGCCTGTTGCGCCAATCACGAAGACCACGAGGTCGCTCGGAAGGTCGGGCATCAGGAAATCTTCCGAGAAGAGGGAAGAACTGCAAGCTCGGTGACACTGCCCTCCCTGATGGCAATACAAGTGCAGGGGCGGTCGCAGAAACAACATGGCATGGGGGGCGGCTGTTATCGCTTCTTCATAGTCTTCCGCAAAGGTGTGTTGAATGCAAGATGGGAGCCCTTGCCTGTGTACACTGCGGCCTTGGTAGCGCCCCAAATACACATCGCAACATGTCCGACTCTGAGCGATCATCGAGAAGTACTCGGGTTCAATTCCCAGTACCACCTTTTCTTTGTAGGCCCATGTAGCGTGAGGATCGTGCCATCCTTATTGAGATGGCCCACAACGTCAGCATCTCGGCCGGCTATATCTGCCACGATTGAGTTGTCAGCAGGACTGCACGAAGTCACTACAGGAAAGATCCCTGAGTGGAGACCCGACAGTTAGACGAGCCCAGAGGTGGGGCCAGCTTGGTTGGAGGACCGCCTGACAGCGACCGCATGCTCCCTGGAGTGACCGAGCGGGTGCCGCTACCTTGACGCCTCTCCCCTCGAATAACAACTGCACAGCGAAACCTGTAGTGTAGGTCTTTGCTGTGTTCTCAATCGTTCTGGTTTCTGTCATTCGCTTGTCAGCCGAGCCCACGAAAACACAGTCGTGCTTCTCTGTCTGAGAAAGTACAGCAGCCCAAACTATCAACAACGACCGTGCCAACGACCAGCACCTGATGATGGTACACCGATACTGGGCACTTGTCAGTCTCACGGAACCAATACTCCGCACTCAACCTCTGACCAACCACGCCCGGCCACCGAGTAAAACTGAAAAGCGAGGACCTGAGGATTCCAGAGGCGAGCTGTAGGCTACTGCATGTCCCGAGGCCAAGCCTTGTGGTTCGGCTTGGGCAAGTCCGTCATTCTCCTGTTAGTCACCCAATCTTGTCGACCGCCGAACAATTCTCCCTTGCCGAAGAACTTCGTCCCTGTCTTCTTCACGATCTGACGCGCGGAAGCCTACGTGACTTCAGTCATCAAAAATCCCACCGTGGTATTGGCGAAACCCCTGATCGTCTCCCTTGAAACCCACATCAACCGCAACTTTTGCCGGGGTGCTGCTGCCGATAGGATGATAGTCATGACGGGGGAATGGCTCGGCGGCGGCCTGGCTCGAACGCTCCAGAGCATCGGAGCGTACTGATCAACACAACTCCGCGATATGAAGTGGGAAGCACCCGTGACAGTATAGTACAGTGGAGTACTCGAAGTAGCTACTCAAAGTAGAGGATACCTACTTCTTGGCTACATATACTCTACCGAACTGAATAGGATCCACTGAGGCAGTTTCACAAATATGTGTTCCCATGTCTCATAAGCATCTGGGCCCCCAGGTTCTAGGGTATCGGCCGCGTCCCTGCTGTTCGCGACTCAACTTCGAGCCCTACGACAGCACAGTGCACTGGATAGGCTTCCAGCTAGATCAGGGAGCGGTTGAGGTAGACGAACTCGGGAATATTAAACCGAGCTCCTCTTGAGCACACCCAGACTGGCTTCGACCTCTCGCATGCGTATGACAGACTGTACTATAACTCGACGCCTTGGGTTGACTAGATAAGACGAAGCTTGAGAAGAAGAGAGCAGGCTCGCTGAGAGCACAGGATAACAGGGAATCTATAGCGCCGACTCCTGCACGTAAGTGCAGGAGCGCGCAAAACAGGTAAGTGTGGCGCACCGTAGTTTAATGGTACGCGACGGACTCAGGGACGAAATTAGTTGAAAGCATAATCATCAATATTGTGCAGGGATGCCTCCCCCCCGAAAATCCACGTATACGAAAGAGCTTACCATGAAAATTAAGTAAAAGCGTTGGCAGAGCTGGTAGGGCCGAATCTCATAGGTGCTCGTCAAAAATGCCGTACTGGACCGCTGGTTGTGGACTCCCAAAAGGAGGCCCGCAATGAGTCCCAGAGTGGAACAGATCGACAGATGACGAAGTAGAAGAGAGGGCTGAAAATGTCTCAAGTGGGGCTACAGGAGCTGGAGATGTTGCTATCAAGATAGGGTGGAGATGTTGTTGTTGTTCAGCAACCGCCGCCGAGGTTGAACCAGCGACTGCTGCCTCTGCCGAGACCCGAGAGCCAGAGCACGGCAGTAGTGATATCGGGGGTTCCAGCTCCACTCCGGCGCTGGATGTATGAGCAGCACCCGGTGAAGTATTAGTCGTCGGACATTGCGAATCTTGATCGATACACACGTCACGGGATGACTTCGCTCCACGTACAGATTTCGGGGAGGCTTTTTGCCGCCCCTTGGCGGAGATCTTCTTACGTCCACGCTGCTCCATGAAGTTAATAGAGATACGAGTTGCCTGCTGCAAAGTACCAGTGACGAGGCACATTTCAATCAGGGCTGGGATAGATGCACTCTTCAGTTTACCAATCGACTTCACGACGGGGCGTAGGTGAGGCTTTACACGCAGCTCCTGAAAGTGGCGGTAACACACATCTTCACACGCAGTCTTTTACTCACTTCCCCGATCATCCTCCGAACAATTCCACGACCAGCTACACCCAAGGGGAGTACCAGGTTACTGGCAATGGCGCGGCGTACACTGGGATTCAGAAATTTGACTTCGGACGCCAAACCAACCACCTCTGCCGCGGCCGCCGGCTCGAGGGGCAGCTCCGTGGATACGGGTACCTGACGAAGAATCGAAGTCCTGGGAGGCCGACAGAGGCCTCGGCCCGCTTACGTTGGTCTCGGGGAAAAGCCCATCAATCCCCGAGTTGATTGAGGGAGGATTACCACGCTCGGGGAATGTGACTGGTGCAGAACAGAGATTATACAATGAGTCCATGTGGGAGCTACAGCAGGTGCAGTACAGAAGACGGAATGTAGCTAACTGAAAACACGGCTGTTATTGCTCCCGTGCTCGCGCGTCACGCTTTTGAGCGTGCGTGCAAGGCTCCACGTCACACGCGCGTGCGCCCTCTCTTCGACGAAGAGGTCACATCTGAGGGGCCCCTCGGCGGCTCGAACGAGCGATAAGGAGGCCGTGGTGAATATATACATCAGATTGGTCGCATTATTCGTCGGAGAGAACGTCAGTGCCGTTCCTAGAGAGAATCGTCCAAAGGCGCGAGCATGTCTCCGTCGTGGCGAGCGAGTTTGCATGTAGGCCCCCGCTCGAGTACTTCGTGACGAGCACAGCAACCTAAACAGAAAGACAGCACAAGGCGGAAAGAAGCACAAAAGCTTTGTTTCGCTCGAAAGAAGCACAAGGCTTTATCATGAGCTGCCGAGAGGGCACTCGACAGCAGGAAGTCGTCGGAGTCCAGAGCTCCATAGCATGACCACGCATGCACAACTTGCGCATCGGACGCGTATCCCTCCCGTTCAGCGCACGTGTGCATATCGTCTTGCAGTTCCGGCCCTCGTAGCCTGGCACAGAGCGCATACTGCGTTTCAGCTCGTGCATGGCGGGGACCGTCCTCGGAGAGGGGTCCGGATTTACGGTTGAGAAATGTTGGGGTCTGGAAAACTCAAGACTCCGGTCTACTAAGTGAACTGTAAAGAGGTGATGCATAACAGTGTTCCCATGACGCACGCGTGATTCTTTCCCCCGGCGATTAGCGGTTCGCGCTTCGAGAGCATGAATGTCGCTTAGAGAGTCTCCTTGAACACGGATGAGCCCTGTAAGAGGGCGCGTCTCTCTCAGGCGGCCCGAAGGGAACGCAATCCGGCCTTGCTGAGAAACGAACCTTCACCACATCTGATCGAAATTGAATACATCATGACCACGGATCCGCTGGGTTTCGTCATTTCCACCTGAAGAACAACGACTCGGTGATTTCCCGAGACCACGAGAGATGGCATCTTGGTCACCGTCGTCCTCCTGAGAAATCGCCCGTAATAGATCTGCCCAGCTCTCCTGCTCAGCATCCCCCTGCGCAGCCTCCTCGAACTCGTCAGCTCCGTAAAGAAGTTGCCTGCCGGGGAAGTCCGGGTCTCAGGCTGCTCGTCAAGTGCCAGGTGTGGAGGCTGCTACGGGTCTCCAGCGGTTTCAGTGTCCCACCTCAAATTATCGAGCTCCTCCGGTCCTCGCTGTGTCGCATTCCCTTGCGAAAGACGATTATCCTCTTCCTCCAGCTTCACTGGGTCCACTTCCGCTGCCCTGCTTTCCGTGGCGGCTGGCTGGTTTGACTGGCGCCGATCGGTTCTCCGGGACCTCGCTACCTAAACGACGGCTGAGCCAGAGCTGATTGAGCCCCGGGCTGCAACGTACCGGCGTGAGCGGGCCAGGAGTCTCGTATGCCATCTGCGAGCTTCCCATGCTATCAGCTTCAGGCGCTCCGGAGGTAGGTGCTGACGGCCGAGGGCTGGTCGAACTCCTTCGCCCGGTACTATGCCGCGGAGCTGTCGAGACTTGTGACCTGTTACGCTGCACACGAGGGGGAGGGCGGCGGCCCGGAGGCTGCTCCCTAGGCTCGAGGTCGAGCTGCTCGCCATTCGCCGTACTCTGGACCAGAGTAACATCGAACGAACCATAGTCGATGCCACCTGAAGTACAGCATTCAAGGCACAGATTGACGACGAAGCGCAGTGCTCACTCGGTCCTCGACACTTCACTGAGAGAGCTATCTCCGGGGCGACAAAGAGTTGCAAGGGACCGCTCTTTCCCTTGAGCGTCCCTTCGGACAGAAAGGCGCCCACAAGCGCCAGAAGCTCCGTCAAGGAGACCGAAAAGGTGATATCTCCGGGCGCCAAGTTGGATGCGGAAAGCTGGCTGATCGGCAGCATAGACTCTTCACGCCGACATGTAAGTGGTGGCCCTCGGCATCGTCCGCGGTTTGAGTTTCACCGCGCTCAGAGGAGAACTGCGACGAGGAGCAGTAGCAGACGAAAGAAGAGGATGAAACCCATCCGTTGCTCACCGTAATTTCCTCGGCGGCATCAGCATGGGAAACAGACACGTAAAGAGGTGCGGTGGTCGTCGAAGTGTGTGCCCCGATGGGAAATGGTGAAAGGACCACGTTCAACCTGACTGGGAGTAACAGACTAGCCTCTATTCAGTTTCGGGAGCAGCCATAGCATCAGATCATCAAAGTGAGATGGATCGCGTTTCAATGAGGACGCGATCAGGACGGCCGACGGCTACGGCAGGCCCTCACCGTTCGGATGAGCATGAGAGTGAGCTCACGTTCTCAGCGCCGCATATAACTTGCTCGGAGGGGACGCAAGAAACCTGAGGGCGGGCAGGGCCGGGGTTGGGCCATACTCACCCCTTCCTACCCGAGACGCTTCGCCGAGGCGCAGCTTGTGCTCCACCACTATCCCATGCTCGCTACGGAAGAGCAAGACCAGGCTGGTTTCTTCCAAAGTAAGCTCGACTTCGACTAGATGTATCGCAGACACGCACTGGAAGGTATGGGCCACCATACGACACGGCAGCGCGCCAAGTAGATCATCACGAGTGGCTCGGTACCCTGAGCTCCTCAGAGTGCTCCGAGCCAACCGCAGTGGGAGGTACCTCGACGTCTATCCGAGTGGGTAGCAAAGCCTCTCCGAAAGTCCACCACCAGGCAGGCCGTTTGAGTGTCGTTGGCAGCTTGCAGAGACAGTATCACCCGTGACGCATCATCCACAGTCGGTGGCGGTGGAGCATACCTGGAATGCAACACCTTTACAGCCGCTTTCGGAAAATTCTCGTAATCGAGCGATGGCGGCCCGAGTGTGACTTACAATATGAGCTCGTGGTCTACTCGAGACGCCAGTATAACGCTCTTGAGGAATATCCGAGCTGAGTTGGGCGACAGTCGACAGCGGAACAGCGATTTATCTCCGGGTGCCTCGGACCGAGCCGTCATCTACCCCCACCAAGACTGCCAACAACAATCACCTCCGGCCATGACTCCAATGCCGCTCAACCCGTTAGGAGAATTTGGAAACCTTATTTTCAGACGTTAACGCGATTTATATCAATCGTAGCTCCTCTTTCGCCTCTGTGTAAGACTCGCTGTTGTCCGGGTGCTGGAGGAACTCTCGCAGGGCCGTCTTCACCTCGCCCTTGAACTCCGATAGCTCCTGAAAGAGGACATCGATGAGGGAGTACAAATGGACGAAAATCTCGAGCCTCAATATATGCTGATATCGATATCCACCGGGAAATGGCGAACACCCCCTTCGTGGAACCAGCAACGGCTTTGTTCATTATTTGCCAGCCTCAGGTTTGACGATCATCACTCCTAGGGCGCGGAAGAACTCACTCTCAGCTTCTCGCCCGGAAGGCAGCCTTCGCTGACGGAGCTGCAGAGCTCTTGACAAAGGAGAAATCGACACTGCTCGTCCTCCCCAAAGGCTTTCAGCAGACTCAGGACCGTCATCCGGAACCTGACATTGAGCAACTCCCAGGATGGAGCTGGAGAGAACAAGAGTCACCCCTTCCAGTTGCTGTTGATATCCCATATAGAAGAGTTCCGCAACAATTTCGAGACCACTTCAGTGGTGATGAACTTGGCCATGACCGCCTCGTTCTGGGCGAGCTGCAACGTGACACGCATGAACAGCGGCGGCGGCTCCTGGTTGAGCTCCAGTCGCTCTGCAATAGACTGCAGCACCAAGCCGAGGTGTTGAACTTCGTAGCTGAGAACCCGAGAAGTAAGGCCCCGGTGAGGCTTCGTCGGACGCACCTTCTTCCCCGCAAGTCGAAAACGAGATTCATCATTTTCATTAACCGTGCTGTGGGGACCTCTTTCATCTCTAGCAGTGCACCGATGACCTGAGGACCCCCACAGGACAGTGAATCGGAATCACTCCGGACTGACACCCTCTGACCTCTATCGCGGTGACTCGTGCACCGGTGCCCTTTTCGAGTAGCCGACCCATGCCCAATGTAGTGAAGGCCAGGTTATCCTTAGTATACCTGATACCGAGAACGCTTCTAATAATACCTAAAACCTGACCGAGCTACATTTTCTCCTCGTTTACGACGGTAAAGAGGTAGCTGCTCAACACGGCGTCATGAGGGCATCCAGGTAGGACCTGGCAAACGCCCACTGCAATTCCCGAGGAACGAGATAGCTGGCTTGGCCATGAACACTGGGTTTAAGCTTACTGCCAAGAGTAGCCGGCTGTCCACAGCAGCAGTCGCCTCTTCCTCGCCCATCTTCCCAGTCACCGCGTTGACGTAATCCTGACTGCTCAGCCGCCTTCGTACGATGAGCTCTGGGGCCTTCATCATTTCATAGAAAATCCCAGCCAGCATCTCAATCGCTTCGCGGAGCTGAAATGGCAGAGCACATCTTGGAACTCCGCATGACAGTCGGGTTGTATTTCGACGGGAGGCCTAGACCACTACACCTCGCGAACCATCGTCTACGATTAATAAAGAGGGATTTACTCCACCTCAGCTACCGCAATTCCCCCTCTTCCGAGCCCCAACTCACGCTCGCAGCCTCGTTCCACGACTTCCTTCACCGAGGCCAAGACGGCCGGGTCAACCAGCTGTGCTGCGGATACGTCAGCCTTGCTAGAGTCGCTCTTGGTCTGCTCTCCCTTCATAGCCTCCACCACAGCAACCGGGACTTGCGCTGTGAGGTAGGGCGCTAGGCTCTAACCAGACAATCCAGATCGGGAGATCTATCGGAGTGCCAAACTTACAGGGTGGAGGTCCTCGCACGCCACTACTGCATGTAGTAAGGAGGGCCTCTTAGCGAGCATTTGCAGGAACCTATATATGCGGGCACGAAGCAAACACGTAAAAGCCCACACAGGAAAAGGCGGAGCGAAGTTAAGAAAATCATGCAAGATTCAGGAGCTTACAGGGACGTTCTAGTCGTGGCAGGTTCGTCTTCTCCTGCAGAGTCCCTCCAACAGCCTTCGCAATGAAAGGAGCGAACTCGTCAAGCTGGCGAGCCGAGGCAGCAAGCATACAGCCGAAGGCGTACTCCTCGAGACCACTGAGGAAAGCATATCACGACTCCCGACAGGCTGCAACGGCAAACATTAGGACACCCTCACCTTGTCATCAGCCAATCAGCGTCCACCCAGTCCTCGGCTTTAGAGGGGTCCGACATATGCTCATCTTCCGCTTCCCCCGGGCTGAAACACCGACCGCCTCTGTCACCGATCATGGAATCATTCCCAGACGAACCATCGACGACCGTAGTGACGCAGTCGGGAGAGGGGCCAGCTCGGGTTGACTTACTAAGGCCATCGCCAAGTGCCCTCACAGGTGGACTTATCAATAGCCGGCAAGGATGCAGGATTATAGAACTTATCGGGCGCCAGAATCAGCTTGGTCGCGTCCGCTCTGATATCCTCGCTAGGCCCCAACGCACTGGTGCGAGCCAGGCCCAAGAAGGCACTGAATGGAGATACATGACAATCACCCGTCCAGACACTGCATTACCTCTGTCTCGTTGTGGGCGCCCCAGGCACCGACCTCTCCGCACCCACTCTCTCCACCATCACCGCTCGTAGAGCCAACAACGCCTGACTCGACTGGTCGAGGGCTTAGACTCGCCTCAGATCACCTCACCTGTCTTCGTTGCTTCACCGGTTCTGTAGTGCTAGAGGCGGCGTGCCAGAGGAACTCGACGAAGCACACCGGCACGGCAGGTAGGGCCAAGAGGAGGATGCGGACGTCATGACTGAAAAGCAACCGTGAAGAGCCGAGCAGCTGTGGGGACTTGTAAGTACATTGTGAGATAGTCCCGCTTCTTGATTTCCGTCAGCAAGATCTCAGCCGCGGCTTCGTAGGTCAGCGAGGAATCTCCTGAAGGGAACCAAGTCGTTGCAGCGAAACAGCAGTGGCTTCGAGGAGACGCATGGATAACCACGCTCGGGATGAGCTACCCTTAGAAGCAGCTGCCAAGGCGTGGCGACTGGCCATCAAGTCCACCACACCACAGTCAACCTGCAAGGACAAAAGGATCAGCCGAAACGATGACCGACTCCCTATTACGAGAAGAACATGCTGCTGCTCCGCCTCACTCGGCGGTCGTGTCCGATCTGAACAGTAAAATAACAAGGACGTCCGCAGACCAATGGCCCTTACCTAAAAAATACTGCATCGCCGTCCGGGTAAACTCGGCCTCCTTTCCCAGAGTATTGCAAAGGTGGGCGACGAGTCCCGAGTAAGTGTCCTTGAACCACTGCGTAGCCGTCTTATCGAAGCAAGGCGAGCTCAAAGCGGAGCTCTCATAACGGCTCAAGGCCTTCAGTACGCTCGAGAAGATCGCCTGAAGGGTTCCGATGACGCGGTTGTTCCACGTAGCGCTAAGGCTACCTTCGCAAGCTCGTCCCTCGACTCCTTAGCCGCAGCTGGGCTGACCGGTCCGAGATCCCTCTGCTCTACTGGCTCCACTACTTCACGGGGCTCCTCCTCTGTGACCTCATCTGGAGGGAGCGTCAGCTTTTGCAGACATCGAGACATCTCACCATCGTCCTGCGGTCTGTCCTGGAGGAAGTCCTGTGCCGAGCGACTGAAGAGTGCCTTGGCCCGATCGAGCTTCCGCTGGACAGTCGCGGTGTTGCTGAACCCGTCGGCGTCTGTGACACGTATAACCCTCTGTACTGTGGCTTCGGCCTGCCACCACAACGACGCAACTCCGATCCAGGAGGCTCAGCTCCGATACACCCCGATGGCCATCAATCGACCCAGGACTCACATTGATCAGCTTCCTCGGAAGCCTGCCCAGTAGCTTCTGGACCATCCTCGTCAGCGAGTCATTCGACCCCGTAGCCCGCACCGCACAAACAGCAACCACATGCTCCTCGTCGACCATATCGATACCTATCCACAGCTCTACCGTACCGCTGAGTCAAAACTTGTACGACTGCCCACCTGGAAGGGCCTTCTCGTTTTCAATCTTGCGTCTCTTCGCATGAGGCTCCGGTCTCGTGGGGTCCTACACACACCACGCGCGTGACCATTCGTAAAACTCGAGCCACGATTTTCTGTCGCCATGGAGCAGTGACAGTCCAGGACGCCGACAGGATTACCTCGCCAGCGAAGACCTCACGGAGTCGGGCCTGTTCGGCTTCGAAGACCATCTGATCTAGGGTTTCCTGCTCGATTTGACCTAAAAGTATACCCACAATTACGAAAGGTCCTCCGAGCTGAAAGCTGTGAATGGCAAGGGGGAGAGTTGAACACGATAGTCGCGGACGGCTACTCGACTCCCTCCGCCCCCTCAAGCATCCCAACAGCGTCGAAGCATTGTTAGGCGTACGCAGCTCAAGGCTTCCCACCTCTGGCTCAGGCGACTACGCTACTGAGCTTAACGAATATGAGTAGAGTGATCTCATCCTCGCTAATATCGTAAACAATTTGATGCCATGACACCGACGCAACGAAAGAAGCCCGCTGGGCGCCCGAGGATTACCCGCAGCCTGCAGCAGCTGTTGTAAGATAGCGGCCAGTCGAGGCTGCCACTGCGTGCATTGGGGAGATGCCAGCATCCTCCGAACGGCCTGAGCCCGGACGTGAACGCATGACTCAGTCTGATGAGCTTACCTGTATCAGAGCGGAGCGAAGTCTCCCAGTCCTGCTAGCAACCTCCATGAGATCCTCGAAGCCACTGGCGAAGGTGAGCATAACACCCTAAAAGGAGCTTTACTGCAAACTCACGCGGAGGTTATTTAGTTCAACGGAGCAGCAACAATCTTAACGACTAAAGAGGCTCTTTGATAACGCTTTCGTTGCCACCTGCCATGGCTCCCGATAGTGTATCGACGATACACCTCAGGGCAGCTGACGCTCCAAAGGTGCTATTCAACGTACGAACTCTCTGCGCAGCTCCCATTACCTGAGCATTCGCAGAAGCTCTCTCGGCTCCGAGAACTCCGAGGGCTCTCACAACAGCCACCATCTCAGCCTGACAGGAGTACAACAACATAACAAAGTCGAGAGGGATGCTAGGCAAGCTCCACTCTGGTCAATAAGACGACTACTACCGCTCATGGGCGAGGCCACATAGTCGGAGCTGGCGTGATACTCATTGGATGATTCGACGACTATCGACCACCGCTCCAGGGACCCCCACTACCTCTGTCCGCTTGTCTTCCTCTGGACTCCCACCAGAGGCCTCGTCCCACTCCTCGCCATGGGAGACAGTGAGCATCATCTTACACAGAGCCAACACGATCTGCTCCGACTCCCGCTGCAATTGGGCCTCATCAAGCCCTCCCTGGAAGGAACCGTCACCGGTGTCCCCTTGCAACGGCGACGACAACCTAACCACGCCAAAATCTCTCAGCCGCCCCAAGCCAGTCTATCGAGGTTACTTGAGGTCGTCCAAGCAGCTGGCGCCGTATTCTTCCAAGTAGGCCTGGGACTTCATCCCTAGAGCTCGGCCGCTGGTGTCAGTCCCACTTCCCTCCAGAGAACTTTGGCAAAGAGCTACAATCGTCAGAGCTTCCACTGCTGCGATGAAGATGCCGTGCCGACCTGACGATGACGGTAGTCGCTGACTGCTATCAACCGCTGAACGGCGGGATCCGACGGAAACATATGTCAACGCAACTTCATATCAGCTCAGCATCGCCCTCTAGCTGCGTAAAATCGGACTTTGACATGTGTGACAGTAGTCGTATAAAGTCCCTCCATGATCCAACCAGTCTACAGCACATGCCACCCTGAATGCTAATTCACTCATCTCGACAGATTGCAGCGCCTACCCTGTTACAAACGCTGTTGAAATCTCCTTGGATGGTCCGTTACTACGCCCTCTTTCGAAACCGCATAGCCGGATTACACGCTCCCTGTCCCACCCCATTTTACTACCCCTTGTAGAGTGCTGTGCTATCCCAGCCAGTACCGCCCTCAATAACTGGGAGCTCTCTCTAGCCATCGCCGCGCTCTGCTGCTGCTGGTGGCGCATGGCTGCCGATTGCCCATCGGCATCAGCCGACATCATCAGCAACGTCAGCTGCTGCTGTGCCTGTAAGAAAAACAACTCCACCCGACTGAGCTTTCGGACGAGGTCTCGCTTGCCTGTTTCTGCACGACGCTGGTCCAATAAATCGCCCTCGGGTATATAGTCCGCGCAGCCTCCAGTGCAAGGCGCACCACTACAGTATCGTTATCGGATAGCAGCGTGCAGAGGGTGGAGAGGCACCGCAGCGAGTACCTGTACCAGCCTCCCACCACCGACGAACGGTGAATGCGCCTACCGGGATCTAGTGTAGCATAGGTTGTGTATAAAATGTGCACAGAAGCGTCTAATAGGGGCCAAGCGATCCAAATGAAAGGCCAGGAACGTATCCAAGAACTCGTCTATCCGTTGGTCGTTAGGCGAGCTGTGATACCTGCTCATGGCCCCTTGTTACTACATCACACGGCTCACTGACTACAATAAAAGCTCCGCTGCTTGCTGCAGCAGCTCTATCCGAACCTCCACGTTGTCCGCTCTGTGAGCTTGCGAGAGGAGTGCCACCAGCCTCTCCTGACTACGGGAGGGACCGACTCCCATCATGTCGGCCAGGGCTCCCGCAGACGAAGACGACATGGGATTCACACGGCTTAGTCAAAAGCCCTGTTCTAAGTGCGATGCTTGCCTCAAAGTCCCACAGCCTCTCCAGGCAGCAGACCGACCAGCGAAGACTGTATGCTGAACTCACAACGCAAGACGATAAAATAGCAAGCAAGACCACTTAAAGAGGAGTTTTCTCATCACAGACTCGGGTCCAGCTGGGGGTTTGCGGGGTGTAAACGATGATATGAGAAGTTAGCCGGCTGAGCGGGGTAGTACGCCACTGAACACGGCGTTTCGATGAAAGACTGCCGGTGACTGTTCGGGGCTAGCATCGGAAACGCGTCGTTGTTGCTTTCAAAGCGCAGAGTACACAGTCACTCAGTTTAGTCGAGGGCTCGCCGTCCTGAATAACACGACGTTCTCACACGAATTTCCAATCCGAAAGGTCCCTGGTTCGATCCCAACACCCGACACGTTTCCTCATCACAATTCTTCGCCTTGACATTTGACACGCAACATGAGAGTGTGATGATGAAAAACAGCAGATGAGAACGGACCTTACCGCTCCTGAAGGACCATAGAACAAGACTCTTTCAACGAGATTCAAAAATACGACGACAAGTGGGAGTTGAAAATTCTATACGGCATTGATTTGTACAAATCGTTATCTACAGAGAAACGAGCTGCAAGTTAGAAAAAGTAGGTTGGCTTGTTCCCTTCCCCGTCGCTTATGGAGAATAGATGCCCGACACCTGAGAAACACCGAAACTGAGACATCGGAAGAAGTTAGGAGACACTGGCGCAGTCGTGGAGTCTGCTCGGAGGCCGCTCGGGCTTGTCAATGATGCACCTCCCGACGGGAGGTGTAATGCACCTCCAACAGACGGGAGGCTCCCGTCATGACCAACAGAAGGCCCGCTATCTTACGTGAGATTTTTCGTTCGATGATCGCCGGTTCTGTGTCGCTCGGTTGAGGGCCCAACTCTTCGGCAACCTGAAGATGAATCTCGTGAATGGGGCCAGGCCGACAACATTGGTCTGACACTATGACGACTAGGAGGCCGTGCACTCACCAATTTGAAAACGTCCTTTTGACCTCGCCGCCCTGCTGCATGGAGCATCGTGGTCCCAACCCTGAAACCGATGGGAACACTTTCAGTTCTATTCGAAGACAGGTCCCTTAGCCTACGGCAGCCGTTTCTCGGGACTGGTAAGATCGTATGCCGTCGGCCGCGTGCACTTGAGAGAGGGATCCGCGCCGGAGGCCAGCAGCAGGCGGATGGTGTCTAGCCGGTATTTGGTAGCCTTCTTCGTGTTGCAGTGGCACACTGCCAGGTGCATAGGGGTTTCGCCGTCCTGAAGTAGGCCGTTGCAGAAAAAGATATGACGGTGTAGCAGTAGCTCAGCTGGTCTGCAGAGAATAACTTACCGTGCTTTGAGCATTGGGATCAGCGCCATTCTCAAGCAGGAACTTTGCGATAGCCACATGACCATTGAAGGCCGCGAAATGGAGAGGAGTCCAACCTCCCTGGCAGCAAGATTGCTTTGGACCGAAGAATGCGAACAGACTTGAGGCCCACCTTCGACCCTCCACAGTAGTTGACGCTGGCGCCGCACTCGACGACAGCGCCTCGATCGACCAGGCACTTGGCAACCTCTAGTTGGTCATCTCTGCAAGCCACGTGGAGCGGTCGCATTCCTACCTGAGGGCGAAACAGGATCAGTCTTCGTCATGCAGCCAGAAACACCGTATACGGTTGCACGGTCAACCTCGAGCTTCTCCTGGGACTTACCATATTGGCTATGTTGGGATCCGCTCCGTACTGTAGAAGGCACTTCACTATCTTCACTGCTCCTTGCCCGGCTGCCATGTGAAGGGCGCTCCATCCATCCTGAGACACGACAGCTGCATCGACCGAGATGCGGGCGCTCTTCCTAATATCCTGCCACGGCCCACCTCATTGGTTGCGTTGGCATTAGCGGCTTGGGCGGAGTCCTTTTTCGGGTGGAGGAGGGATGTCACAGTCTTCAACTTTCCACTCTCCACGGCTTGCAGCAGAGCGGCGTTCAAGTCTCTCGCGTCGGAAGTTACGCTTTTGGTGAACTCAGTCCGCGAGAGCGATCTCTTCGCCTTGAAGACATCGCTCACCGCACTCACGCTCCGTGCAGGTAAAGTACCGACGGCCATGTTATTATTAATTTCTCTTCACTAACCACCGGAAAGAGCTCGCTTGCGGCCGAACATTCGCCGATTCGGAAAGATTTTCCCGTCCCAGAGTGGGACTCCCACTAACACTGAATGTTCGCACGCTCAGTGTACGTACGAAATTATATAAAAACTTCGAAGGCCAGGGTCGCTCGCGGGGCACACCTGGCCCTCGCAGGCGTCCCGCCATAGTCACCTCGAGACCTCGCCCAGAATCGCTAGACGACATCCAGATTGTGTGGCGTGGAGCAGTCACGCTCGTTAGTCTAAACCGATCATTCATCTCATTCTCCACTGTAAACCTTCAACGCAACTGTCAGTATGCTGAATCCAAGCTGCTGTCAGGCCCTAAGGCGAGACCTCTTTCGGGTCTCTTCAGGATTATCCGTATCGGCTCTAGTGGGGATCAATTTCGCCAGCGAAGGACGGTGAGGGTGATGCACCCTTCGCGAAGTCTGACTGATTCACTCGAGTGGCATTGAAGCACCCACCGAAGATCGAAGCACCCTCCACGTACTCTGAAGACGACGGCAATGTCTCGTTGTTGCGTACAGAGAATTCTTTCACGTACGAAGATCGAGATTCTCGGACTAAAAAAGTTCGGATCGTACAGTCTCGTATTGTCCGTTCAGAGATCAGGCACGCCGCGGTAGTTTCTCCTGTGAGTGGCTTCCCACAACTAGAACAAAAGCCTTGTTCGTCTATTTAGACAGTATAGCGAACATCGATTTCATAAGGCATGTAAACCTCTCCAACGCATACAAGTCACATAAGACATGAGAAGCCACGCTTTCACAATTGGCCGCCCTTGAGCTTGGCGCACATGTCGGATAAAGTGTCTTCAGTAGAGGTGGCCGTGGTCACTCCAAGAGCCTCCCAGACCTTCGTGCACGAGATGTTATCTTCTTGTAGTTTCGCGGTATTCTCTCCGTTCAGAGGGGTCTCCGGAATCCTAAGTGTAGCGAAAAGCTTGGTAACAACAACTGAGGCGTGCGGCACTGATGCCCCTGGAGCCGTCGTGAGACCTACGTGTCGGTCCCGCACTTGTTGCCCATCATAGAAACTTCGTAGTTGTTCTGTCCGCCCCGCTTGAGTCGCTTGACTACGAGATGGTATGCACCAGCACTGGCATCACAACTCTGTGCAGTGTCACCAGGCGTGCCAGGAACCTGACCGTCAAAGTGAAATGAGCGTCAGCTACCGGGGTTGCTGGCCGAATCTTTTCCACCGAGTTTCCTTGAGGCACGAAATATATCGTCAGAATGACTGCGGCAGCCCTCACCATGCGGCTCCATTTCTTGCGCACACTCGTTCTGGAAGAGCTCGACGATGAACTCGAGGAGTGAGAGGCTCCGCCCGCGCCGCTGGCTAGGGCGGCATCGGACGCGATGGAGGACTTCATCTCCCTGAGCTTCCTCCTTCGAGCCACACCCTTCTAACCTGACGTGGACCAGTCCGGTCGTAGCTGCGAGATGTCTACTCACGTGAGAAGATTGAGCCAGCAAAGGCAGAGTAGCAGTATAAACGGAAAGACTCGTTTGCCGGAACCTCATGACTAAAATCTCTGTCGTCAACGACGCGTAATCGCCGATGGAAGGAGTGTGAACTAAACAACTTGGTATTATGCACAACTTTTCTTTCACATGATGGACACAACAGGCTTCGAAGGACACAAGTGAGTGTCCCATAGGTGTGCATGGTGTGTTGTTCATTACTCTTCTGTAGTAGGTGCAGCTTCACCGAGCCAGCTAGATTCAGTGCACAAAGCCTTTAAACGGCTCGGATTATCAGCTGTCACTTGGAACTTAGCCCAGACAGTTTTGCACGGAACATCTTCACCCTGCAGGTCCTTAGCCAAATCATCGGCGATCTCCTTATTGGAGCCACTGAAGAAGTATGAGCATGCAAAGGCAAACCGTTGAACCCGCGCTGGCAATCGGGCTCGGCCAATTTTCGGGACTTACGTCTTATCGCCGCACTTCTCGCCGACTAGCTTGACTTTCCACTCCGTTTCTCCAGTCTTCAGTGTACGTTGCACAGCGAGCTTGTACTTGCCATCAGTGGAAGCCGCGCGGCAGATCTTGAACTTACCACCGTCTTTCACTTCAGCAGGTGCCTGTCAAATAATACAATAAGCTGAATGTTAGTGGGTTCACACCAGGCCCCGAGTTCATCTTTTTCTGTACTCACCGTTTGTTTGTACGCTTGCACAGCTGTCTCAGCTACCGCAGTAGTGTCTGTCGAGTTCGTCCGGGCAGCACCGCGAGTCGAGGATTCCTTCGATCCGCATCCTTGAATTCTAACAGACAACAGAGATGTACTAGAGTAGCCATTAGCAGAACGCTTACTCGATCGATCCGATGAAAACGACCAGGATGCAGAAGATGAGGTTGATATAGGCGGCGATGTCCATGAGGGGCCTGTACTGGCGTTACGAGCGACAAAGCTACAACGGTCCTCTGAAGTGGGCGCGCTAAAACATGGTATACATATCGGCTGTGTGGTCTAGTGGTATGATTCTCGCTTAGGGTGCGAGAGGTCCCGAGTTCAATTCTCGGCACAGCCCATATATAGTTGAACTCGACAGACTACATTGTCAACTTTTCCGCACCAAAGGGTGCCGGAACATATGTAAGCGTGGGGGCACCAATAGGTATTCCCTCCCGACACTGAAGCGCCATTGTATATGTAGGTGTTGAGAAAGCCACCACAGAGGTCGCTAACTGCCGAACACAGCTTGACATAGCGCTTCCACTGGAGGGACGTGCTTCCGGGCAACCATCACGCGGGTAGTAACGCCCAAAGCCTCCCAAACAGCGACACAGTGCTTCTCGCCCTGGACTTTGCCAAGTTTGTCACCAGTCAGGTCAGCCTCGAGGTTTCTAAGAGACACAAGGGCCATGAGTCGAAAACTATCACTGCCCAGAACGGCGTGGACGGTAGCGCAACTCAGGTATTTACTCTCGATCGCCACATCTGCCGGACAGCTTAGCCGTCCACTTCTCGGACCCTTCTTTCCGCCGCTCTAGTTTGAGGTTGTACTCCTTGAGAGTCACTGTGTCATTGTATCTCGCCGTGCAGACCTGCCTGTGCGTAGTCTTTCCAGGATGCTGAAGACAAAAACGTATGCATGCTTGGCGATAGGAAGTTTCATAGGAGAGCGATAGGTAATGCTTACGTAGACAGACCAAGTTTTCTGATGCCTGTAGCTCTCGGTGCTGGAGTTGCTCCTGTGGTGTAATCCAGCTGCCCGAATGTTCCCAGACGGGGTATTTGTTTCAGAGGCGCTGGCCTCGGGTTTGCTGCCACAGCCCTGCAGCCTGAGAGGCGATACGTTAACACGTCGTGCAGTTTATGGAACCCGTAGCGGCTGGCTCCAGAGATACGTACATTGCTATGCCCAAGAGGGCGAAGAAAGTAGCCAGTTGGCGTAGGAGACTGACTGTCATAGAAGCGAGGGGCTTGGAAAAATAACTGATACCGAGGAATGTAGCCGAGTAGAAGCAGTGTACTAGAGCAGGGAAGAAGATAACGCAAGAGCTGGTGAGGAGTCCAAGTGTCAACTGACATTTAGCATTCACATGACATGAGTGCCTCTGGGCTGATGAGCTCCTTTCAACTGAAGTGGAGGGCAGCTCGGCGACGCTGACTCTTCAACATACTCCTCCTGGCCGTAGCGGGCTTCTCATCAGAAGAGCTCTCGCCAGAAGGCGCGGCTGTGGCTTCTTGAGGCTCCGTAGAGTTGGCAGCGACACCGGCGCCTTGCTGGTCTTGGCCACCGAGGACGTCATCGCAGACGGAGATGACTGCGTCCAAGCTTGACTGGCGGGTAATATGGAACACGCCCCATACGCCTTGGCAGTTCATCTCGCCCTGTAACTTGCTCGTGTAGTTTGCCCCAAGTTTCTTCTCCAATTGACTGAGAGCAGAGCAAGATCCGACCAACTCTTTGGGCACCACGCCGGGGCGAGAACCCTATCCCTCAAATCGCTTACCCAGAGGCTCCGCAAAAGCCGCGAAGAATTGCCTTCCATTGGCTCTCGCCGCTGCCGAGCATTCGCTCTACTCGGAGCTTAAAGACACTCTCGATGGCATCGGGGTTCTCAGAGCTGGTGCCGTTGACACTGCAGATCTGGTAGCGACCACCACTTCCACGGAACAGGTTGTCAACCGACTGAATGAAAAACCACAACTAAACATCACAGCCGAGGTTGAAGTCGTCAGGTTGCGATTCCTGACCGTCGACCGTCAACTTACGAAGTTGTCATAGTCGGCGGCCTCGCTGGCAAGATCCGCGACTGCAGACTCGACTGTCTTCTTCTCTTTCGAACCGCATCCTTGCAATCTGAGGAGACATTGAGAGATCAAGGACCAGGGGAGCCGTGGGGTGCGCGTGCTTACCCGATGAGGGCGGCAAGAGAGCCAGTGGCGAGAGCGGTCTGACGGGAGAAGAACTTCATTTCTACGAGAAAATGAGAGAGGCTTGAAAAAACTGCGTCCAATAGGAGACACTAGAAGCATGCAGAGCAACTGAGGACCGGGTATAGCACCCTCTGCTAGGAACACAAGCCGACGTGACGACAAATCGTGACAGCAGGTCACCGAGGGGCACATGACTAGGCCGAGTCTCGCTTGGCATGTCCAGCTTGCGTCCACTGCTCTTCTTGAGATATCGTTACATGTCGTTTGACGCCCGTCAAGACAAATGGGCCGCCTTTTTGCGGTTTAGAATGGAGCGAAGACTGTGCGCCATCCAAGTTGATCGAGCTGAGGTCTTTGTTCTCACAAACGGCCTTGAAATCTTCGACCCCGGAGTCGTGGGTGATGCCTATCAGCGCGAACAACTGTTCGCAGTTCATTTCATCCGCGGCCTTAGCGCCAAGCTTGGGAGCGGTGAGAGATTCTTCCTTCCTGAGTAATACAGAGAGTCCCATAACGTTGCCACAGAGCAAGTCTCACATCATGTCTCCACACTGTGCTTTGATCAGCAGGCGGTGGGCCTTCAAGAGGTGCTGACGCCTTATGATTATCCTGAATTTCGGCTGCCCATCATCACTGTCGTAGTTAGCTTCGCATTCCTTCGGATCTTTTTGTGATGCACGCGGACTTGAGGATACCTTTTCGCTACCCTCCTCCTCTGGGGATGAGGCTTCCAAATCCGAGGTCGACTCAGACTTGTGGCTCGCCAGTGATGCGTCAACATCGTTCGCGGCCACCTCATCAGTAGGCTCCTCACCAGGACTCACTTCATCTGAACGGACGAAATTATACATCCTGCATCTGCGAGCACGTGCTCGGCGAAACGAAGACTCACCCGCTGCTTCCCTCGCCGATTTAGAATCGAGGGGCAAGTCCACGTCTCCTGATGGTTCAGTCCTTCCGGAGTTGGTCGCACCTGTCGTCGCAGGTCGTGGAAGGTTGTCTGCTTCAGGCTCGGAAGTGGTGGTCTCAACATCCGCAGCGCTGTCAGCCTGGGGCTCGACAGCCGCGACCACACGCTCCGTAGTGTTGCCAGCCTCGAGGTCGGTACCGGCAGCAAGGGACTCCGGGTGGTTGTCAGCCTCGGGCTCGACAGTCGTGGGTACAGGTTCGCCACGGTCGTCAGCCTCGGCCTCGGTAGTCGTGGCCCCAGGTTCTCTGAGGTTGTCAGCCTCGGGCTCGGCAGTAGCAGCCAGGGCCTCGACAAAGTCCTCGACTTCGTCTTCCGGGGCTGTGGTCGCGGAATCCAAGTTAGAGGCATCAGATTCTTGATCGGCGTCAGCATCAGTGTCCATCTCGCTGCTGATCGTGTCGTTCAGTAGAGCTTCATCTGAACAGGAAAAATGAATGAATTAAGCAAGCCTGAGACTTGCAGTCTCACCTTTCTCTCCTGAGAGAAGGTCACCAGAGGCATCGCGGTCCCCTAGTGTATTATTCAGCTCAGAGTCTGTCGCAGTAGGTTTCACCATCTCCGCAATGTTTTCGGTATCAGGCTCGGGAGTAGTCCCGGTTTCCGTGAGCATGAGGTCCGCGATATCCTCAGATTCGGAGTCCGGCGTGGCGGTGACGGGCTTTGGTGTGGTGATGACGGGCTTCGGCGTGGTGGTCGCAGGCTTGTGCTTGGGGGCCACTGGCTTCGGGGAGTGTCTATGTCTCTTTCTCCTATTGCAGCCTTTCATTCTGAGAGCAGAGAGGAATACTATCGACGATTCAAGAAGAACTGCTTACCCGCTCAAGAAGAATGCGGCAATCGCGAGCAGGGCGTAACGAAGGGGTATGAACATCGGCGAGGATGTGTAAGGGGCTTGAAAGAAAAAACTACACAGCATGATATACGATCAGCCTCGAGGGCTCAGGCTCGGCGCCGGAGCAGTGAGACTGCAGTGCAGGCTCCAGCGAGAGAAGAGTGAATCACGTCCATGATGACTCGAGGGACTCGAAGCTGGAGTAACGATGTGCCTCTAAGGATTGACAACACGAACCAATGAGAAGCACAGTAACAGGGCCGCGGACCGAGGCATGTGCAACACTGTACAGAGGTCCTTTACCCACAATATCAAACAGGGACGCCCAGAGCCTCTCGGCACATAGACCGCAGGCTGATGGCGTTGGCGGAGGAGGTGGTGCCGAATGCCGCCCAAATGTCGTTGCAGGTCATTCTAGCATCCAGAAGCTTCTCCTTCACATGCTCGGGGAGATCGGCATCGGTCTTCTTTATTGCTCTGAAGGGAACCAGTGGCGGCAATGACTGGCTAGTGAACCAAGGGTTCCCTCACTTATGAGAGTTGCCGCAGTCTGCTGTTATGGTGTTGCTCCAGGAACCATCGGAGGTCCTCACTCTGTGCACTTTGAGTGAGTAGGGCCGATGTGATTGGTAACAAGATTGCGAGCCATGGGAGCCCTGAAAGACAGCACATTCGCCAAGTAGATGTCAGCAGGCTCAGAAGTACTCACCGCTCTGTTGAGGAAGAGGCCACTAGCAGACGGTCCATTAGACTGCGTGCCAGAGGAAGTGGATTTAGTGGAATCCTTGCTACCGCAGCCTTGGAGCCTGAAAAGAGGAATGATGCAAGAGGCGCCATACGACCCTCCCTCAAGTCACTTCTTACGCTATGATCAACGCTGCTGCCAGGGCGGAGAGAAAGAAAGGGGCCTTCATGGTGTCAAATGACAAGCTAAACAGACACCGGCTCCGAGACTCGAGGCCTGACGATCTCCCAGGACATGTGCTATGGATGGGGAGCCTCCCAAGACGTTGGACAGAGAACCACCCATAGCGCTCGAATGGTCGCAGATTTCCACCAGAGTCCAGTCCTCATTTCATGACTGAGAGCATCCCCGTCGGCTATAACGGCGTCCTTGCACGCCCTACAGACCGTATGGGGCCTGTCAACGTCTGAGCTCGAACGATGGCCACCCAACTGCGCACTGAAGAGAAAGTATGTAGCTAAACGCCGGGCCGCCATAGGCGGACCACTGGTGTTCTCAGTGGAGCTCCAGATTCATTCCTAAGGGAACCAGAGATGTCTCTACGTGCATAAAGACATCTAACGTCAAGGACAACACCGAAGCCTACCTCGCTGCTCACCGACGAGATGAAAAGAATGGGAGACAGCAACGAGCTCTCGAAGATTCCGTGCCGACACTCCCAACCGAGCTCGAACGCAGTCCCAGGGGCCTCCAGCATAATCCACAGTAAGTTCCGCATCTTGTGATACCAATTCTAGTGAAAGCCGCATCCAGTGGCCTCTCTTGCGGGCCACTAACTCCGCCGCGACAACTCGACGACCGTATTGCGACCCGAAGATTAAGGGCGAGCTCCATTCACTTCGCAACTTTTCTTGCATTACGTGCACTTAGGTGCTTTTGCGACACGTCTTCTTCGCTGGGAGGAAGGCTTTGGAGGCTACCTATGAATAACTGCGGAACTCACAATCGTTTCAAGGAACCACATCCGATGCGTAGAGTGCTCCACAGTCGATTCTGAGCTGACAGATATCTCATTCGTCCCCTTTGCCCGGGGATCCCAGGCTCTTGAGCAAAAACCCGAAATCGTCCGTGGAAAATGAAAGGAAGCCGGCAGTCATCGTGGTTCGGAACACCCTCGTGGCTGTTGGCAGCAATCATGAACCGCATCTGAACGCCCGAGTGATTCTCGAGAAGATATTTGTGAGAGCAATGGGACACCAAGGAAGCTAAAACAATGGGCGTCGAACATCTGACATCAGCATGTGCCGAACTGAGCGCGATGTGGAAGCAGGGTTTGAGTTACCCAGTCATTAATGGACGAGAAGGCCAGCCGCCCGAGGGGACGACCGTCAACAGAAGCAGAAGACAAGCTCTTCGAGAAGTACAAGTACGTGCGCTTCGTAGAGCGGCAAAAGGTCGAGCGAAAGCTCAAAACTTGCCGCCGCCAATTGGCCGAGATCATACAGGGAAAATCTGAGGCGGACCCGCAGGAAATCCAGGAGCGGATGAATGGCTTGCTCGAGGACTTGCAGTACATCAAGTTCTACCCGCACGGCGAGAAGTACATCTCGCTGTTCCCGAAGGATGGCAAGTTGAAGCCGCGAGAGATGGCGAAGCAGAAGTCGATCCGGGAATCTATACGGAACCGACTGGAGAGCCAGAAGGAGATTGATGAACGGACGTTGGAGAAACGGGAAACTAAGGAGACTGTTGAGCACCGCGAGGAGGTGGACGACTTCTTCGCGGATGGCGATGCCAATGACGTAGTACTTCTGGGGTGAACACTCAGGTATCGTTCCCATTTTACAACTCGCCGTGCGTCTCAGTCGAGCTTTGAACTTGTCGAAAAAATAGACTGCGTAATCACCGGCTCGAAAGCTCACAAAAGGGAGGGACGTTGGCAACTAGTTCTTTTCTCGAAAGCCTGTATCCTGCGCATGTCCGAATTTCCTGGGGAAGGGTTTTTCGACTGGGGTGGCTATTTGGTTCCTAGTGAAGCCGAACCCGGTAGTTGTAGTCGTTCTCCTAGGTGCCTCCGCGTCAAAGTGACCATCGACCTAGTAAAGGAAAGGGGAAGGGGAAAGGAAAAGGGAAAGGCAAGGGCAAGGGTCGAGACATAGCTCCAGCTAAGGGTAAAGGCGGCGGGAAGGGCCGCGGCAAAGGAGAGCTCCCGTGATGGCAAACGGTCTTGGCGAGCGGATGATTCGACGGAGAGTTTCAAGGTCCGGAGAACGAGCGAAAAATCCGAGGTAGTGAGGGGGGATTGCGCTCTCTCCTTCAAAGGGTATCATAGAGACGCTCGCTTCGAGTATGGGCTTGTCGTAGTACATGCACTCTCTGTTCGATCGGGCCTGATCGTCGCTGTTATGGAACGCGACGCTATGATTATACACTGGGGTTGTTTCCTGTACATCGCCGCGACGTGTGCGAAATGAGCGTTGAGCCTCAGGAACCCAAGGAGGTCGTCGAGGAGGGAGGCGCGCCGGTTCAAGTGAAGTCTACAAAGCAACCGGTGAGAGGGAATCGCTTCGATTCTCTTGGACTTCCCTGAATGCATTCGGCATAGCCTCCGCCACCGCTGATGACGATGAAACTTGAGGAAGAACGCGGACCCCTCAATTTATCGAATTACTTTACCGTTGCTTTTCTCCCCTAGGAAGTCTCTTTCCTCCGCACGGCATCATAGGTTTCATCAGCCTTCGTTCACGTCTTTGACAGTGTCATGGCTGATGCAGACTGTTGCACACTTTCTGTTGTTCTCAGATCCCAGCATCCAAGCAGCTTGAAGCGCCTTCCAATCACCCATCCTGGGCAGCTAAGGCGGCTCCATCTCAACGAGGAACTCTGACCAAATTCGAAGGTGCTAGGGTGACGTTCGACGATTCGGACAGTGACTGAGTTTCTCCTCTTACCAACGTCAATTGAGTAGTATTGTAGTCTCCAAGGAGTCCGAAGTTGTGTTGGTGAGTTCCTCAGTGACCGGAAGGGTAGTCCCCATCTTGTTCCGGGTTTTATGGCCCCCTCGCTTTGGTTCATACTAGTTGATGAGCAGCAAGCCCGTTAGCGACCTCATCCAGCTCCTCTGCAGCGACCCCAGTATCAGTATTGTGGAGTGCGTGGCTCAGCTCCCGCCCGAGCGAAGAGTCTTGAAGTTAGGGGTTGTGAGGAAACTAGCCCTACGCTTGTCCCTGGCCCCTCACGACACTGTAGAGCAGCGCTTGCTGCTAGCGGCAGCGGCCCTCCTGGCGCTTCACAACTGCGACGCTATGAATGAGTCTGGGATGTTGGACACTGTTGGTGGCCTGGCTCTCACGGGAGGCCTCAAAACAGATCGCCGGTCGTCAAATCTAACGGATCTCCTTACGAGGCAGCAGGGCCGTTCCTCGACCGGCGAGTCGCAGTCCTCGCGACTGGGCCAAATTCTGGAGGTTGGAGACGTCCATCTGCCCGGTGGTGGAGGGAAGGTCAACTCCGGCAACCTCGCCTTCGCCATTCTACTAATCGCTGTACCCAAAGTGTCAGGCAAACTGTCCGAGAATTTGGTTGAAAAAATTCTGGAGCTTTGTGGGAGGCCCAAGAACGACCGACTCAGGGTTCAGGACTCACGGCGTGTCCCTGCTCAGCGGTCTCATAGGGAAGGCGGCGACGGCACCACCCGCCCGCCTAGTTCAGCCACTGATGGCTCGTCTGTCACCGAGTCTCTATACCAGTAGAGTGGAGGTATGCATGAATATACTGCGGGAGCTGCGCGAGAGCGGCGCCAGCCTCGGTGACTGTGTGAGGCCTCTGACGGAAATTGTGCTTTGCGAGAGATCCCCCTGTCCCTTGATGGTGGAGTCAGCGAGTCTCTTGGCTTGCGATGACGTCCACTTGGCGCCCTTCCATGACGACCTTCGGAGGAGGTTCATGGACCTCTACACAGAGCACTTTAGTAGCAACGAGAATGTAGATGCTGCCCGGGCTAGTGGGCGCATGGCTTGCGCGGTGCTGGCTCGGCTGGTGGTGCGGTCGGCGGGTGACGACGTGAGCGCACTGCTTGGTGAGAGCCTGTCGGAAAGGCTCCTAGAAGTACTGAGGCAGTTGGTGTACGTGAAGAGCGAGGCGGGACTGCTAACTCCTCGGACGGTGGTGAAAATGCACATGGAGCTTTCCTGGCTCAAAGGAGAGGACCCCTTCGAAGGTGGCTTTGGAAGGCAGCGAAATCTCGCGGGATTCATCATTTGGTCAGATATGGTCTCCCAGATGGTCGTCGAGGATACCGAAGAAAGCTCTACAGCGAGTATGTCTCTCGACTCAGAGTCCACTGATCGTGAGACGAGTAGTCAATCGAGCGAGGACTCTTCGTCTTCACGGGACGCCGAACCCCGAGCGAAGAGGTAGGCTCATTCGAGTTGTTGTCGAATTCGTAGCAACTACTGCGCGCGCCGACACTGCAAATCGCTTCGGTTTTTTCAGACTAAAGATGGAGCCTAGGAGACTACCATTGAAGCGTCCCCGTCCTCTCGAGACGGGAACTGATACGAGCGATGGCACCGCCCCATCACCATCCAGTGTCCAGAGCGCGTAAGCTGGAAAGCGACAGAGTGTCCGGTCGTCTTCGAAGCACCGAGCAGTCTCTTTGGCAGACCTTGCCCTATCCGCCAGGGTCCCTTGCTGAAGCGCCATAGAACCTGCCATCCCACAGATCGACCACCGTTGACTTCTAGGAGCTCCAAGATGCCGGCCCAGCCTGCCACGACGATAAGAGCCCCTGGAAAGTCTCTATTGCGAAGGCTACCGTCGGACTCGTCCCGGACTACTAGAGGGAACCTCACAGTAGAAGTTTAGCGTGTGTAATTCACTATAGTCACCGCACTAGCGGCGGCCGAGTAACATTGTCCTCACTCGCCCAGCCGAGTGTGCATGGCTGTCTCGATACCGAGCCTGCAGTGATATGCTAACGAGGCTTTCCACTGTGTTTATGTTGAGTCAGCAGTGTTCGATTCATCTGGTCACGAGGTCGCAACGAGCTCCTCCCCAGGCAAAGTCGGCTAAGGATCTCATATCACATACACGGATGTCCGTCTGAGTTGAACGCGCGACAAGATGCGAAGACCTCTATTACGGGACTTGGTCCCAACTACGCATTGGTACTTCAATGAGTTCAGGACTCCTGAATCAAGAGTAGATATTGACGCGATCCCATTGCTCTTGGTCCATGAGCACCAATACGATCGACTGGAATGCTGATGTTGAGGAGTTATGCCAGTCGCCTATGTCGACCAAAGGGATGCGCCAAGCTGTTCCAATTAGGGTTTTTCCTAGACAACTCTCTCCTTCAGCGGACTCCGCTTCAGCATTCCCTCGAAGGCTGCAATCCTTGTGCTATTCCGCATTATGGTTGGCAACCGTTCCCCAGACTATGAACCACCCGAGGCGTGTCGGCGGCTGTGGAAAGAATTCGGCACCAACACAGAAGCCGGCCGGCACCTTCGAGCGTTGTATAGTGAGCAAGCATGAATCCGTTGACATACTCATTCTGTATCACCGAAGGTTCAGCGGAGCAGTACAACGCGTACCAGTCGATCAAGTATCCTCCGATCAAGACGCTTCGCAAAGCACCGCAGTTGCCATCGAAGCCGCTGGCCGCGCCGAAGTCGAAAGTGCGACGAAGAGACCTGCGCACGTAACTCGGGGCGGAGTTCTAGTGCCTTCATAGGCACGGATTCAAGTCCCTCGAGTTGGTGGACGATTTGCGAGCGGAGGGTCGGAGAAATCTCCACCCAATAAGGGGATAAAGAGCAAGTCGAGGATCGAAGAGGAGTTGAAGATGTCGAGGTTGGTACCTAGGCGCCTCTGTTATTAAGAAACCTCCATGATTAGGAAACCCAATAGTATTGGGCCAAATTGGCCCGGCCAATACCAATGAGTTTAGGCAAAATACTCATTGAGTATTTTGCCCATGCTAGTATTGCCCATTGAGTATTACTCAATGGAAGAGCGCCACAGCTTATACGGCTCTAATCCGCTGAGGGGCGCACTCAAGTATCCAACACAGTGCAATACCTATGATCATCCTATCACACGGTATGGGCGACAGCGATTGCATGCAGGCCAGTGGATGTTGTACTGCCTCCTGGTCGAGATGTCGAAGCCGAGAAGGACCGTCTTGCGGAGCTCAATCAGTTCGCGGGTGGCGCTCTGGGTTTGCCGAAAGTCAGCTCAGCCAAACACGCGGGGGCAGGTCTGGTGCATTGGAACCGCTCGTGACTGATTCAGCGTGCACGATACTTGTTAGGGCCTATAAGGGAGAAGACGAAGCCAGACGGCGCCGGCACAGAGCGAGACCGAATGGTGAGAACTGTGATCATCACCGTTGCCGCTCCTCGTAGCTCTGTGGCCGCCTGGCGCATTTCCTTCGGTATGCACTTCAACCAATTCGTTGAACTGAGTAGGTGAGCGAGAAGCTTCTGCCAACCGATGAATAGAGGGTACCGGTTGACCTGTGAGGTCGTTGCAGTTGTAGTCTGACAAGGAGTTCTCGCCTGATGCGCTCTTCAGCGCAATCCGTGTATATCGCTGGAAAGTGGTGTTACATTCTTTTCCTTCAGTTTGAAGAGTTGAAAGACGACATCAAAGTGAAACAGGAGAGACTTATGGAGCTGTCGAGTACAGTAGAAACTGAGTCGAAGAGACCCGCCCCTCCCCCAGGGACGCAAGCAGCCCGCAACCGACTCAAACGGATGACAGGTGAGACTAACAAACATCAGAAACTTGACTGTTGTTTTCCGTCGAATATCCTTGTTTCCTTCGTATTTTTTCCGCGATACCCATGACTGTGTTTCATGCCTCGCTCAGTGTTTCCAATTCGATGGCGTCCTTCGATTAGTAACTACGTCGCAGCGCGGACCTCCCATACTCCCGACTGGAGTGGGGCTTCGGCTCTAAGGCCCAGGGTCTGGGTTTTCTAGTCAGTCTCACGTACTCCCTGAGTTTTTCTCTTATTTCAAGATCGACACAGCATTCGAGGCGACAGCTGCCACTGACAGCTCGTGGCGCGTTCTCTTATCAGCCCAGAAGACCGAGCTCCTACAACTCGAGAATGACCTGGAAAGACACGTCAAGGATCTCGACGCACTGGCAAAGGCCAGGAATGCTGCTGGCAGAATATAATATCCATGAGTGATGCCAATGCTCGTGAACTGGTTAGGTGCCCGCCGCGGCTTCTAGAGCACTTGTGTTGTGAGTACGGATGGGCGTTGGGGGGCTTCCCGCGTGTGGGCTCCTACTGCGGATCTGCTTGAGAGCGTTGAGCTGGGAACGTGCTTGAACGCGAGGCAAGTGATTTCACAAGATTGTTGCCCACCCGTGAACGCCCGTTAGGGAACCGCCAGATTTTATCAACACCTCCACTCGCCATCCCTATCGCCGAGGACAACTTTCGTTCGAATGCATGGCCCATTGAGAGTGGCACAGGGTGTTCCACCCGCATCCCCATCACGGTGACGGCGCGACCATAGCGTGCGGATCAGGGTCGACAGCAAAAAGTCAGGAAAGGTCATGTACTGGCACGAAATGCCACCGGCGCGACTCACAGTGTGAAACGAGGTCAATCAAAATGGTTGCTATTGCGTGTCTATCTCTTATTGTGATCCATGGTTCTACTCAGAGTGATCATTTCTAATTGTTCAATGGAGTGTGTATTAGACATACTTATCCACGATCTGTCTCCTGCACGCAAGATCAATGCTACGCAGCATAGAAATATTTTCGAGGCGCGCGACACCTGCAGCGCATTTGGGCCCTTCGTTATATCACGAACTATTTTGCAAGATCTTTCTGCATACTCTTCCCTATACCGAGCGTACTCACACTTTCTTGGGTGACTGTCTCACGCCCTGATTCATTATCATCTTCCAGTTTCGTTCATCTCGTTCGGATGTGACGCATCGACGACACGACGGGGGCATCCTCGGATAGGTTATCCACATGTTACACGTGATTCCGGAATTATTTCGGAGACTAAAGCTCGGTCTACGGAACGCCCCAGGTATTTTGGGTCAGTAATGCGCAGAAATCGGGCTGCCTACGAAGTGTTTAATTCGCTACTGCTTTCGATGCCACCTCGTATCCGTGATGGCGGCTCGGGGGCATCGCAGAATGTGGAGAATCACTTTGTCGAGGGATTGCGCGAGGCAATAGGTGTGGTTGTGAATTCATGACAGATCAGATCGCGATAGGTGTGACGTGGTAGTTAGTACTTTCTACAGCCCCTTTCAGTTGGTGTTTTTTGTAACTTGTTCGCTGTCAAATGCCGAAAAAGTCGCGTGGTAACAAGGGCGGGTCGAAGAGGGAGGAAGACATAAAGGAGATGGATGTATCAGAGCTGGTGGCTAAATTGCAGTCGGACGGCTCACGGGAAGGTAGCAGAGTTGAGTCTCCAAGCGGGGTGATTGGTATAGGGGAGAATGTGTTGTAAAACATGTATGTGCAATTGCCGTGGGAAAGAGTCGAAACGTCTTGACTGCATTCCTGGCACCATGTGGTCTGGGGCAGCGGGCTTTTTGGCAGATGGCGAGCACGACGGCGGAGTGGATATTGTCCCGCCACCAAGTGGAAGAGTGAAGGGCCGGAAGAATAAGAAAGGGAAGAAGGTAAATTTCTGATATGCGTACGAGTGTCTTACAGAAACTGCGAGGATTACCGTTCTGCTCTTTCGCCTGACTAACATCGGCTCAGTAGCTGCTCGGAGTCGGTCATGATACCCGTTCCTCAGAAAACCGACACTGGCGCGGGCGAGGAGAAGAAACCCGCGGAAGAAGGGTACGAGTGATATCTCCTCGGAGCGCTGTAGGGAGCTTCTTTCAGGGTTGAAGAGGCTGCTTCGGATTCCAGCTTTGTCATGGTAGAGGAAGCGGCGGGCCTGCATGCCACCAGTGACGAGGATGATGTGGCACCGGAGGAGCATGCTGATGAGGTGGAGGAGGCTGGGTAGTAGTGGGTGGAAGGAGCTTTGCGCGAGCCTTGAGTGAGGGTTCTATTGAGTGCTGGCGGCTTGACGGCTGGTGGGTAGTAGTCTCCGTGGAAGCAGCTGCGCTATTGTCAGTGAAAACGCTGAAGGTGACCATGCCGAGGAGGCTACAGAGGAGGGACCTAAGAAGATGAGCAAGAGCAAGCAGAGGCGACTACGACAGAAGGAGAAGGAGAGGCTCCATGGGGCACCGAGGCGAGCTAAGGAAAACGACGACGTTAAGCAGGGGGTCGAGGGAACTGAGGAACAGCTTGATGATGTAGGCCTTTTCTCTGCATCCGATCATCGTACGTATTTGCTACTACGCCGCGAGCGAAGAGCTCCGCCTCTTCTACGTCGCTGATGTGCCTGCCACAACGCGGAAGTGGATTCTCTAAGAACTGCCAGTCTGATCGATATCTCTTAGGACCCTCTGGCATCGGATTTTGAGGATGAGGGACCAGCCTCGGCTGAAGGCGTTGAGCGAAAGCCGAAGAGTGAGAAGAGGCTGATCTCGGAAAGGTTGGATGGATATATCTCAGGAACACGCCGGGAGCCGCAGCCGTTCACTTGGTCGGACTGCAAGTGGATGCTCTATGTCTTACCGGTAATGGGGCCCTTGCGGTCGGCGGGCTCGGGGTGGGATCCTCTCAACTCGATGCACTTCCTTACTGGATGCACGAATCGCTCTCTATGTTGGTACATAGGGCCATTTCGAACGCTTAGAATCGATCACGGTTGTTCGATTCTGAGTGCCGGGAGGCCCCATCGTGTGTTCGTACTTGTCTGTGGTGAGCGCTGTGGTGAATGTTTCATCTCAGATTATCGTATTGTTGGTGATGCTGAAGATGGGAGAAGAGGCTTATCAGGAGATGGGAGGATGGTCGCTTGGTGATCAGGAGGAAGACTACTATCAGGTCATACACGGCGGGGAGTCTAGGACTGTCACCGCATGCGAGGAGGCCGATGTTCCCTTTATCGGTGTCGTAGGTGGTGATTGGGGCGAAAGAATTGGTGTCCTGTGATTGAGCGCTAGAGCTTGACGTTCTCCCACGTACGACTGAGGTCTTGATGTATGATGGCTCCTGCAGGGCGCTTTACAAAATGTGCGTTCAAAATCACTTTTCGGAACGGCTGGATTCGTGCAGGATTTGCGGATCTTGAGAGCTCTGGGAAAGACTAGTAAGGGGCGTGGAACTCATCGCGATATCAGCGGGCGCTCACGAGGACTCCCAATTTAGAAGATTCGCAAAATTGTGGTGCAGAAGTTCGACATCGACGGGGCCTTCGCAGTGGTTGCACAGTGTTACTAGGATAATACCACAACTTTCACAAATCACAATCTACTCTTAAGCTTTGTAGACTGTGAGTGTGATGAGATTGGCTTCAGGTGCTCAATGTTGACCCCAAGGCTAGGCACGGGGAGATACGCAATGCGTACAGGAAGTTGGCGATGAAGTGGCATCCGGATAAGAACCCGGACTGCGAGAGCTGTTTGGCGCGCTTCCAGTCCGTAGCAAAGGCCTACGAGACTTTGGGAGATGAGAATAAGAGGAAAGTTTATGACACCAATAGAGGTGACCTGGGGAAGTTGGTGTCCTCCGCGTAGGGATGTGCAACTCGCAGGTGGCTACGATTCGATTCCTAGCGATTACTCGGTTCGGCTGACGACAGAAAACTATCATAGCATCGTGGATCACTCGGTCGATATCTGGGTCGTTGAGGTGGGTGGCGCGGATGAAGCGGTCGGTGAGTGGTACGAAGTGTTGATCAGGTGTATTCGGACTTGGATAAATATTGCCACAGTATCGCGCCGGCTTGGGATGAGGTTGCGAGTGACCTGAAGGGATTCATCAAATTTGGGAGGATCAACTCCCAGACAGACCGCACGGTGATAGACGGGTCGGGCACGCTTCTTGCTGCTTCATTGGGCGGCTACTCTTCGTGCTCTCGGTTGGTTGGGTACTGATAGTACCACGGGTCGCCATCCGTCGCTCTGTGTAGCACTTTCGCCGGTACTGTGAGTTTGAGGGCCGTGCATTTTTGATGAGCCAAAGACAGAATATTCATCTTTTTTTCGCTATTAATCATGGATAGACGGGAGTTTTTTTCGACTTTCATTGACACAATGCAGTCACGCTATCCTTTCATCCGTTCACTCGCGCAACGGCTGATCCATTGTAGATTTGTCGAATTTCGTAGAGATGGAAACGTTGAATTCGTGGGAATGCGAGATGGAAAGTCGTTCCCCGGGAAATAATCGGAAAAATTGGGGATCTCTCTCTGGTTATACTTCCGTTATTCCACTTTCCTGTTTGTCTACCGTCGTTATTGCAATTATCATGATTCATGGCAGTATTGTCGCTCGTCGTGCTCAGCTATTCAAGTCATTACCGATCACCCCGCGGACCACCCCGACGGTATTTCTGTTCATGCCAGCCCATCCGGAGATACCACCAAGCCTCATGCCCATTGCTGACATCAATGTTTTGACATTGAAGAGGTAACGTCGCTGGTTGCTAGATTTTGTGCCGCGCGGTAATCCTACTGCAGGTGGATACTTAATGAGCTGCCAATAGTGTACAGGACGCCTGGCTCGGCTGAGGCTGCGGAGAAAGGAGGCGCTAGCGACCAGTGAGTTCGCCCTGTGGTTCCTGCTGACTATGAGTCGGATGTGCCCGCAGGTCGTCCAGTGACGGTGGTGTATACGCGTGCTAGTCATACCACTCCTTTGCTGAAAGCTATGATGTAAGTGGTGCTCTTTCTTGTGGCTTGGCCTGGGGAGGGCTTGAGCTCTCTCAGATACAAGTTTTCTCACGCGGCGAGCTTTTTGGTTGTGAACAGCCATCACCAGTTGCCACGCCGCAATGATATTGTGGCCAAACTGTTCTGTAGGATGGGGGGCGTGCTGCACTTTAGACCGTTCACGTTCGGAGTCAGCGCCTTGGTCTCTCCTGCCGCGCCATACCACACCAATCGTTCCTTAAGTTCGTGTCCTTAAGTTGTTGATTGATCTCGTCATCACCCTAGCGAGCTCTCTTGGATCGCCTGGCGTCGTTCGGAGTTCACGACTTTTGATATCGATCGTGTCAGATGACGGGCATGAAGTGACAGCTCGGCACCTGAGCACCAAGACAATCGAGGAAACATTGTCGGAGATGCTCAGGGAAGTACCATTGGGAATCAACCAGCTCAATGTTAAACAGCTTTGTAGACCAGCAAAGAGTATATCTGATTCGATGAAAGTGTAAGACTGGATAAGTCCGGGTGGGAAGGTGGTATGGTAGCGAGTTGTTTATTGAAAGCATTGCTGTACCTACGGAGCATCGCTTGTGTGTTCTGCGTTGTTATTCATCAGCGTCTCTAGAGTGTTCTCGTGGCTGGCGACGTCTTTGTTAGGTATTGTGTACTCATGGCACCTTCTGTGCCCAAGGACCGAGCTGACGAGTTGGTGAAGTCTCTGAGGGAGCAAAAGGCAACCTTTAGGAAGTTTGACCCTTCGGATGTCGATATTGATGTCCAACTGGGCTGGGGAGGCGAGGAGTGTGCGGAAAAATATGGTAGGCGGAGCGAAGCTCTTTATAGAAAAATCAACACAGTCGCCCCTTGCCACATCTGCCGCATTCAGGTGATGCTGTGGTTCTCGAATACGAGACTCAACGATACGCCACGCTGAAAGGTAGGATTTGTCGAGTGCTGTTTTCTTGAATTGCAGGGCACCATTTTCTAATGTCAGATCCAGAGACAAGGGTCTCGCAGCTTTTCACAGATTTGGCTCTGGGCGATATATTGTTCACTCCGCTGGAGGAGCACATAGGGCTGTGCCTCGACGACCCGAGGAAATCTGTATTTGATGCGGTGCTCAGACTAGTTGCAAGCAAGGAGGGAATGTGAGTCACCGCCGGTGGTTTAATGTCGGGGTCGTTCCAGAGGGTTGCCATTGTGATCCTTTGGTGGTCAGCGCTGATGTAACGGCTTGAGATGATGCGCGCATGCTTTCCTCTCAGGTTGACACTGCTGTGCCTCGTCGTTGGCGGCGCTGCTGCCATCTACTTCCTGGGAACAACGGGCATCCTCTTTCTTCTCCTTGGCAGTGGACTCATCATTGGCATTGCCACGAGTGATGTCTGGCAGAAGTTCATCGCCTTTTTCAAGGCCTGATAGTCGCTACTTCGTCAAGCACACGTTGTCAGTATACAAGAAGTTTATTTGCGTTACCTATGGACTGAGCCTCCACCGAATGTGGATCGCATGCTTCTCTCGTTCCGGTAGTTGTTTGGCCTATGCCTACCACAGACGAGCCCTCTCTCCGTCGTCGTGCTGAAGGCCCAGCAGAACCTTCGGAGGCTCCCTCTGGTGACACTCCCATTGGTAAGGCTTTTCCGAGTTGGTCTCTGTCGGACTCTTTCCCTGTTTTCCAGCAGCTGGGCTGAATTCTGAGGCAGCGCCTGGCCGTTAGGGGTCTGCTGGTCTATCTGGTCGAATCCCGTTTTATCGCATCCCACGGTTTGGTGAATCCTGAGAAAATGCCAGCTCTGCAGTTTAGCCTTCCGATATCTCCTTTTGGTTGTTTGCGAGTCCGAGATCGCTCATCGTGTCGCTTGTCTCACGTTAGGACCCGTTGAGGCCTCTGAGGCTGACGACAGTGTTGGCTTGGGCTATCCCCTTAAATGGTGGATCGTTGGTGGCCTCTTCCTTGCTCTGGAGTTTTCCTTCAAGTACCTCGCTCATCTACACCATCCCGAGGGGCTCATAACCGACATGTAGAACCCTCCGCCGCAGCCCGCCGGACAGATCGGATCTCCTCCTCAGTCTCGCCCCGGTTATCTCCTTCCACTTATGCTATGTAGAGAATCGTCACTCAGCCTTCAGGTGAGGATCGGGAGTCCTCACTCAGGGGTGCCGTCTCGGATGTCGGCCCGCAAACGCGCAAGTCACCCGATTACGGATTATGCGCTGCCACAGCAGTCCTTCGTATCTTCAGTTTCGCCCGAGGCCTCAACCGGGATCTGTACCGGCTCATGATGGCAAGCTCGGTGTTTTTGGTGGTTGGAGCATTCGTGTACTTTTTCTTCAAGCGGGATGCGAGTCGGCTGAATAAGCTTGGAGTGTTCACCTTCATGATCGGCGCCATTGGGTAGCTCCTGCCTCAGCATCAGCTAGATGTGCTGCATTCTCCTCTCAGGAACGGACTCGATCGGATTCTGCTGGGCGCAGTCGTCGATTACGTCGATATTACTGGTGGCTACCCAGACCATTGGAGCAGCTACTACCTCGCTTGGAATCTCAGTGACCTCGTCATCAACGCAGCTTTTGCAATTTTGGTGTAATCTGCCGGATGGTCTTCTCAGCCAGCTCGAGGTGTTGCTTACGTAGGTACCGAGCGTATCTTACGGAGAGAGCGGCCGTCCAAGGCCTCAGGGGGAAGTAGTGAGAAGAAGAAGGCAGGAGAGGCTGAATAGTGTCTGGTGTATTTTTTTGTTTCGACTTTCCAGAGGTGTCGCGTTGATGGGTCGGAGCTAGCACTCAGCCTGATGCAGGCGCGAAGGCAGTGGCGCTGTGTAGTTGTTTCTAATGCTCGCCTCGCCTGAGGAGCGTCAGAGGGCTGCATTGCTACTCAATTGGCTTGCGCGGCAAATCGATGGTGTGGAGTACCGATATGAGATTTGCCTGTTTGCCTGGCCTACGGTGGAGGGCTTCAGCGTCTCTGATACCATTGCTGGCCCTATCGGACTTCTCCCGTGCAAAATGCCTGGGGCTGACGGTCTTGTCTGGGTCAGCCCGACTGGTGGCCGTCTCGAGCTCAGAAAAGTGGATTCAGAAGACTGCTGCAAAGTACTGGGGATACACTGATGCACCATTGACGGTCTCTCATATGTGCGTGGACCCACTCAGTGGTTGCTTGGTACTCGTTGACAACACGCGCAGATTGCTCTACCTTGTCTTCGAGTGGGAGTCTCGAGATGCTCCTCTTGCCATTGCTGAGCCCCAGGGGCATCGCATCCGGCCCGTCCTCGAGGCGGAGAGAGTCGGTGCTTTGTTCTCGGCCTGCTGCTGTGGTGACGGTTTCGTCTATTGCCTGTCGTTGACGGAAGATGCGGAAGGAGTGGTACGCATTGACGTGCGTGATGATGTAGGCGCGAGCCACGTGGTTCATCGCGCTAGGGGAGAATATCAGTCCCTGGTGGCCACCTCCCATGAGGGCACTACGGAGCTCTTATGGATCCAAACACAGTTGAAGAGAAACCCTGAATCGGAACTGGTGCTGTGGACCTCGGCTGTCGGTCGCAGAACCGTTACCACGGTCGACTTCGCGGTGGGCTGGCTTGACGTGGACAATTCGAGGCGTCTCGCTTGGCTATGTGGATTCTCACGTGGAGCAGGCGGTATGCGGTTGTGGAGGGTCGACTTGGCGACAGAAGCAATCACCGGCATATTTCCCTTGTCTGCTGGCCTCAGAGGCTGCAGGATCTTCGCCCAAGCAAATGGACGGTTCTGGCTTCTCGAGTCCGCGTCAAGGAAGCTGCGTGTCCTCTTTCCTGTTTTTGATTCCGCTCCATGCGCTATTTCTGAGAATTAGAGAAGATGTGGCTCGGAAGCCAGTTTGGAGCTGGGCCCCCATCGATCTACATATCTGTCAGATCAAGGACGTGTCAAAACAAGAAGGTTCTCGTTGCTGTTGTCGGACAAGCAAGCCCTCATCTGAGGAATTGACTGCTTCAGTCTCTCTGGGCGGTGCATGTCTTAGACTGAAATAATGACGAGGCATGGAGTGGACCGTTTTCGAACACGTTTTGCTGCTGCTGGTCCTGTTGCGCAATCCCGTTCTTCTGGGTTATGCGTATTTTCTCCCGTCCTCGGCTCTGCTGAAAGTCCACCTGGGCAGGCCCTAGGATTGTGTGGCGGTTTTGACTCACGGCTCTTGGGCAGGTGAAGCTGATGTAATGGCCGACTCCAATGTCGAATACAAATGCAGAGTCTGTGGCACGGGTGCAATCCTGGCTAAATCGCTGGTCTCGGAGGGCATCATCATCAGGTACAACGCTTTGCTGCAGGCTCTGTGAGCAGGCCTATTACTGTGGCGAGGAGTGCCAGAGGCTCGATTGGCGACGAGGTCATGGCGTTGAGTGCAAGGCAGGAGGGAGACTACTGCGTTCATTGTTACTAGCCTCCCTAGACGAGCGGGGAAAGCAATTTCCATCTTTATCTTCGAGTTCGCGCTCAGGGGCTTGGGACTAGACGACCGTCCGCCACGGGAGACGAGAGAAAGAATATGCCACGGTCATCAACACGGGCTTCACCTGTTGCGGCTGTTCCCCGAACGCAACCTGGATCGGTTATAGAGCACGGAGACCGCGAAGCTGTTAGGAAGGCGAAAGCAGACGGAAGGATCCCTGTGAAGCCTCCGGTCGTGGGGATAGACCAGGCCCTGCTGGTAGCTCCCCCTGATCTGCCGTTGCCGAGCAGACATGGCAGGTCCTTCGATACGGTCTACTGCAGCGATTCGGTTCATTCAGAGCAGCTGCTGAATGGTTCGGGCATCACTATGACGGGAAGATGAACCTTGAGGAGTTCAAAAACACGATAGCGATGATGCGTCCTGGCGACGTGCCCGGTCGACAGAGCGTGCTCCCGCCGGGGGTGAGCTGTTGCTCGGCCTGTTCCCCGGGATTGGTCAAAAGCCTGGTGATCGACTGGCTTTACTCAGGTGGCACCCTATGAGCTGTTCGGCGTTATGGACTCTGCGGGCTCGGGGGAAATAGATCTTGCAGCTCTGATGCAGAGCTACTGGGAGGTCGAATTCCGAGGGGCTGCGCGGGACCCGAGTCCAGTAACTAGTGAGTGACCGACTGATGAAGGACGCAAGCGCCCCTTTCTCCACGCAGCGATCATGGTGGGGTTTCACTTGCCTCAGACGAGAGGAGAAACTCGGTCTCCTGGGGGTCGAAGCAACTCGGCCAGCTTGAGACGTAGTCACCGCACCGCTGCTGTTCTCGCGTTTCGCAATGCGAGGTACGGTGGGGAGATGTGCAGGTTACCCTCGAGGAAGCTCAGTCGCTCAGCCTGAGAGCTTCAGGTATGACGATGCCATTGTGAACGCTAAGCAAGCGCTCCGTGACGCAACTGGGGCAGCGAACTCGGCAGGGGACGCCTTGGTCGAGTTGCTGTTGCTGTCTCGCGCATATGCAGCCAGCAGCCAGCATGATCTTGGGGCCGGCTTTGTGGATACCTTAATGCTGGCAGTGAGTGGACGCTCGAAGATTTTCCGGCCCGGTAGACTCTGCCGAGTGGAAGTCTTTTTTTCTGCGCAGTTCGTCGAATCTTATGTCGTTGATGAGAATCATAATTTTTGTTCGATGCCGAATCGTAAACAGCGGGATTTGCATCAGTACCCCGTGGTCGAAGGGGAGAAGACTGCCGTGGTTGCCAACTTGCCACTGCATGTTCGAGCAAGTCTTGAATGTAACATAGCCGAGATCTGCGAGATGCATGGTAAACACTTGGAGGCTGAGGCTTACTATCAGAAGTAGCGCGCAAGCTCGTGAGAACGCTTGCCCGCCGATCCAGATTAGATATATAACCACGGTGACGCGAGGGTTCGGAGCCGAGAGCCTCGCTGCTGGGGACGCCTTCAACTTGGTGAGCGCGGTCGGCCTTCTTAGCTGTCTCAAGTGAGGCTCGCACAGGTTGCTTGCTTTCAACTGAAACGCAGTAGCGAATCGGGCAGCAGCGGTGAGCACCTATCGGATGCTCTCGTGAGTCCTCGCCTACCGCGTGAGATGTTCCTGGGGATGCCTTCAAGGTTCTGGCTCGCAAGTGTTTGGCCATCCGAGAGAAGCTCCTGCCCTACCCTAGCCTCCACGTAGCAGATAGTCACTGCAATGTGGCGCTGCTGGCCAGACACCTTCAAGGTCGTCGTCCGATCTCTGCATTCCGAGTCCACCTCAGTTCTCACTCAGACCCTGGCCTTGCAGTCAAGCACCTTCACAAGGCCTTTGGCCATAAGAGAGGCTTTATTTGGGCTCGATAGTCTCCCAGTGGCCGACGTGAAGTACTCGGAAACCACGATTGAGGATGTCGGTGCCTCCGCTGGTCGACAGATACAGCCTGGGTTTGGCGCTGTGTGCTCTGCAGCAGCCGCCTTCGCAGTCTGCCCTCGGCTTTCTCACGGCCGCTCAGGCTATTAGAATAAGAGAGCTAGGCCCCAAGCACACTGACAGTGTCCTAGCTACGGAGGTGACTCTTCCGTTCATCCGTGGCGCTCATACTCTTCGACCCAGGCGGTAGAACGAGCGAAACGTATCATCGCCGATCTATCTCTTAAAGGAGACGGGACAATAGCGACAGAGGCAGAGTTCACTAAGCTTGGTGGTAATTCGGACGTCGATTCCCCAGCACCCTCGAGGTCGATAAACCTCAGGGGTCGACCGGCAACCCATAGAGCTCCCTGTCATACAGTTGCCAGCCCCGGACGGTGTTGGCTGGGAAGTCAATCCTGCTGCAGCTGCACTGCTAGCGGCGCATGAGATACCGCTGTCGCAGATTGATGCCTCGGGGTCGCCTGTGTGGCCCATAGACGTGAGCTTACTCGAATGAGCTTTCTTCTTGCGGCCGGTCGCGATAGCAGTTCCGATCATCCGGCCGGCCGAAGCCAGCGCTGCCTTTGGTAAAACACGACGGAACACCGGTCCGAGTGGGAGAGGCCGCCGCAATGGCCGTGAACCCGTGCCTCGTCACCACTCTGCATGGTAGCGACCTTATCGACGCAGCACGTTTGAATCAGCTAGCTCAAAGGTCCGTTGTCGAGCGGGTCTAGGGACAGCAAGGGCATCCTCACGGTCGCCAAAGTCCGTCTCGGTGCCAACAGCGTTGGAGTGGATGCGTTGAATGCGAAGGGGCAACTCATCGGCTACTTCGAGTGGGTGCTGGTTTTCGCTGGGCATGGACGTGACGGTTGCTGCCGCGAGGTGCACAGTTCCAGTCGACAGTGTGAACTGGGATCTAGGCCGACATCTCCGGCGTCTCGAAGAGTACATGAAGCACGGTGATGAACAGCCGACTCAGGACGAATGGTACGAGGCGTTTTCTATTCCTGTAAGATGAAGGGCCACTCTTCTCTCTGAGTGGTGACCAAGCAGGTCTCTTGACGACCCCACGCTATGCAGCTCTATGTGGGACACTGATGCCTGGTGCTCGCCATTGGGCCGGGACCTGCAGCTGGCGCGATCAAATCCTGAGCTGTTGGACTACGCAACTGCAGTGCGCGATCTGTCGTCCACGATTCAGTTGCGCTTGCACTGCATGTAGGAGTCATCTGACAGCCGCGGGGAGTGAGAGACTTTGAGGGTGCTTCTTGAAGGTACGTGAACTATTTCTGTACGAGCTCAGAGAAGGACAGAGTCCTCGATGATTTGAAACTGGTTCTGGAGGCAGCGCGGCAGCTGCGAGGAAAGCCAGAAGCTGTCGACCATACTTCAGGTCGGCACCTCCCTCCCATCGTCGCGCCAGGGAGAGCGGTTGCATTGTGCATTCTCGCCAGGTGATTGTGAAGGTTGGTCGTGCTCTTAAAAGTGAAGAGAGCGATCGAGGAGGCGGAGCTGCTCAAGGATTGAAGTGCTCTTGGCTCGCGTCGCGTAGAACAATCATACAGCCCCTCAGGCTGTCCGTGGTGTTCGACCTTGTGAACATCGAGGGGGAGCACATCTCGCTTATCGAGTACTTGGTGCAGCAGCTGAGGGATCGACGGCCATCCCTGCTGCAATTCGAAGATGAGTTGGACAAGGTACAGCAGAGAAAACTAGTTGCATAGCTGGGCTTAGCCCGGCTGCGCTCGGTTTAGGTTTTGCAGAGCAGAAGGGTTCACGTGACGGACGTGTTCGACTTCCTTGGACGCTTCAGAAGCATCGTGGGAACCCTGAGTGATGCCTTTGACGTCATTATCGCCGTAACATATTCACTAAGGTACGCCAGCGGCCGACACTGCGGCATCCAGAACCGGAGAAGGAGCTCTGGCTGAGGGTCTGCGGCGCGCTCGGTCTCTTGGAGAACAAGCGGTGGACGAGTTTGATGCCCTCGCTAGTGGAATAGAGCAGCAAACTCAAGTCCTCTACTCACAGCAAGATGAGCCCTTTAGGACACTGCGCCGCATCTTAGGGAATGTTGGTCCATCTGGGAGCTCGCAATCAGAGCTCCACGGCGATGTTGTCAGACTCGTGGCCTACCATGGTGATGTAATGGTAGAAACTTGCGAACGACCGCTCCATTCTGTTAGCTCCAACACACGCTGGAACGAATAGCTGACCTTCTCAACCGCATGATAAGCGTTGCAAATAGCATCGATGAGAATGATGAAGAGTAGTTGGCGCCGCCAACTTGGCGGGTGTCAAGTGCTTCGGGATGGACAGCCAGGCTCAGATATAGCGATGAGCAAGACGGATCTGATCCAGAAGGATCTGGCCCCGAAGGCTCCGACTACGATGAGGCAGTACCTGATGAGGAGGAGTCGTCGGGGATGGAAAGCAGCGACCTGGACGTGTGATGGCCATGATTTCTACGGACTTTTCCGTGACCTGTCGAGCCTTTAGTTCGTACCCTCACCTGTGAACTCTCCTGAGGGATCGCGTTGCAGATGTGTTTTCCATGTCATCTCAATGCCGCACATAGATTGCATGACGAGCCTTAGCGCGAAGCGCGAAGCCCTTACTGAGAGTCTGGAGAAGGAACGGGTGGAGATGGTTGGTGGTCGTAGTACGACCACCGAAAGGCGCGAAAGTCGAGGGTACGACCGTCGTACCCTCGCCAAGTCGCCACCGATATGTCCGGGCTTCACGCGAGCCTTTGGGAGTGCGGGGTGATGACGGCGGGACTTCGGTCATTCACCGCCAGACGATTGTCGTTAATAATCATCCGACGGACGCAGTCCCAATGTGTATCGGAGCCCAACCGTTGACGCGACATGATGGACCCGTGGCTTTGCGCTCCGTCATCAGATAACGAACTTTCAGAACCACAGACTCGTGCGTCATCAAATTTGGAATAACTAAATCAGGCCCTGGTTGGATTGAAGAAAGATAAGCAAAAGTGGGCTGTTCTGACTATCGATCACGACACTCCCCGTAAGAACTGCTACCTTTGAATAAGGTCACCACTTAGTGAGTGGCACTTACCACAGCAATAGCGGTCCTTGTCATTCAGAGAAGTGCTCTTCGGAGGCGGTCGAGTTCCCTCCCGAGTACCTTTGCAGTGCCACTGCAGCTGTTACTCCGCTGGAGTTGATAGCGAGCAGGATATCCGACGTCAAACATAACAGCTTGGTATTACCAAGTTGGTAACGAGGCCCTGGTTCGCACTACGCACTAACTAGGCTTCTATGAGTCCATCGATGTCAATTTTCACGGTTTTTTCATTCTTGTCTCGCCAGATCACGGTCGCAGTTTGATTGAACAGTACTATGTACGTTTCTGTTGGCGATTACCTCGCGAGCGTTAGCCACTTCAGCAGTATGCTTCAACGAATTTCTCCCCCGTTATTCCCAATCATGGAGTTTGCAGGGGCCGTTAACTTCTGCTACATGGAGCAGAATGCTTCCCAGGTGGACAGGTTCTGCGTAGGTGCCTTCTTTATCCGTCTCCGTGGCCCTTCGTTAGGGAAATGCTATACAAATTTCCGAAGATGGCGTCAGCAGCACTCAGACCGGGCGCCATGGTGGTTCGATAGCCATCGTGGCTGTACCTTTGAAACGCGACAATTGCATGGCCAAACTGTGGCCTGCGACGAGTTCATATCCTTCTTCTCTGTCGAAGTGGAGAGACTTGTAGAGCCGTATTCATCGCACTCATGATTGGCGTGACATCAACAAGTGGTTGATATTTCAATAACAGCAGCACACTACCGCAGTCAAATTCATGTATCTCAGGATTACACCAGATCATTCTTGCAGTACGACGAGTTATCAGGGGTAAGTTCGCCTTGCCAACGCGGCGTCGGTGACAGCCTTCCGTATCACGAATCGTGAGAATGATGGGGTCTAGCTGGGAGCACGAACGAGACCCTCACTTGGTATGCCCCATTCTGAAACTATCGGGACGGGTTTATGAGGTCGACTAAACTCAGCTAAATGGCTGGCTCAGTGACTGGGGAGCTGAGTCGGTTGCCTCAGTAGTGGGCGTCGTTAGGTTAACTGAGTGATCGTTTCACTACACAGCCTTAGTGGACCGAAACTATGGTGTTCCACCAATGCTCGTTGACTTTCCCGTGATCCGCATATCATCAATTATTGAGCTCGTCCGTTACCCTGGTTCGCTTGCGACGATAAGTACGCTCGATAACATCACCAAGCACGTCGATGAAGAAGTCGCCCGGCGACCCCTCATGATGCGCTTACATAAAGGATGGGGTCGACGGAAAGTGGTGAATAAGATCACCACTTACCACAGCAATAGCGGTCCTTGTCATTCAGAGAAGTGCTCTTCGGAGGCGGTCGAGTTCCCTCCCGAGTAGTTTTGCAGTGCCACTGCAGCTGTTACTCCACTGGAGTTGATAGCGAGCAGGATATCCGACGTCAAACATAACAGCCTGGTAACGAGGCCCTGGTTCGCACTACGCACTAACTAGGCTTCTATGAGTCCATCGATGTCAATTTTTACGGTGCTTTCATTCTTGTCTCGCCAGATCACGGTCGCAGTTGGATTGAACAGTGCTATGTACGTTTCTGTTGGCGATTACCTCGCGAGCGTTAGCCACTTCAGCAGTATGCTTCAACGAATTTCTCCCCCGTTATTCCCAATCATGGAGTTTGCGGGGGCCGTGCCTGGGGTGAGCCACTTACTTACCGTAAGTGGCTGTCTTATTGACGCAGTTGGCTGAGTAGGCTTCACCTCCCGTTGCTAGGTCGAATACCTGCCTGGCCGAGTGCTCAGCCTCCGCGTCGCCGACGCGGTGTCGGTCCCGCTATAGAGCGAGACTCTCTCACAGAGTCCTTCACTTATCCTTCTCTGTGGCCTGCCGTAGAGGTTTCCGAAAATGGCGTCTGCATCACTCGGGCCAGACGCCGAAGATTAGGCTCGATTGCTATCGGAGCTCTACCATTGGGTCGCCAAAACAAAGCCATTTATATTATTTTTTTCTTTCACAGTCCAGAGAGTCGCTGGGTCGGCGTCCATGGGCTTAATGATCGAATTGATAGAAACAACTCTGAAGGAACTTGAATCCAGACTTGGTCAAGTGAGTGTCTGCATTGCATGATCTCTAAGGCCGCGAAATGCTCGTGATCAGATATACCCGGTGTCACAAAGTGCAGTCACTCTTCCTGGCACTCACGTTGTAAGATTAGAAGGCGCGACGAGAAATAGCGCAGGAGATTGGATAAAAGCCGGCAGCCTGGTGTGTGTACGGCAGTTGGATTCGTCTATCAATGACTAGCATCACTTGACGGTGTTACTGGCCCAGTATCACTGGGGTTGGATTACCATATGACATATGGTAATCCAACCCCATATGTGGTGCGAGCCCATATCACATATGGCATATGTACACTTTCGTTGATGGTAACCCCGTGTACATAAAATGTTCGAGCTGCGCATTTCAACGAGCCATATATCCTCAACCGCATGAAAAGCATGACAGAGAGCATTGTCGGGCATGTCGGAGTGCAGTCCGAGGGTGTGAAACTCTCGCTAGATATAGCGATGATGAAGGGGGATCCGACGGTCGGACGAGATCCGACCGAGCCCTCAGGGTCGGAATCCGATTACTATATGGAAGTATCCGCTCAGCGGATTCCGCTGAGGTCCTCAGCCTGCGGAGGAATCGTCTAGGATTCGAGGCAGCGACTTCGACCGTCGAAGTTCGACGTGTGATGGCCATGATTTCTCCAGGCTTTGCCTTGACCTGTCGAGCGTTGAGTTCTTACTATCACACGCGCCTTCTCCTGAGGGATGCTTTTCAGGTGTGTTTTTCATGTCATCCCGATGCCTTACATAAATTGCACGACGAGCCTTAGCACGAAGCACGAAGCCCTTACTGAGAGTCTTGAGAAAGAGCGGGTCGAACTAGTTGGTGGTCGTACCCTCAACTTTCGCCAAGTCGCCACGGATATGCACGGTCCCTACGCAAGGCTGTGGGAGTGCGGCGTGATGATGGCGAGATTTCTGTCATTTACCGAGGAGCTGACTGGCAAGCACTTTTGCAGTAGAGCTCGGTTGTGGCTTCGCTGCACCGTCGATAGCCATGCAAGGCCGGGTGGCCAGGGTAGTTGCCACAGACCTGCCAGAGGCAGAGCAATCGTGTCAAGCTGATGAGTGGCACGCGCTCGATTGGGCCTCACCGGACCTCAGCTGGCTACAGGACAACTCGATCGATGTCCTCGTCGCTAGCGATGCTGTCTACAACGTCGATGGCGCGAAACTGTTCTTCAGTGTGCTGAAAGCATTACAGCCGAAGTTGAAGGACGATGTCTGCATGTAGGTTCCTGTCGATCAGAGCTGGGGTGGATGACGTCCACTGGAGTTAGCTCGCTCTGGTTACTGACCGCTGCTCAGGTTCATGACGCACAAGCACAGACATGACGATGTCGACGAGCTCCTGGTAGACGGGCTCGAAACTGCAGGCTGGGATGGGGAAGAGCTGCCAATTGACGAATGGCCAGAGATGGAAGGCTACGTTCATCCAGCTATTGATTTGTGGAAGCTCACATTATTGCCTGCCGAACACTAAGTTTCTCGCTCCGAATTGAAGGAAACACGAGCTTGAGTTGTTACTCTTCTCGCTTGATTCCCTTCCCTTCTCCACGTGCTTGACCTTTTCTAGCTCGGCTTTCTTCATCTAGAGATTGTATAGCCGACTAGCTCGTTAGGGAGCTGGTGGTAGAGGCTGTCTCTATCGACGATCGTGTGTGTTCCGGCTGTTTTTTGGAACAAGAGCCGTTATAGGACGTGATGAGGTCGTGAGTTCAGTCCTCAAAACTTTTGAGTCAAAAGGTACATTTCTTTCAAGCTAATTCGAGGATGATATTGTCCGTCCCCCGAGGGACACAGCTTTCGGTACGGCATCTATTGCCTCTCTACCGCCAGTTTGTAGAATTCGGTGCCCCTACTCAGTATAATTTGAGGCTTGTGGAGAGTATTTTTTCAGAAGTGTTAGTACGATGATGTCGGTGATGGCAAACGCTCGCCGGCCTAGCCTGCTCCGTGTCGCTGATTCTCTCAGAACAGAATTCTGCTCGATGAAGCTCGAAGACTAGATTATGTGCTTCCGATCATAAATCCTGGGCGAACTGTGCCGGTGATTATGATTCATAACACCGACACAGTTCTTCCAGGATTTATGAATAAGTTACTCAGAGTAACATATGAATGACTCCCGCGTTGTTGCTCATGTTACGCATGACGGGTTCTGAGGAAATACGTTCTGCCATTTCCAATTGTCTAGGAAAATATTCTACCCTGGTTGATCTATTGAACGGATGCACGGCGCTATGTCACAGTGATGCGCCAAGTTCATTTCGTGCATGTGCGCAGACCTATCCGATGGTAGTTTGGTGCTGATTGACTGCGATCGCGGATCCCTCCATCGTGTCCACTGGGATTCTCCAGATGCCTTCATCACTCTCACCACTGTTGAGGGGCATCGTATTAGATTGGTTTCCGAGGAGGATATAGCTGGTGGTGTTATCTCTGTTTGCTGCTGCGGCGATGGATTCGTTCACGGCCTGTGGGAGGCAGAGTTTGCGAATGATCGCGAGCAAATCATTCGGATTGCCTTCCGAAATGATGTGGGCATGAGCTCCGTGATAGACCATGGACACTCGTATGAGTCTGTCATAGCTGAATCGCACGAAAACACTACAGAGCTGTTCTGGAGGTATCAATTCGCGCGGATGGCGGATTGATATACGGTGGACAGCGACTGCTGGTTGCAGAACTATTAGGACGGGTCGCTTCGCTCACGGCTGGATCGATGTGGATATCTCAAAGCAGCATTTGTGGGTATGCTGTACTACGCGGTCACAGGTGCCGGCCCTGTGGCAGATCGATCTGGCAACGGAGAGAATAATTGGGGCATTCCCTCTACCCCTCGGCATGGGATGGAAAAAGCGGAGCGACTTCAGGGGTAGTATTTATGCTCAGGCGAATGGAGGTTCTGGATATTTGCGCGAAGTTACATGGAGGCGTCAGTACATGTATTGTCTCCTGTCATCGACTCGGCCTCATCTGATGATCCTGATGAGGACCCTCGAGCGTTGACGGAGAAGGTTTGGGGTGACAGTCTTATTTGACTCGGATTGCTGGTACTGAGTGACGGCTTTTTGCCGAGAGTGCGCCGAAGACAAGCGTTCATTTTCATTGTTTTCCAATAAACCCGTCCAGGATGAGGGCGCTTTGTATTACCCAATAGGTATAGAGGCAAGCATGAATCAGCAAGCATTTGGAAGCAGCTTCACGAAAAGATTTCTCGCTACTTGACAAACTGAGGATTTCGGTTGGTCCCTCTAGAAATAGTTGTTAGCGTTCCTAGCGATTAGGGTAAGACCGGCCGAGCTATATCTCTCGAGCTCCGCAGTCTCTTCAAGGAAGTTTCCCGATAAACCCCTGTGAGGTTAGGCGCCACCTGCTGTGTTTTGATGCGCTAAGTTCAATTTTGGTTGTCGATGTGGTGGTCGGTAGTTCGTACAGCCCTTGCCAGTCGCGCTCATACTCCTGCTTTCTGGAAGGTAACACGGGCTCTCATTAACATCGCTAGGGCCGCTCAGTATGTTCATCTAATGTCACCGCCTCTCGCCCCACCTTCGCCAGCTCGAGATTTGATAATTGACGCAGTGGCCCCTACTCGACGGAGTGATCTCATCACATACTTAATAACAGGCTGGGGTGAGGCTGATGGATTTGTGCTCGCGTTGTTCATAATGGTAACGACGTAATGGAGCCTTGTGTGCTTCCCGCTATATTTGCGTGATGGCGGGCGCTTGCCAAGGTTCTGGACTTGTAAACCTCCTTTCAGTCCCCGGCCAGTACTTCCACACTGCGCCGATATCAAGCCGTCATCGGCCACCCCATGGAGGATACTCGGATACCCAACGTTATTGGCGTGAGCGGCCGTCTGAGCCTCCAGAGCGAAGTAGGTCACCACTAGCTCCTGCCGAATCTCATCCGGTTAGCTGTAGGAATGCGGCTCGCGGGCCAATGACGAGCGTCGGCTTCTGATCATCCGGCTGTGCATCAGCGGTGCCTAGTCGCCTCGACAACTCAGAAGTTCTGGTCATTCCTGTTAAGTCTGCACGATGTTGAGCTGTCTAGGTCACGGAATTGCGTTCACGTCAATCAAGTCACAGTGGAGAATCTCCAGAACACATCTGCGCTGGAGAGGTGCCGAGCTCCTCGTTGATTCTGGGAAACTCGAGGGCTCGGCGATTTCGATGCCTGTCTCTCAAGTGAATTGAGTCAAGTCCATACTTTCGATATGTCTGGAGGAATCGTCAGTGCGTCCGAGCTCGATCGGATTCGGAAGTTAGCTATTGGTCAAACTGACAGTGACCAGGCGATCGCCGCGAAGCATGAAAAGGTACGCTCCGATTGAAGTTGGCTATCATTTCATTCTTCCAATCGGTCTGCGGTGGGAAGGAGCCGTTTTCATTCGTAGGCTCTGGCTATGCACGAGAAGTCGAAAGTTCGAGCTGCGAATTGGTCCAACACTTTGGAAGGCAGCCGCAAGAAGAAAGAAGATGATCGTAGAGAACGCATTGAGAGAGAGGAGCGAGAGAGGTGGGCTCAGCCCAGTGGGTTGCTCACTGAAGTTCCGGCGTCTCCTCCCTAGTTCCCAGCAAGCACTCATATCAGCATCGACTGGGTTCCTCTCAGGCAGAAGATCGATGTCCAGGAAGCTCGTTTCCAGCTAGAAGAGAGGCGAAAAGCTATTGAACGGGCCAATAAGATACTCAAGGAGCAAACGGACCGTATCAAGAGCTTCCACAGTGCGATGATGTACAGCGACGTTTTGGCTGAGCGCGAGGCACAGGTATGGAACATACCTTCCAAGTTGGAATGGCGACTCTGTCGCTGTAATGCAGCGGGTGCAGTCATGAGTCTCGGGGATCAGGTACGGCTCAAAGAAGAACTAGCGAAGCTCGAGCACTTGAGAGATCAACGTTTCGAGGATGTTGCCAAGTTCAATTACCAGAGGATGCTCGAGAGGGAGTTAAAAGAGAAGTCGGAATATGAGTCGAAGGCACAGGAAACTGCCAAGGTGAGGGTTTCGTCGACCCTCATGTGTGAAAGCTGGATCGGCGGTCACGACGTAGGTTCAACAAGCTCAGCTGGCCGAGTGGAAAGAAGCGCGGCTAGCCGAGATCCGTGACGAGATGATGGAGGGGGAGATATTGAGAAAAAAGGCCGCGGAGGATCTCCAAGCTGAGGTCAGCCTTCCTGTCTACACCGGTTGCCTATCAAAGTTCTATTTCTTTCTGCTACAGCGTCGAGCGGAAGAGGCGCGGCGCAATGTGGCGATCCAAGCTTTGGTTGAAACCCAGAAGGCAAACGCATATTTGAAAGAAATTAAAGCACATGAGGCCGAGAGAGTCTCGAAGGAAGAGCGCAAAATAGGTAGGATTGGGCGACGTACAACAATGAATCATTGACCGCCTCGCAGAGGAGTACGCAGCAGAGAAGGGGCGACAGTTCGAGCTGCGTAAGAAGCGCGAAGAGGAGATATTCAACAAGAAACAGGAAATGCGGATGAAGATGATCGAGGAACAAGTGGGCTAAGCCTACATTGGTCTAATTCTGAACCGCTAAGATTAGTATCCACGAGTCTTGGGGTTCACACGCATTGGAGCTCTTGCAAAGGGATTTTCAGGCCGCACGGCTAGCGGCGAATCAGTCCAACGAGGAAAAGCGTATAGAGAGACAAGTCCTGGAGAAAGAGATGGCGGATGAGGCCGCAAGGGTGAAGAAAGAAGAGAAAATGCGGAAGTGGGACACCAGTCCAGCTTCACGTCGTCGATGCCGGTTTTGCAGATGGATGAACGACCTGGAGAAATCCCGCAACTCGCAGATGGAGAAGCGGAGGAAGGCTAAAGAGGCTGAGCAGGAGATGGGCAGGAGAATGGCGGCCTACTCTGAGGAGATGTTCAAGAAGCTAAGTAAGCTTCCCGACTGCTGAGCCGCTCAGCCTGAGCGCGAGTTGACACAAGTCGCCGGCTCTAGATGAGGACGAGAGAGAGGACCAAGCATCCCGTAGGAGGGCTGCTCAGTATATAGCGATAGAGCAGAAACGTCAAGTAGCCGAGAAAAAGCGCCGCGCGAGAAAAGAATCGGAAATGTGAGGATATGAAGCTATGCGATTCACATTTCCTGCGTCCTCAGTGAAGCCACAGTTGTTGACCGGGCGAAGACGGTCACTCAGGCCGAGGCGCTCGCTTTCCACTCTTACGCACAGGAGCGCATTCAAGAGTACCACTCGCAATTCTCTCGGACTTCTTTGAAACTGAGACTATCAGGTATGCAGACGAAGGGAAGAATGTGATTCCCTTGATCAAGGAACTCAGAGATTACCGTAGACGCTCTTCGAAGTGACACTGACATACTGCTCACCATGACTGCATTGCCGTACTTGTCATATCGAGTTTGGTCGTGGTGTTCAGTGAAGAATGATCGCTGAACAGTGTTCAGAGCAACCTGCTGTGGGTGCGAACTTGTTCAGTTATTTGTACGATATACGGTGTAATCTGATGCGACCGATAATCGGTCACCGATCGCAATGCTTGTACGATAGTAAAAGCTCGGCCGACCATCTGCTCCGTAGTAGCACAACTATCCGCGATGTATCAGTATAGTTTTAACGCAGGTGCCAGCTTCGACGCGGACCATGTTTTACGAATCGCGGCTCAAGCCGTGGGCAATGGCATTGCCGCATTACTCCTGCCGTAGAGGCAGGCAGGAGTACCCCTTGACGCGACTGTCGTCGTCGCAGATACTTGTGCTACAGTTTGCCACTCTCGAGCTAGAGTGATGTATGTCTGTCGTACCGCACCGCTATGACAGTGAGAAGCACGCCAGTCACAGGTCGAGATATTCGGGCGGATGCAGGTGACTCACCTGAGATGAGCCTCAGCTTGTCGGCTGAACGTACGGGCCGTACATTCAGCCGTACACCGTGTGAAACCGTGTGTGTAAGGCCCTTACAGTAAGGTACAGTACAGGTAAGTCGAGGGTTGCCCTTACAGTAAGGGCAACCCTCGACTTACCCGACTTTGCGGCCGCGGGTAACCGAGGACCAAAAGTTCAGTCTGGAATATATTTAATGGAATACGTTAAGTGGACTGGCCCAGTCCGAGTCACCCAGAGATAGCGGCACCTTGCACTGAGAGTGGGAGCACTGAGGAGCTAGTGTGGAGCTGGGCATACAGAGCATCTCTGTATTCGAACAACGCGGACCGCTTTGCTGGCATGAGCGCTTCAAGCGGTATATGTTGGTATGGCGGAGAGTCTCCGCCGGAGGCTGTTCCTGAGGCTGAGCAGGCGATGCCCTGCTCCTTGCGAGAACGCTCTGGCTAGCAGCTAGCCGCTAGCCGCTAGCTCGATGGTAGCTCAGCCTCAGCCAGAGCTGTCCAACAGCCAGACTGGCTGTCCGTCAGGTCGGTACTTTCAGGTTGAAGTTGATCAGGTATGCTGGCGAAGCGAGAACATCATTTCCCTCGGGATTCCTGTTTCGGGAAGAGCACCAGAAACGCTCCGCACAGAGAATGCTCTCCCATGATCGCGTTGTCTTACTTTTCGTGCTGCGCTTGGTTGTTGTGTTTTCGGAGGGTTGGGGTGACTTGATTGATAATCGGTCTTCGGTTGTCAGTTAGACTCCTGCCCGTTTGTAAAGATCAGATATAAACGCATCTGAACTTTTCGTGTTGCGTTCGGTTGTCGTGTTGACAGTGCTCTGCTGTAACCGAGCAGTCGTCCTGATTATTGAGGGTGGTACAGTGGCACTGTCACGGTACATTCTGTCATTTGTGTAGTTGGGGTACGACGGCAATGGTTGGGAATCTGTCGGCCATCTGCTCGGCAGTAGCAGCACTGTCCAAGACACGTCACGGCCTTGCTTGCCAGCGAGCGGGTGCGAGCTTCGATGCGGGTCATTTTTTGTACGAATCATGGCCCAAGGTCTGGCAATTTATCCAGAGGCCTTCAGCTAGCGACTTCTACTCCGATCCGCATGCGGTCTTAGACGATGCTGTCAGAGTCATCAATGCGTATGTTAAAAACGCACCTCAAGTGTAAGTGCATGCCGCTCGTTGAATACTCAGAGTGGTTTGCGGCGCGCAGAGCTTCGCATCCAATAGTCCAAATTTATTTGAGGCGAAACTGCCAAGTGTGACAGAGTCTACCACGTAGACTCCAGACGTTTGAGTTAGGGTGTTGCTCCGTGGTGACACCCAAGTTGATGTTATGGAAAACGTGATCGAAAGTTTCAAAATGTTTCAACATAGGTTCGAGCGAATCGGAATGGGTTGTACGAACTACTTTCGATAGTGAGGCATTCATCCGGAAAAGTGAATCTGTCAATGAGAGACTATCAGGATATCAAGGAATTCCCCGAGTCATAGTATTTTTCTTCTTAAAGCCCTATTCCGACAAGTAGCATTATTCACGGCTTTGTAACCTTTACACAGCTGACACATTCCCTGCTACATGTTAGGTTCACGTCAAGTTCGATAGTAGAGGAGCTCAGGCTTGTAGGAGATGAGGCTAGTTGTATCTCCGCGAGCCTTCTGGCATACTATACGTGGCAGTACTGGGCGCCGGTGAATGTCGAAGAGACTCACACCGTCCGAGCAGGCCTACACTTGGTCAACCTCCTCTTGACGGATTGCAGTGAGACTCCAGGTTGGGCCGACGCGTTCACGACTGGTCACGACATCTCGTTGTGGATAATCCACTACGCGCTGTATTCTCGAGTGCTACTGGAGTACATGGAGGGAGATCTCGCCAAACCACGTGACCGCCAGCTTCCCATTGGCCAGGCGGACATCGCGTCCATCGTCAAAGCTGATTCGGTACTCCTCACCGCATCTCGTCTACAACGACGTCACCTTGAGGAACCGAGTGAAGAGCTCGTCGTTGATCTCGGTATGGACCGAGGCCAAGACACGCTGTATTTTCTATCCCTCAATTACACTGTCCATGCTGTGGATGCGAACCCTACCGCAATAAGGTCTCTTCACTTCAACAAGTGGTTCAAGCTCAAGGTTGCGCTAGGCAATATGGTACTGTATAATTTCGCCGTGGTTCGGAACGTTACGAAGGCAACGACTGAAGTTTGTGAGCAGGAGTGGGAAATGAGTCACGTGCTGACCGATGGTGACTCTGGGCAGTGCAAGAAGGTCCAGAAGGTTAAGGCGGTGACGTGCGCTCAGTTGATACGCCGCGTTACTAGTTCTGGCCGTACGATACGGTTCATGAAGATAGACATTCAAGGACATGATATGGACTGCCTAGCAACCTTCCATCGTATTCCACTGTATCACAGGCCGCCTCTGCTCCAGGTAGAAGGCCCATTCGACACAGCTCAGAGTGTAATTGGTGCGATCGAGGCCCTCAAAAATCTTGGCTATGGTTCAAGAATGAAGGTGACCAATCAAATGTTATACTGCCCTCGGTTTGTCCCTTTCGGTTGTGCATCTGGACCCTCCCCTACTGTGCAACAAGATGTTTTAACCGGGAGCTCCGCTTGGCGTGATGCCTCTGACCTCATTGCTGACGCTGAGAAGTATGCAGGTGCAAGCTCCGGTGGCATCTGGCTTGATTTTGTATGCGAACGGTCACGAACCATGCCTGTTACGTAATCTGGGGTGTCTTTTCGTTGTCGCTGTGCTGGGGTGGGATCTTGCTCCCTTACAAATTCTCCAGCGCTCAAATTTTTCGTTTCTAGCGCTCGCCCAACCTTCCTCGCGCGCCCACGCTCAGACCCGTCTTACAGTTTTACCCGTAATGCCTAATACTGTGATATCTTCCTCGCACATAGCAGCTTTTTCGGCAGGAAGCAGCACTGTACTGGACGGAAACACATACAGAATAAAATAGAGTAAGCCAGACCCCCTAATTAGGATGTTTCGCGGCTGAGTTGTGGTTAAAAATCGCCCGGTGCACATGTCGTAGTTTCTGACGGCAGTGCATCCTTACTCTCGAATATGGTTTCCCGAGCATTTAATTCCGGCTGAGGTTCTATCCCCATGTCAGACACTTTCTTACGAGATAGTGGGATCGTCGTCGGAATTGTCAGTCTGTAAGGTGTGTCGTCTCCAAGAGCCTTTTCACTATTTCGTCTGCTCAGCTACTTCACCGATTTGATCAAAGAAGGCATTATTCACGCGCCGAATTACGACGGAACGCCTGAAGCTGAAAGTAGTCGGGGAACCATGGTGGTTGGACCGGTGCTGCTCCCTCCGGTCTTTCCTGCCGTTTAATCAAGTTGTAAATTTCGTTCTCAGGATTCGGCCCCGTGACGTATCCATCCGCAGAGCCACCAGTAGCTGCACCAGCTCATCCTTACGCGTTCGGCAAAGGGTTCGGAATGGGGAAAGGTATCATCTTTGGCAAAGGGTTCGGTGGTAAGCTAGTAGCTAACCATCGCTGGCCTCAAGTTGTCCGACCTCAGGTTTTCCTTTCCGCCCAGGCGCGCTGCCTATGCCTCCGGTGCCGGGGAGCTACTCATAGTCTCCCATTTCTTCTCCATACGTGTAGTTATTGCGTTGTAAGTGTTGCTGGACTAGGCCGAAGAAGCACATATTCTCGAATCGTTCTTCGGGTCTGAGAATCGCTGTAGGTCGGAAGAATGACGGAGAAAGCCTCTCCTCTTTCTAGCAGGGAACATTGAATGCGTCGGATAAAAGATGTTCCACGGCCGAGAATTGAACTCGGGTCTCCTGCGTGACAGGCAGGAATACTAACCACTATACTACCGCGGACTTGCTCTGTTATCAATTTATTGATCGTGACGCGGGTAAGATTTTGCACATTTTTGCTGCACTTCTCCCTATTTGGCGTCGCGTACGCGACGTATCTGGTTTCATTCGCCTCCGTCTGATACTAACAGAATGCCGGAGCACTCCATCCTTGCGGATGCTATTCGTCTAGCATCTACCACTGGCAGGAACCAAACAGGAGGGAGACGATGGATGAAGCTCTGGAGTCAAGAGTGAGGTAATAAGACCATGAGTCGTACATTCACAGATATCGCCTAACGGGCAGCACTCTAGACTCGAGCGTCCTGGGCGTAGCCGAAAGTGTGATCCATATACTTGAAGAACTGATGAAAATTCACAGTTCCTTTGTGATGATGCAGCTGGTGCCTCAGCGATCCTCCGAATACCCAAGGCCACACCCTGTGACTGTGCCAGGGAGCATCGTATCCACTATGAGCTTCGATGAGAAGATAAGTTACAATGAGATTATGAATGTAGCGGGACAAAGGATGCTTCGTGGTCACCATGGGCAGCGGCGTGAAATGTTGGACGGCAATGTTAACCATCACCTGCACCGCTCCGTCGACAAAATGTTGTTTGAATGTATTCAAGGTCGTCAATTGTTTCTGAGAATAATTATCATGATGTGGGCGATGTAAAGAGATCCACCAGGCCGGAAACAAATCCGGTCGGTGGAAGCTGTAGTGTATAGGGTAGAACAGAGCATCGTATAAAAATACCCCAACAGCCACTTCAACGGCGAGACGTCCGAATGTCGGAGTCTCGTAAGCGGCAGGATTGATTCTAGGGTTCCTCAGAAGAAGATAGATGTAGATCGACAAAAGGTAACCAACTGCGTTGGATATATACCAGTACCACACTTCCTTATGGTAGACTGATGTTGCCGAGCTTCCATCAATCTTAGGGCAGCCAAACATCCACAGATTAGCACAGACTGTCGACCAAATAGCAAAACCCATCACCGACAGAAGTGCTTCGAACATGAGAAACTCGTGCAACCTGGCACGAAAACAAGCCCGCCAGAGATCAGCCGCGTAGCCATCGAGGGCGTCACCGAGGCCGAAGATGTTCGCAGCATAGCCAGCAAAAATGATGATCACCCCGGAGCGAATAACCGCTGAAGTCCTGCGAAACGAGGGTTTCATAGGATCGAATATTGCCGGGACGGACATGACAAGACGCTCGCTGCCACGTTACTGCGGTACGAAATCACGACAATGTCGCTGACAAGAATTTCGGTAAAATGAACTCAACCGGGTGGGTGAGCGGAAACGCCTACACGGTCACACGGCTAGTTTCGGCTGAGGAAATGATCGTCCCGTGATGCATGGAGAATGCAAAGTTCTGGGGATTAGGTCGACACCTCCGCAGCTCGTCGATTCTGGGAGGCTTCGAATTGAAGGTCCACAATCCACTTGGCAGTGAGGCTGCCGAGGACGCTGCCAGTTAAACCAGCTGCAGCCAGAAGGACTCTGGAGCAATAGAGGGGTCCCGATGAGACGAGGCGGTCGCTCATTAGATTATCACTTCCTTTCGTTGCCTTCTCGCGATTCCGTGTATCCTTTGGCACAGCCGATCAACAGTTTAGAGCCAATTGCACCACCAATGGCGGAAGCCACAGCACGTTTCCGCTGCAACTCGATGGATGCTGGTGATACTCCTAAGCAAAGACGAGAGCAACCTTCCAAGCTCTGGCGTTTGCAGATCTCATCAGCTCCTTGTAAACGCAGTACGCAACCACGCCTATAAGAACCACTGGGATGCCAAGGGACTCTCCTGTGAGATCGACCCGCGAAGTTCACAGTGTAAGCTCTCACCTTCAGCATCGTCTAATTTGGTGAGTCGGTTACAAGTCGCCGCTGTGTGGATGCCGACGGAGGCCACCTCCGCCATAACCGGGCCCGAAAACGGAGGAAACCACAGCCTTGCTACCTCCTGACCAACAAGCGAACCCCCGTTAATAATCTCAGTACATATTTCGAAAGAACTGGCTTTTGACGCGGTCTTCGGAAGCTTGACCGTAGTGTTATGTCGAATAGACACCGTCCACAGACCAGTTCTCGGGAGTGGTTGAATGGCCCAAAGCGACGTTATCTCACCCGCCATCATCCCTACAGTAAGGCCCTCGGTGGCTGCATCGGTGACCGAGCGCTGTCTTGCCCACGCTGATATGCTGTAAAGAGCAGACGCGCAGATAGCCGACGCCAACCCCGAGGTCAAAACAAGGCCCCCTCGGGGAATTGGAAGGGTCTGATATCAACCGTATGGCCCAATTCGCGTGAAGAACTCCTTACCTTCGATACACCCGAGCTGTCCTCATGTGAGCTACCCGGGAAAGAAGTGGTGACGGTCGAGCTTCCCTTGACACTCTGCGAGCTTGAAGGGTTCGAGACCGACTCCGCACTTCGTGAGAGTATACAAAGAGGTGCTTGGCCCGCTAGCGGTCGTACCTGCACCATCACCACGCCATGACGACCCACTGAGAGGAGCGAACGCTCACTCATATCCGTTATTGGTGTATCTTTGGTTGCCGCTGGTTGTGTGTCGATGTGGTAGCTCGGAATGTAAATATCTTCGCCCGGAAGGCTCTCTATGCTTCGAGAGTATCTGTGGCCATCTCTCTTTCTCGGCGTCGCACAGCCGACTCACAAAACGTCTAGGTTGGAAGCCAGTAACGACCCAGCTTGTGACGGTACCGGCACAGGATAGTAAATATCCTAAAAAGAAACAGACTATCATACCCGCACCACGGCGTTGGCCAGTAGTCGATTTAAACCTCGGAACCTCCCCGCTGGAGGTACTTGGTCCGCAAATGCTCTCACATCGATGTAAGATTTAGTGAGGCTTTTATAGTTCCTGAAATCACCCAGGAGGTAGTCCATGGTCGACCGGACGTATCCTCGCATCTGGCAGTGCATGTCGCCGCTCGAAAGAGCATTGCATTGAGTGCTACTTTGGAGATTCCGTCCTGACCATCGTTTTCGGATTCATCTTCCTTCTCTCGTCTTCGCCATCCTGTACGGCTTGAGGGATATCCGAAGTCGACGCCACTTGTCATTATAAATTAAACGTACTTGTCAAAAACCATTACGTTTTGCGTCGCAGATCATTTTCGAGGGCGCGCGCGAGTAACGTAGAAACTCCGAGGATTTGAAAAATCCTGGCCGCGCAAGTCTCTCTAAAGTGGTTTGTTACTCTTAGAATCAGCTTCTTTTCTTTGATACCGATGAAGACTTTCAAGAAGTTAGTGCAAGGACGGCACAAGTCGATGTCTTCCCGTGAGAAGAAGGCCCTCCGTGATAACACAGACGGCTGTGACCCCGGCGGATACCCTTGGCGGGATTTAGCCTTGTTGGCCGTCAACACTCGTACAGAGTCGGAGAGAGGGTAAAGCGGGTGCGAAACTGATCGGGTTTATACTGAAATGTGCTCCGACTACTACTTTAGGACTGCTGGGAATAATAACGTAACGTGGTACGAGCACTTCGATGTATTACGTTAACATTCCTCGTGCTCTTCCCAGTCGTATTCCATCCTCCTGATGAGCTCGCGACCTACATTTGCGTGTTTTTATCAGCCCATGCTGGTCCAAGGGGGATGAGTGACGTACTAGCGTACAGAGTGGCGTAGGTTTCGTAGAGGACTCTGAGCTACTGAGCGTGTCTGGGTCAACAGCGGCATCCGAGGTTAATACAGCGCGAATGGTGAAAATAAGTTGATCGTGAATATTTCCCTTGGATAAATCTCCTTCACGAACGCAACTTTGACCGTTTCAGTACACCTCTTCTGCGACGCAATTTTTGAGATGCGGCACCCTTGCGAGGACTCTGGGTTGGCATTTCACACGAATGGAAGCGCGAGGAGTTTCCCGTACAAAATATAAGGAAGAGCGTCCGGCAGGGGGCAAAGGCAACAGGAAAGAAACCCTGAATTGCGTGTGGAGGCAGGAACGGGAAATCCGAAACCCGACCTGGCAATCAGATCCCAGAATTGTTACCCAGGGCAACCAAAAACCCGAACTATTACTCAGGGCAACCAGATTCCCGAAAATGTTTTCTTGGATTTCGTACCTTTCCCCTGCATTTTGGGAATTACTCCCGTTAGAGGGCCTCGTGGCCGCGCTGTTCATGCATGCGCTGTTCTGTTTAGTCCTGTCGACTCGACTGGGCCCAACCTTTCTAGCAGCAGCAGAAGTAGAGATGTTAACATCACTACACGGATAGACTTCGGGGAGGCTGAGAGGCGGATACGGCAGTTGACGGAATCGCAAGATCCAGCAGTACGATAACGTCTTGGAGGGGCACTGTTCCGACTCCTTTCATAGGTTCAAGCGCATCAAGCGTTTATGCAGAAGTGCCCCGCCATACCCGAGGACATGAAAGATGACAGTTTAGTGAAAGCAGCCGGCAATGTAATGAGGAGGGTCTTCGGACCAAGTGCGCATCGCTTTGAAGGTACCAACGGAAATAGCGGTAGAGATGATAAAGCAAGTTCCGTCGGTTAACAGAGTTCGTTATCGGCTAGTACCATCGAGAATAAAAGAAGATGACTTCTGGCAAAGATACTTCTACGCTATCCTCCTAATATACCGGGAGGAAACTTCTTGGGACGATTGGACGGAGGTCGACTTGAATGGCGTCGGGGGAGATTTGAACCCGGGACCTCGGCGAGATGATGTTAATGAGAAAGAAAGACCCCCAATGGACCTGCTAGACTAGTGCTTCTTCTAATGGCTTGCGCTCCCCGTTGGGCACTTGAGTTCAAGGGTATAGTGTGGTACGTGGCGATATCTCAAGGAGGCTGACCTGCGACACAGATTGAGGCCTATCCTTCCGATGGGCTGATAGATCTTGGCCCGCCCGACGTCGGTAGGATCCATTCGCGTTTCGTTGCTATTATGGCTCTGAGGAAAACCTCCGCGAGGTTCCTAGCGGTAACCAAGACGATGGCGGGCCACTCCCGGTGGGCCAAGAAGGAGCTCGTAAAACTTGTGCCGGCTGCAGACAATGTCGACGGTAGCGGAGCGGTGCTCCTAGACGACCAGGTGAGTTGTGGCGCTGTGATCGAAGATACAGCCCAGCGGTGTCTTTACAGTTACTCTCCCGCTTCCATACGCCGCATCAGCTAGCGTCTTTGCTCGCCAGCACTTTGCAACGGCCCGATCTTTCTGAGGACCCACGTACACTTCGCAAGCTTGAAGATAAGATACGTGTCCGATTACTCTCCTTCTCCCATCTGGAGCTGTCGGATTTGCTATCATGTTACGCTCGACATGGTAACGATGTTGGCGCTGATTTGGCGACGGAACTTTGGAGCATCATCTCCGACGAACTCGAGTATATGGACGCTCATCTCAGTGCTGGTATCATGACACGGGCTCTGCTCACTTGTGGACGCCACGTCAGTGTCGGTGACCATCAATGGGATGCACTATCGCTGAAGGTACCGCAGTTGGAACCTCGAGACTTGATCAATCTCGCCGCGGCAATTGGACGCCTTTATTGCCCTGATGAGTTCATAAGAATCCTGCGAGACCGAGCCGCAGTTTTGGCAGCCGAAGGTCGCTTGGACCACTACCAGCAGGTCCAGTTGGCGCTGTCCACTGGTTCGCCCTTGCCGTCCGACTGTACAGTGGCCCCGTGGACGCAGCTGGTAGCGGCGGTCGCCTGGGGGCTACCACTACCTGGCGGAAGTTCGGAAACGGCTGGCGCGGCAAGTCTAAGGTCAACTCCGAAGCAGGCCCAAGATGCCCTCTGGGGTTACGTCGGGGTGTGTGAGACAACAGGCGAAGTTGGTGACTCTGACTTGGCTGCTGTGCTTCACCGTCGATCCGAAGCGGCTGAGTGGGCGGACCCCCTGGTGAAGTTTCAGACCGTGGTTGGTATCCGAGGTTTGTGGGGCGTGGACCTCGGGGGCCTAGCAGAGGCTCCGCCCGATCGTTCTTACCTCGGGGTCCCCGATCTGCCAACTGCGGACGGCTGGCATTCTCGTAGTATCCTCGCTGGGTACGGCGTGGACACATACAATGCTGACAAGGGTATCGCCGGCGATCTACTACGTCGCAGTGAACCCGAAGCACGAGCATTCGCTCGCATCAAGCGCGTTCAAGTGAAGCGTCTTACGAGAGTGACCCTGGAGTCTTTCAGGCTACCCGCTGAGCTGCTTCAGTGGCGCGCGGCTGCATGATCGAAGCGTTTCAGATTCTTAAGGCCGTTATCGTTCTCGTATCCTTGGGCGTGCGCGTTCTGATGCCCGCTTTCGCATATCCCCTTGGTGGATCGGTGTGGAACATATCTTGACTGCTGGCAGGCCCCTTTTGCTTGGGTTATATCCCCTTTCTTATGCCCAACTACGAGATACGGAACACCTTTATCCATCTAGAGAGACGGTCGAGCGCGCGGCGTAGCAAATCCTGCGAGGCTCCGAAGAAAGGTAGGACAGCAGCCCATCGTTGGCAAGTTGCCCTCGACTAGTTTTGTGTGTGATGGCTCATCGTCATGTTTTAGACTCTCCTCGTGGCGATGACTCTTGCAGCGAGAATGGTGGTGAGACTAGAGTTAGAAGAAGTCGAAGATTGTCGTCGTCGCCCCGCAGAGTGACGGCCCGGAGTGCCCCATCTGACAACACTTGCTTCGAAGGTGGTTATTCTGTCGTTATGACACTTGTGCGGTCGGTTGGCTCCTTGGGCCATGCGGACAAGCAGTGCCGGCCGTGCGCTTTCTACTACGGTAAAGGTTGTTCTCGAGGCACAGAGTGCATGTATTGCCACGACTGTCCTCCGCCCAAGAATAGTATACAATCTCAGCAGCGGCTTCTGGGTGTTGATAACGGCCTACTAGGGCCCAAACCTGCGTTGCCGCCAGATTTTGGCGCAGTTGCGGTACAAGATCCCTATTTCGGCCACTACGATCCTTATGCATTGCCATTCGACTTCGGTATGCAGGGTATGGGAGAGTTTCACGACGATAGGCACCTTTGGCTGTCTCCTCCCACTGATCTCCCCCTCCACGCTCCTCCGGTGTATCCCAACCCATTCACCTTCGCTAGACGATAATGTGTTTCCGGCGTCAGTGGTAATTCTACTGAATGGAATCAAGCTGTTATGAATGATGAGCCATCCATGCGTAGTGGTGATGATGGTTGAGTTAACAGTTCTTTTTCTTCTTGTGTTCAGTACAAACACCAAGGAATCCAATGAAGTTTACCCGGTCTGCTTTTTCGGCTGAAACGGCGTGGATTAAAGTTGCTCTTTCTGCACGGTGAATTGCAGTGGCCAGCCCCTAATGTTAATCACCTCGGTCGTATCCTTTGGAATTGTTGATCATGCAGAGAGTTGACCTTAGGCAAGTTACGTGAGGGGTTGTCTTCGATCCGTCGTGGTGACAAGTCTACGTGCCTGGCCCGTGATGTAATCGGGATTCACCGGTGTCACTGTTCAGTCAATGGCAGTGACCATTCGATTCCCGGGGGGAGTGGCGACCATTCTCGACTTGAAGAATGAAGTTCACGAAGCATTACGTCCGTGTCACAGGTGCACTACCTTCACGGCCACCGTCGTCTAGTCTTCATCATTTACTTCCTACACATTAGCTCTTTCGTTGACCGCTCGTGCCTGTATGTGAGTGTCTTCGGGTCAAAGCGACTATGGCTACACAAGTGCCCCCAAGCGATGGAGACCAAGCGAGTACATATGAGCCCATCGCTGCTGACGATGTGGCATCCCACCGGATGTCACTAATGACGAATATGTCTTTTCGACAAGAATGTCACAGTCAACATCGATACTAGGCTGTAAAAAAGCTCCTCCCTCCGAGTGGAGATTTTCAGGCTATCCCGCTTGGGATTTTAAATCACCTTGGTCATCCGCCAACCCATCGACATAAGAACGGTGAAAGATAATGAGTGAGAGAGTAAGAAGTGAAATACCGCTGAGAGGTCGAAAAAATTCTGCTTGCTTAGACAATGCTTGAGAGTGACTAGCCCATACTCAAAATGCCGTGAGATAGATCTCTTCACCACGGAGGTCGAGGGCCGCTACTTCATCGAAAATAGATCCCACTTTCAAGAAGTCGTTGGGCTTGGTGGGTATCCAGCAAACCCTCCTCAACCTACCCTTGAGCTGTTCTACCTCGTGAACACTGTCTTCAGTGACGTCAGATACTCCGCGGACAGGAGAACGTGAGATGCGGAACCTCGCAGTGAACGGGCGAGCATGACAGACCGTTTTGCATCTCACACTCATGTCGACACTGTTTATGTCCGATGGCTCAGAATTGCCGTGGATCTCATACCGAATGTCCAAGGACTCAGAAGTGTAGTAATAGACGTTTGGTGGTATAACACTGTTGTTGAGACTCACTCTCTCATGGGTCGCCGTACGCCCCTCAACGAGAGTGGTGAACGTATTTGATGATGTGAACCTCAAGGTCTTGAAGTCGCCATCAACGGGTGGGAGACCCAACTGTCTCATCCTCTCGTACCAGTCTGCGAGACTCTCGGAAGCCCCACTGAAGTCAATGATGTAGTCTTCGCCTTGGCCACCACCCACTTTCTTGAGAGGATACACTCCGGTGCGGAAGGACGGGCTGGCTCCGAAATCCAGATGCACCGTCTTGTCCAGGTTTACCGTCAACTGGGAGGCCTGTAGTAATCTTCTGGGCTGACCAACCGGTTGAAAGGCATACACGAAAAGCCCAACCGGTTGAGCCTTCGTCCAAGTGAAAAGTAGTGTCAGGAGCAGGGACGTTAGGATAATAGCCAGGTGATGTGAGACAAAGAAAAGAATAATCTCATGAGTTTGGCCTGTTATCCGCCAGAGCAAAATCGATCGCGTCACTTATGCGGTCCAACTCGCACGCATGAACTTGAGCGCCACATTTGCGCCCCAACCCCGACGACTGAACGATATTATCACCTATCCCGAGTGAGCCAGCAAGAGTGACGTTAGTAGACAGACAGCATATGAGGCGCAACGGTTACACTTTGTCAATCAAGCCATCTACTGCCGTAAAAAGGCATTCATAGAAAGAACATCAGGGGGCAATGATGCAGACAATAGGGGTGACAGTGTCACCGTAACACCGTGCGGCAATGCTATGGGACATTTGGGGCCCGAGCTTTCAGTGACGCAGATCAGGGAGATGTGAACCCGTTTATCTGCAAGGCGTATGGCGGAAAGGCTTCGACCAGCTGCTGCTCACCAGCACGATACCAGCAGACACCTTACCTCGATAATGACACCTTGGTTCCCCCATGGGATATGGAATGATGCATGCGTGCACCACGCGGCGTGCTGCCAGTGGTATACAGTATCCGCTGGAGGCTCTCCGCTGATGGCTTCTCCGTGGCTTGCGAGAGACGCGCATGTTCTCTTGGCGAGTACAACGTGTGTTGGATGAGGGAGTTCGGATGCTGTAGTAAGCAGCTCAGACTCGGGAAAGACGACGGTGGACGGCTGTACTCGGCCCGAAGCTGTGGTTGCTCCTCCGTGCTTCTCCCCGACGCAGTCTCCCAGTGGCTATGGCGCAGTACCTCTACGAGTAAGGTGGCTATCAGTCACTTTCAGCACACCGTAGACGCTTACCATGTGGGCCACTGTGCCCTCAACTTGTAGTTTTTCTGAACGCACTCTCTTTTCCGTCTCAACTGGCTGTCTGTTGTTGTGCCGAAGGCGTGCACGCTGTTGTTTGTGAGATTGTCTTCTTCTGGGACTTTGTGATCTACCATGCATCTGTGCCTACGTTATTGTGATTAACCTCTCCGAATAGGAGGCACTTGTATCTGGGTATTGTGTTATCTGGATTACACTATCGCTGTGGCGGCATGGCAGGTCATGGCGCAGCTCTCCTCCTGAAGGGCCACTCAACTGCTAGGCTACGTGGAATTTATGGACCAACTGAGGTCTATGCATGACCCAACTTGGGCCAAATCGATAGGTTAGGAAAACTTTATTGTCGTGCTGTACTTCTGACCATCACTGGGGTGATTACCTGGGAGCCCCAAGCTGGGGCAATCACAACTAGCTTCTCGAGTCAGTGCTCGTAGTTTGCACTCAGTCATCCGATTCGAGAAGAATATCGAGATAAGAACTCGCGAGCAGACACTGCGTATCTGAGAGTGGATGGCGCTCTTTGAGTATGTCTGTTGTCTGAGACAACTTGTCTCTAATGCAGATCCCTGTGGACATTTCCGGTGAATCTTGCATGAGCCGCCGTTCATTGCTGATAGACTACGACCGCGTGGGAGTACGACGCCTTCGGGGAAGAATCTCTTCAACTATTATCGTATGTTCCCTAGGACTGATCCAACGCAACGATCATCGGCGTCTCTACAGGGCCGTATAACATAGAGAACGGAATGATAACAACATTACTGTGACAGTTTAGTGCAAGTTCCCTAGAGCAGCTTGGGAGAGATGGTCACTTTACAGGATCGAGTGGTTGGTATGAAACGCCATCTCGATCCTCAACTTTCCGTTTTCTGTTACTCGTGTTGGGCGATCGCGACGGCCGAGCATCCTCGGGGATGTCCATGGCACCCACGCAACGTAACACGGCGAAGGTCCATTTGTCAAGACTCGGCCAAGTCGAGTCGTCGAGGCAGCACTCAGCCAGCCGCTGCAAACCGTTCTTCGGCGGCACGGGGAAAGTTGTCAGGTAACGAGACATCCACTTCCGTTGCTTCACAGCATCATCAGTATCAGAGGCCTTGGCACGGCGAGATGCGCTATCCTCAATAGCTTCTACGAGTAGCTCGCGTACACGTAACCAATACCTGCGACAAGTACGGGACACTGAGATCTCGTCCAGATCGTTTCAACCGCTATCAGCTGGCTTTGACGCCCATTGATTTGTTATAACAGCAGAATTGTCATCGTGAGACCAGCTGAGTGCGAGACAAGAGCACTTACGTCTCGGGGCATCTCACACCCGCAGCCAGCAGTTCCAAGCACCCATGTTTCCGCTCTCCAGCTGCTTCGCTTCCGTCCGCATTCACGTCGAAACACTCTGAAAAGGAACGACTCGAAATCATCCGACGGCGCCGAACCTCACGACTCACTTCGAAATTTCTCCCTGTCTTCTTCCGTGCATGCACTCTCTTCGGCCTTCCCCGACGGCTGTGGTGTCTTCAGTATGGGTGGAGATGTCTCAACTGTGGATGCACGCCGGACTCCGGCTGAAATAGGGACGTCACAGAATAACAGAATAATGATAGCAGTAATTCAGCCCACCTCCGACGACATCCGGTTTTGTCCCGTCAGCTGGCGACACCTCTGAGGCATCCCTCGAAGACTCTTCTTCCGCAGGAGGCATTGACGCTGGCATACTAACTGACAACACAACCCCAAAGAGTCTTCATCGGAGCCCACCGAAACCTCACCCTCGCAGGACGCAAATGGTTCCCTACTACTGCCTCCTGAGTCGACATTGTAGGAAGGCTGCGGAGGCTTCAGTGCTACACGATCGACTCAATGTTGTCGAAAAATCGATGGCGGCGACGTCAGAAGCGCTGGGAGATAAGTTCACACCAACCGTAACGTCTTTCCTAGCCCTCACCACCACCGGTGCAGCACTTTTGCTAATCCATGCAGAGACCGACTGATGAACTCAATAAGCCATCTTAGATTGAGAAGCATCTTCATTCTATTGCATGCTGCAGGTAGTGGTGGAGAATGGTACGATAACAACTACTGACGTGACCGGAAGGCTGTGGCTGCATCATAATGAATGGGCACCTCATTCTCATACGCGTCGTATGTACGGGTCATTGGCAGCCTCGATGACATCAGGCCGCAGTTGACGATCGTAGATTAGTAGCCGTTGGATGAAACTCTGAAGCGAAAACGTCGAGAGGAAAAGAGATGCATCGGCCATCGACCTTGGCTTCCTTCGAGACTCGGCCACTCTGTGGGAACTCCACGCCATGAGCGTTTTTGATGGTGCCAGCCCTTATGAGATGGTCCTGGCTGATACCGTGACCTGAATGATGAAAGAGCGAGCGCCTCTGGCACAGACTGGACCCGGGTCGAGTGACTAAGTTCGGCAGGGACCCGAGAACCAGTCGAGTAGATGGCTCACCGAACGGCTTCCGTGCAAAAAGCAGCTCGTAGAAGATCACTCCGCAGCTCCATACGTCCACCTTGTTGCTGATTTTAGCGGCTGAGGTGTCGAAACATTCCGGAGGCAAATACCAGTACCTCGACGACCACAGAAGCTGTCATGTTGAAGAGACGCGGCGGCGGCTGGGGCTACGTCCCCGTTCCCAGGGAAGTAAGTTCCACCGTATCATGATTCTGGTGTTGATCGACCTGCTTCGACAGACCGAAGTCCGTTATCTTGATGTTCCCTTCATAGTACCTGCGATACCTGCTCACGGAGAGGAGGCCTAGCCGCTCCTTTACTGACATGAGATTTCCAGGCTTCAAGTCGTAGTGAATTATCTTGTGACCAGCGCTGTTCATGTATCTGCTCACGAGCTGCATGGAGACTCCGATTGGATCCTAGGAGGTCACCGTAGGCCGCTGAAGACCTGCACCATGATTCCCCTGGCCTCCTTCTCCGGTATCGGACCATGGGCCTTGAGGTAAGTGTCAAGATCGACACCCTCACAGAACCTCAATGAGAAGCAGCAGACATTCTCGTCTAGCCGCGAGCAACAAGGCTTACTCGAGGACGGTGCCAAAGGAATGGCAATCAATAGGGAAGTAGTCGTAGAGCTGTATGATACGGCGATGCTTCAACCGCTTGTGGATGCCGTATCTTAGGTTGACGCGAGGTCTCGGCAAATTCCGTCGAAGATATCCACTCACTCTCGCCAAGTGTGCCTCACATAAGCTTCGCGCGCTATCTCGGTCATGTCCGGGCGGATCTGATGGATCTTCACAGCGACGTAACTGCGGATGGACAGCCCAATCCGAAAGCCGGGCCTCCCATGATCGGAATAGTCTCAGCCAAGCCGTCGAGGAGGCGGTAGTGATCGGAGCCTCAGGACCTGTGCGTCTCCAAGTCGTATGCTTTGAAGACCTCCGAGAAGCCCCCCTTGCCAATCATCGTCATCAACTGGTACCTAAGCCGTGATCCACGTGGGAAGCCTACAGCCGTATAACAGCAGTAGGGGTGCTAACCTCCCCGGCAGGAGCCCGTCCGTGCTCTTCCCCAGACAGGGGTAGTTGCCAAAGGCACTCTGCTCATGGGAGTTACACGTCCTCAGCTCCTTATTGAAGAGCGTTCGCTCGGCATGCAGTCTATTCTCACGCTCCGCAAGGTCTGCCTCCGTCTGCCAGAAGACAACAACATGGCCACTCGAGCATACGACAGCTTCCCACCAACCACCTTCTTCAGCGTCATCTCCATCATCTGTATATTCTCCTTAGCCTCATGAATCTGGTACTCCGCCTCGTCTGTGGGCAGCATCTAATTCTGCCAGTAACGGCCGCTACGGAGATCGTGGACAAATCTCACATCCGCCGGCCCCAGGATCTTAGTATTGGTGTCCTCGTCCTGGACGACAGCCGAGGATTCCGGCACAGCCGCGGCAGCGGCAGCAGCCCCTCAGCGTTCGCCCTAGCCCTGCGTATCCTCAAAAGCCTGGTGACACGGGTCATTGGGTGATCGATGGGCCTCGGGTCCTACTTCCTATACTGGGCCTTCTCCTCGTCTAGCTGAGCCTTGAACGACTGCATTCTTTTATGTGCGTCCAGGATACTTCTCTCCTCCGAGCCACCCTTCCAGTGATGGCCCGTGGCGCTGAGCATAACGAGCACTCGTTGCGACGGGCTCCACGCCCGGGGGCGGCGGACCTCCTCGTAGAGGGCATCAGCTTGCCCAAACGCTCCGCCTGTTGCTGCAGCTGCTTCTTGTTCTCAAGGTGCATTCGCCTGAGGAAGAACAACAGACTGAAGACGGCCGGTGTAGCCACCACCTACTGAGACATCTGCTTGAGTATCTCCCGCATGTTCGCCGCGGCTCGCTTTAGGGTATCTTTGAACTCCTTGACTTCTTGTATGTGTCTTGAAAAGAGCGGTATCAAATCAGCTTAGCAACAGACGCCTCCGTTACAAGTATTCTCCCCTACCTCTCTCGCTCTCCCATAAGGCTTTCATTGAAGGATTGGCAGTCAAGCAGTTCCCTTCTCAACCTGCCAGGGCCCGACGATCCCCACCAATCACAACAGCCGAGGCCCACTTCTGAACATCCAGTGAGAGATCCTCCGAGCCCTTGGAGTCCGAAGCCTCCGCGCTGTCGCTGCATTCTGTCCACGGGAACTCGACCAACTCCATGGCAGGGGAGCTCGGGGCCGTCTAAAGCAGGAGCTACTCTGAAGGGATCGAGACCCGCGCATTACACCGCTAGTGCTGTTGGGCTTTAGACACAGGCGCCAAGTACTTCCTAATCGAGTGCGAGCCTGACAGGCCGCGCTGATGCTCCAAACACGAGTATCACTACTACCACTAGCCTTATTCCGTGGGCTCGTCCGACCACGCTTCGACGGCTGGTCTCTCTGAAGCGACTTAGCCTGTACAGAGATGACCCGAAAGAGCCTACCCGTACGGGAGTGAAGTTCTTCCGCTTGCGCCATGTATGCTCGCTCTTCACATTAGCCACAGTCCTCCGTCCCCGCACGCTATTCTCATCTGCTACCTCTTCCACAGCGGCGGCTATCTTCGAGGTTTCAGCAGCTTCCATTGAGAAATGTAATATACCCACCTTGCACAGGGGCCCTGGACCGATCGGAAAACCTCAATGATCGGTTCCAACTAAACTCCTCCCAGTCTCGCCCAGTGAGCTTGGGACTGACCGGACCCGAATGGCCATTAGGCCCCATGCAGTCGGCAGACGAGTCGCTCAGTGAGTCCTACAAAGTTAGCTACCGCAGCCTAGGTGTAGCTTTCGCAACCCCCGCAGGGATCCTCCTGAATGGATCCCGCGATGGCCCGAGCGCCTGCGGACTAACACTCCGTCATTTGCTTTTGCGCGTGGGCCACAAGATGATGATGAAACTTTCCAACGTTATTCACCGACCAATCGGCCAGTGCTGAGAGTACAACCTCTAACGCAGTCAGAGATGGGAGAAGAGCAGAGGGAGTGTAACATTTGGCAGATGACGACCGACGCGAAGGGAAATCACAGCGGAATCCGAGCCCGAGTGGGCACAGTGTGCTACACCGCCGCAACATCGTTATCTTAACAGCACTTGGCCGGAGTTTCCTTGACACTGCGGATCTTGGCGTGGGCGAAAAATACGCCTACCCCACGCTTTGTTACTCTTGGAGACGCTGCCGGCTAACAGGCTGAGAAGATAGTGCTGATAAACACCACCGAAGATCCAGACAAAACTGAATGGACCAGTCCGTCGGGCTTAACGGAGAGAATTAATAGAAGAAGTATGACAAACTGCAACTCCGTACAGTAGAAGGCATTGGAAACACATTACTAGTCAGCGCTGTGCATATCTTCATCATCACCCTTCTGAGCATCATCGCCAGCAGATGGCTCGGAGGAGTCCTGCTTCTTATACTTCCTCTCAAGAGCCGCGCAAAGGCACTCGAATGCTGAAGGGTTGTATATCGCAGTGTGAATTTGATGGGAGACTTACGATCCGGGTTGGTGTCCAGCACTGCGGCATCCAACTCGAGAGCTTGGAACAGGGCAAGGACGTTCTCCGAGTAACTGAGTATCGGTCGCAAGATCTCGCTCAGATAGGGCTGAGAACTCACGGTAAAGCTAGTCTCAGATTTCGTCATGGTATCTTATCTCGACCATGAGCTATTACGAGCTTATCATAAGAGGGCGCACAGCCGCTGCTCTATGCAGGGAACTGGTGAGAACCGTGGGTACTGTAGAGACGTAGGCTGACTACGAAATCCAGGGCATATCCTATAGCCACGCATCGCACTACGAAGATTCTCTGCGCAGCCGTGCGGCTTGTACGGGAGCGGAACCTCCTCTATCAACGAGCATGTATACTACATCGCCTCGTCCATACGGGCCATGGCCTGCTGCAGCTGGGCGCTGGTGATGGTATCCTCGAGGTTGTGGCCTTTGGGAATCTGCTCCTGCAACTCCTTGCTACCTGGATAGAAATAGGGACTCCACGCCGGAAACGACATCAGTGATAACAATCGTAACCGCGCCGGGCTGCGAGGGCGTTTCGTTCGGAATCCCCAAGCCAGGTAAGATCGTGCGGAACTATCGCGTGATTGGGAATAATAATGCCAGCTGAGAACTGGTTCCCATTCACTAGACTACTCCACTTTCTATCTGCTCTGTCTCGATCACTATGAGCCCGGTCTACCCTTGTCGCGTTCTGCTACTACATTCCCTACAACGAGACAGTGTAGCTGACTACGGAAGAGATCAACCGAGAGAGTCTACTGAAGAAGCCATGACCGGTAAGGCCGAAGCAAAGAGTCAGTATTATCCTGACTCTCGTACAACCACTATAATGTACTCCCTGCGATACACACAGCCCACGGCCCTACTACCTTCCGGATCCTCGGCTAGTTTCATTAGTACCTCACGCGGCAATACGTTACGCAGGGGTGTAGGGTGAATCTGAAATAATAAATACAGTACGTTGCTCAGGAAATCTCATCCCTGCTACTACCCTAGGCCGTGCCCTCACTCCAGCTTCCTCCAGCTGGTGCGCCAGGATCCAGAAGGCTGCCGCCTGGGCAAATCTAACACGGAGCATGGCGGGCAGGACCAGACCGTAGATTGGCTTACTGTTCCTCTGTGGGCCTGAAGCCATCCGGCTCCGCCACGACTCTATCAATCACACCAGAGACACCTTGTTGAGCTGACGAGGAGGTGGACCTGGCAACTGCCATGACCCGACAGGCGGCAGGGAGCTACTACCTTGAAGGGAATGGAGCGCTTGTAGGCGGTGGTGGCGCGGCGTCTGAAAGTATCCCAGCTGCGAGGTCGAGAAGGTATCCTTTCGATAGCACCTTCCATGACGGTGTCCTGGTCCGGCTCACTCTGCGCTCTATCGAGGGCCTTATTGAATTTAACCACCAGGCGTGCCTCGTCGGTATCGTCCTCAGCTTGCATCCAGTATCTACCAGCCACCTTAATGTAGGTAGCGTGCCCCCCGGCCGCATTACAGATGCCGCTGGTCTTTGACTCGGAGGACGTAGACACGACCCGTTGTACACTGCGGTACGGGTTCCAATCTGAATGGGAGAAGCCGCGCTATGGATCGTGATCGGCCCTCCTCGGTAATTTCACTAAATATGGTGGTTTGTGAGGTGGTAGGTTGCATGGAGAGCGTTATGGGATAGCAATAGTGCGTCACTGTGTAGGGCGCGTGCAGCCCGGAGAGCACCACAGAGCTGTCATCATCTCAAGCCTTCTGGTATTAAACTAACAAAGTCCCTCTAAGATCATAAAGTTTGTCGCGACTATTTAGCAGGTCAGAGTCTCGTTCGTTGACAGAATTGATCCGGCGAATCGCTCCGACAACTAAGAACAGCCATGCACGACCCATAGGATCAACGAAGAACTATCAACCTGGCAATGGGAGCAAAATTAAGGATACCACCCGAGCCTACTTATCGCCTTTGTCGGCCACGAAAGATTCCTCAGGTGCTGTTGAGTCAACGTCATTACCATCAGACCTGAGAACGAGTATAACTCGCACTTCGAAGATTTTAGATACTACCGCAAAACAAACTCGACCCGCATACAGCCATCATCGCACTCAACCAAGCGGAGCATCCCGCGGCGGTCATCGGGGAGTCACCTACAGCAAAAATGAACAACAACAGAAGCAGCGACCGGCAGCTCACCGTTCGGCCATCTCTGTTCATCTTGCCGGCCAGAAGGTGCACTACTTCTCGCGTTACTTTGTAGGCCCTGGGAGCAGCCATCTTACCACACAACTGTGCTAATGGAGAAGTAGTGGGTGTACGACTAGGGCGTTACCAAGCATCTCCGATGATCGTGATGGTCTATCTTCATTAAGGCCTGTTCTAAGCCCCCTTATTATGGTCCCTATGGGTTTGATCGAAACAGCTACTACCACTTCCATCGGAGGCCTAGCCGACGGACCACTATGATTCTCAACAGCGAAGTCGGTGTACAGCAACTGAGCGCATCATGAACAGTACCATGTATTCTTCCATCATTCGTGCACTTGCTTGAACTTGCTCTCTTGCGAGACCTTCACTCAAGGCCCGTTCCCTTATTCGGAACCCCCCTGCCTCTCGGCGCGGACGGTTGGTCGGGAGTGTGGGAGAGGACCAAGCACTGTGAACCCGAGGCCCGAACCCTTTCAGGGTCTTACCTTGGGCCTCGAGCCCCAGTGTAAGCTTGGTCACACTAACCATGCCGCCAGGTACGATCCACGGTAACTCGGCATGCGTTAGTGTCCCCCAAACTCGACCACACGATCCGGCCTGTGAGCCGAGAAAGAGATGTCCCTATCACTTGGAGCCCAGCGCCGAACAAGCCAGTAATTATCATTGCCGGAGGGAGGAGACGTGACGTTGTTGTACTTACCAGGTTCACACTGCGTAAGGCACGTTCCGACGCAAGTCCTATTGGAAAGGTAGTCTCGATGACACCAAGTTGAGGCGAGGCAGTGCTACGACGCCGGGAATAGGGCTTCACCCAAACTCCGGCAATGTGAATATGCGACTCCCGAGACTGAAGAACTCGGAGCCGCACGAACCGAGAAACACGCATCACATTCGCACACCCTCAAGCAGCATCAAGTATTTGTTCGGCGTGGGTACGACATTTTTTTCTCACCGATTCGTCAACATAACTCTCGAACGCCGATGATCTCCAATTGCCCCCCGCCTTGATCTGACTCGAGCTGACTCCACGGTCCGACAAAATTGAAGCCCCAGAACGACGCAAACTGTGCTTCGTCACATCTTTCAGCCTCCACTCGAACGCATGCTGCGGAAACTCTTTCATGAGGAAGTTCTTAAGTTCCTCCGAGTAGGTGTCGGTGCTGAGATCCGGGAACACTCGATGACTCGGGTCTGTCGCCCTACGAGACATCTTCACGACATGATGAGCCACGCAGTGCAACTTGGTGCACAAGCATCCCGAGGAACATAGTATTTCACGCTCCTCATGGACGGATGTCTTAGTATTGAAGAAGTCTAGCCTCACCAAAGTGCCTTGCGGGGTTTCTCCCCAGGTCACGTCGGTCGCCCGCAGCCCCGCAACTTGCTGGAAGCGAAGCATCGCTGTGCTTCCCAGCAAGGCTGCCGCTCTAATCTGATCCCCCAGTGAAGCGAACTGCAGCTGCATGTGAGACAACGCTTTGAGGCACGCCTCCGGTAGCACCACCGCTCTTTTAGTTGGTCGTTCGAGGGAGCTCAATACATTATCGGCGCTTCGGAGAGCCCTGTCTATAACTTGATTCTCTTCCAGGGAGAAGACTTGCCCGAGCCGGATCTGTGCCGTAGATTTAATTGCGGAGGTGTATTTCCTCACCGTCGCCGCCTGGATTTCCCGAGAGTCAGTGAGAGCTCTTATGAAAGCGATAAGGTTAGTCAAAGTCACCCTATTACCCGCACAAATCGGGCCGAATCCGGCCTCAAAATAGCGAACCGGAGTTTGGTACTGGTTTAAAGTAGAGGGCTTCAAAGACTGTGACAAGAATGCAATATTCTCCTTATCCTTGTCGTCCGCCGATTTACTACCCTCCTTGTCGTAGAAGCCTCTCAGGTGAGGCCACATCTTGGACTTCTGTTGCGGCATTCCGAAAGGCAGAGAGAGGAAACGACAAGAGCCTGCCGGTCAGATCCCGACCGATCTCTCGGCCTGAGACATCTGTGTGTATTGACTCAACACAGAGCAGTCCAGGAACAGAAAATTTCTGTCTTATATAATGAGAACTCATCTCATAATAAGTATTCGGAAACACTCACCTCCCTGCTAAGGCAGCCGCACAATGGGACTCCTATTCCCAGGGCGACACCGGCACACGCATCCATCTGGTGGGGGCAACCTGCATAATCTCCGCTCTTGTATGGCGGCTAATGTAGTCTGCGAGGTCGTTGAAGGACCCTCGAATGTGTTGGGCCCGAACGCGCGAGGACCAGCGACTCACCCAGCTCAAGGGCGTACGCAAAGCCTCCGCTTTGGGGGCCCAGGTCTCCAGAGCCGAGGTGGCGGCCACGTTGTCGGAGAACAGTGAGGCCGAAATATGCGAGTCCTTGAGGCGTACCTCCAGCAACTTCTCAATTGCAATCAGGCCCAAGACCGCTGCGCAAAGTTCCAAGTAGCATATCTCGGGCTCAGTTGAAGAGCAGCTCGGAGTAGCACACGGCCCTTCGCCCAGTTGCGCTTTCAGGATCTCCTCCCACAACGAGCAGTCATCCCGGGAGTTGATGTGGTACCAGTAATACTTGGTTCCATTCGTGACATAGCCTCCCAAGCCATACGTACACGCATCAGAGACCACGTACCAGGCATCCTCTTTAACTCCGAAGATAGGCACTGAGCATGGCTTCGCCATAGCTGCGAAGATGGACTCGAACGACTCCCGCGCCGCCGCGGATAAGCGAATCCTTCTCAAAGGAATGCCCCTCTTGGGATGATCAGCCACCGCCGTCAATGCATACAAAGACCCCAATTTGGGCTTCCAGTCCCTCACCAACTGACCACACCACGCTAACTTGCCCAACAGCTTCTTCAGCTCCTTGACCTCTACCGTATCGGATTGGAGAATGTCAGAGATCTGCTTCCTATACCTTTCTCGTTTCTCGGCCGGAATACTGACCCTCGCTGGGCTGAAGTCATTCTTCAGGTCCAATCCGAAGCCGAGCGTACGGATATCCCTTGAGAGATAGTAAACCTTCTTGAACTCGACTTCTAGGTCCACTGCTATGATCAGTAATAAGAGCATACACAGTTGCAAGATGCAGAATAGATACCACGTACCATCATCTAAGTAAAGAACTCCACGCGGCCGCTCCTCTTTCGCCCTATTCGCAAGCACTGCTAAGAGCCTCCTCTGGATTCGATGCATGGCTCCACTACAACGGGTGAATTGCAGTGGTGACGATGAGAGTCCGAACGGAAGGGACCTCTCCCAGATGATGGGGGATTCAATCGTGCCATCGACAACACCAGGCGGACACACCAGTGCAAGCAAGCCCTGCTCCTCTTCCCTCAGGGACAGGGACCGGAATGCGCTCCGTATATCGTAACCACCCAGTTTTCTGGCTCCAAGTCGATCCGCATGCTCGACAAGGGTCTTCAGACTCTGTAACGTTGGTAAGCACAGGGTCGTCGACATGACCACTGCTCTGTTGATTCCGCTCGTTCGGTAATTGCTTATCAAACGGCATCTTTTCCTCGAAGAGTCCTTCCATATCGCGTTGAGTTTGCTCACTGCCTTCAGTCCTTTCGATCCTGCGTCCCTCGCTGACATAACCCGGAACCTTCCAGCCTCCACCTCTGTCTTGATCTGGTTTTCTGCAAGGGTGCTCAGACCACCGCCTTCCAACTTCGCCGGAGTCGGGAGACTGGACCCATCCGTTTGCCAACGGATATATTCCGGTTCCCCCGGTTTGGGAGCCTTCCTCTGGAATGCGGGCCAGGTACTAACATTTTCCAACATGGGAATATTGAGTCCCACTCCACAGCCTCCCATCAGAGCAAAGCCGATACCGTTATCTTCGGCGATATTTTCATCAGCGGTAATCCTACACAAGGCCTCCAATAAGCGCCCTTTGACCTTCGACACGGAGGAAGCTTGTTCAGCAAAAGTCGCAGCTCTCCCGAAGCCATGACGCTCAAGTATATGGCAGATTTCATCCGAGAGGGCGTTACCCGCTTCCACAATGCCTAGTTTGGTCCATCCCTCGGCCATGAGCGACTGCTGCTCCCTCGACGAGAGTTCGAAGGCCGACAGAAACTCTTTGACCGTAGGACGATCGCACCACTCTACGGCTGTGCTGTGTAGAGCATCTGCAACCTCGTCTACCACTGCCTCAAACCGGGCAGGGATGCGAACAGGCGAATCCCACTGGCACGTGATAGGTAGCCCAGAGCCATCTTGCATCGGCGATGCCAGACGCTCCTGGTCGAAGACCTTCTGAGCGAGTGCCTCCCAAGAATTACTGTCAGTTGGACCGGTGGTGGATGCTCCGCTTGCTGGGGATGACACCGACTCGCAACATTCGTCGCTCTCCCTGAGTGTAAGGGATGAAGTGAAAACACGCCGATCTTCGGTCTACCTAAGATCTGAGCTACTGTCCATCCCTAGGGCGCGAGAGGAACGCCTCTCCTTGTAACGTCGTCTACGACGTTTGCGCGCCTCGCGCGAACGGCAGTCCTTGGTCATTGACAAAGAAACGGAAACGACCGGCTGAAAACGGGATGGGTCCCACAACGAGCGGTAGGAGCCGACCAACCGACTCTGGTTGGGCCGGCACGTATGAACTCGGCATGAACCGAGTTCACCCCTGACGGATAGTTCCTCAACTTAACATCAGACCCGATCATCTTACGGAAACGACCTCACATTCTGGACTCGGCCCAGCGAAAACTACGTGGGGGATACTGATGTTAAAGAGAGATAGTCACTGCTGACACTGCAGTACAAAGGAGTGAGACAAACGAATTCTTGGCGGAAACACTCATCATCCCACAAGGGTATCTCTCCTTGCGAAGATCACTCGGTCTTCCTCTTCTTACCATGGTCGGAAGCATCCTTCTTATGCTGCGCCGGAGGAAAGAAACACTTTCGGATCTTCAGCAGCTCGCACTGGTTGCGAGAGTAGGGACAGAAACCAGTAGGAGAGGATTCCGAGCCCGAGGACCTCCTGGGGTCCGAACGCCCATGACCTTTACCCTTCCCCTTTCCTTGCTGGCGATGGTCAGAGGTAGAATCTCCCGATCTACTGTTGACACTGCTACTGTAGGCTTGAACGAGTAGTTCACTGTTGGTACCCTTCAGCAGAGTCTTCGCCACAGCTTCACTGTAGCTGATGCCCTTCTTCTCCGCAAGTCGTCGAGCTTGTGAAGATAGACGTTGGCGGAACCCTTCATCATAATTTATACAAGCGGTCACATTATGGGAGACCGCAATGCGGGAGAGGGTAAGAACATACTCCGCCAGTACATTTCCAACTTTTACCGAGGAGTTCACCTCTACCATCGTACACCACGGTACAAGACACAGCATGAGTTCAGCGAAAGACTTCGGTCTTTTCCCAGAGGAACTCGCGGGAGGAATGAAAACGATCCTCCCCTCAGTGTCAATGGAGGGGACCTTGTCAGAAGATGCCGCCGCGGGCTCTCCATTCACGAGAGCAATCTTGAACTCCTTGCAGGCAGCAATGTCGTTCTGTGCTAGCTTGAGAATGGTGCTGTCCGGAAGCAGAGAGGCTGAAGGCATACCACCATACCTTGCAGAGAACCGGTTGGAGTAGTCGGTGAGGAATGCCTCTGAAGCGCCCGAACCGTTCTTGGAGGACGCACCCGCAGTTGCCTCTCTGATGAGCGTCCTCACTTTCATTGCCCTCACAAGACGGGCCTGCTTGGCAGCATCGTCCTCCTCAGCTGCAGCCGGGAACAACGAATTGACCAGAGAGGTCATGAGGGGCTCGTCCGAAGCAAGACCGGCGAGATCCTTCTGGTTGACGATGTCCATGGCGATTAGCTTGTCAACCAACATGTCCAGAAGGGCATCGGGGTAGTCTGACGGCAACATCTGCCTGACGGCGTCTCTGACGGCGTTGTTCTCCATTGAGTGGGGGGAAAACTCAACTGACCAACCAATAAAATGACACTCCGTATCTCAGTCTGGAACCGCTATCCAATCGGAAGTCCAGTGGACTGAGTCCACCATTATGACACCCCGGCTAAGCTAAGGGGGCTAAGCCCCTAGCTGTGCAGCCCGGCCTGAGTGCTGCAGCCGGATTGTGGCATTCTGTGTCACAGGCTGTGACTCACAGCTCGATGAGCCCACACGCTCGGAGTCGAGGCCCACGACTCATGGACGATCGCGAAGCAATCCACACACGGATGGACTGCCTGCCCCTCCGCGGGCCCCAAATAGCTCTAAGAGAGGCATCCAACAGCTCCCCCCTCGCCACGGTACTATCATGGGCCACGATTCGTAGCACTGGATCGCGCCCGTACAAGACGAGTCGACTCCGTCCAGCTATCGTCCCAGACGATGATAACACACTCTGGGCCTTCAACCAGGAGACTCACTCAGCGGTGTGTCAGTCCAAGGCCGAACCAGACCTGCGATCACCGGATCGCCAACGCAGACCAATCCCAGGAGGGCTCACTCTCGGGTGTGCCCACCGGTCTGCAACCGCCCCATCGGTAATGGGGGGGGGCGCCCCTTTCTGTGCAGCGTCAAACGCCCGTTTACTTCTCGCAGGAAACCGCTCAAAGACGTATTCCCGGAGAAGTAGACCTCTCACGCAGAGGCTCCCGGCTTGGCTCCTGGCCTAACGGCACCGGTCTGTTCGGCTGAGCCGAATCGATTCCCAGTGTGAACTTTACACCTCCTGCCGGAGTCGCCGCACAGAGACGGGTCCCCTGAGGTACTTCAGTTTCGGTGCCGTGGGAGCCGAGAAGCTGTGACCCAGCTTGCAGAGGTTATGGAGGATAACAAATCAAGGCTAACAGGGAATAAGGAGAGAAGCGAGGGCTGGAAAAAAACCAAGCCGCAGGGCAAACTTTGCCCGGCAAAGGAACCGGTCAAAGTTTGACCGTCAAACAATGAAATGAGAAATTCCGACGCTCCTATAAGAGAAAAAAAAACAACAGTGCCAAGTCGGCAATCGCAGTGAGACTTGTCACGCTCTATGGCTATGGGAGCCCTAGTACGCCGGTACAATGCGGTTGCGGTAGCGGAACACTCCCATTCTTCCATCATTCGTGCACTTGCTTGAACTTGCTCTCTTGCGAGACCTTCACTTACAAGGGGATCAGATTACTCATCGTTAATCGAGCTAGTTTGTGATAGAACTCCTCTGTCTACGAATAGTCTCGTTGTAGCGAAGAACACATCTACGGAAAGTGCTTCTTTCAAGCCCCAATGCAGGCCCCTTAGGATACGCCTCGTCCGGCCTTCGACGGACACCTCTCTTGAACGTCATACAGGTCACCGTCAGTTTGTCTTCATAATATGTCATCATCCACCCCACAGGGAGCAGCACCATCGTCCTCGAAGCGGCACACAGTGTCCTTCTGGTCAATGCTATGCCGAGGAGTTCTTCCCAGCGAGATTTTGGATTTGTTTTCGGGCCGGAGGTGCTTCGAGGAGGTCGTCGTTGATGCGTACATCAGCATGAGAGATGTAGCCCAGCCTGACTTGTGTGGCCCCTACCATCTCCTTGCCCTCTGCTTCAGTTCCTGAGCTCCGATACTTCCTTGACTGAGGTTATGGCCAAGTGGGCAATTTCGGTAAGAGCCATCTGGGTAGCACCAAAAAACTTCCGTCGCGTGTTTTCCCTGCGGGGGGTGTTCGACTTGCGCGTATCTTTTGTACTTGTAGTGGCCATGCTTCAACATAAGATTCCTCAGGTAATCTCGATTTCCATATACTGGTGTTACTCGATATTCTATTGGCTATCCTATTGGCTGAAATTCTGGGTATCTTTGCTAGTCATGCTCATACCACAATTTTCACAGCTCCTGGACCTAATTCAAGACGTAGTCGAGACTTTTATACTCGAATGGATCATATCAGGAGGGCCGGCTGAAGGTAATAGGTCGTTCACAAATCCCGTCCTAGGCCTCCGATTTTCCCTCGAATCCGGACCCCGGACTTGAGGTTGTTTTCGCTGTTAGATACCGAGTCCTACCGCCCAGGCGTTCTGCTTGTAACCATGGACCCGGGGAACTCTCCCCTAGCCCGTGCTTTGCGTGAGACATCTCTGAGGAAACGAGTACATCTACGGGGAATATCCACGGCATCGTCTCCTCGCCTGCAACAGTGCTGCGATGGTAATTGTGGAGGGTGGTCCGGTATCATTTTCGATGATCTCGATCGCGCTGGGTAAATCGGTTGGGAGAAGCCACTTTTACTTTGGAATTTTCTATCCCATGGTAGCCTTCCCTGTGTCGTATCAAGAAGCCTTCCTCGGAAATTTTTCCTGCCAGTATCTCGGACTGTGTGTCCGTAAACGGAATAACGATTCAGAATTTCTCATGTAACCGTCGTGATGCGTACGAAGTGCGGTTCACTAGTGATACGTGATCAGCGCTCCTCTCCTGCGAGGTCTTCGCTTCTTCCGTCTCGTGTATGAGAGCGGCGTTTTCTACTGACACTCGCTTCATTGTTGGTGTAACAGGGTTACAACAACTGCACTGTGAGCTGACTAGTAGAGAAGGGCTTTCGCATTATTAGAGTGAAGCCAAAGGGTGACTTGGAACTTTATCATGCTTTCCTCAGATATTGACCTCATAATGGTAGATTGTATGTACAACACGTCCGCCCATGAGGAGCCTGTAAAGCTGCCCCCGACCGCCGCCAAAGCCGCCCGATGCAAATTTGTCATGTCTAATATTCAGGAAGTCATAACGTGAGTACTCGGAGCAAGGCTTCTCGCTGGTCACCCAGGGTTGCCGCTTTGCTCTGTAAGGCAATCGGAGCACTTCGTATGAGATGATTAGGGCCTCTTCAACCTGTGGGGGTCCTGGACGTTGAATTTTGGAACTGGTTGTCGAGATCTGTGTATGCTTACTGAAGCTTCCTTTCTCTCCCTCAGATTAACCTCATCCTTCCCACCAGCTATGCTATTACCTCGAATAATGTTCGTTTGTGATGATGAGTCGGCCCTATACGTCTCCGCTGGCCTCACCCTCGTCAGGGCTACCCTCGGCCCTCGCGCGGAGCTGGAATGCTGCACTTACGGATCTCTCAAACAGAAGCTGTAACATTGCTATCATCGTACCCGGAGTTGTCTGCCTATTACTGCCTTCTACTAGACCCCTGCCTTACTCCTACAAGCGTGCTGTGAGGCGAGTTCGCTTGGAGAGGCGTACCAGTGGTAGTAGAACGCCCAGAGGCGAGCTGGATTCCGAGGGGACATGGACCACTGAGAGCTTTTCTGGGTAATACGAGCTTCCCAGGCGTGGGCTGGCTCGACTCGAGTGACGTAGCAAGGGGTCTCTATTCTCTCATGCGTGTGCTCTAGACACGCTAGTCGGTCTCTATGCCTGCTGTGGGTAGCAATTCCCGTCGATCTGTCCTGCCTTCGTGCCACCATTTTTTACTTTCTCCGTACACCTCTGTCGTAGTCTTTTCATTACTCAGACGCGATACTCCGACATCTATGGCCGCCTCCCTTGCTACTGATACTGCTCTAACACTCACCGGAGATCGCCTCGATGACCACATGCAGGAGGAACTTCCGTCCCTGCAGATCCGCAGTAGAGACGATGGCTCCTTGGAGACAGGGAGGAAGGATACGGCCAGCTTGTCGAGCCCAAGCACATCTTCATCGTCACCAAATCGTGACGATTTAACCCAGCTATAATCGTCTGAACAGGGAAATTGATGGATCGGCAACGCAGCCGCGGATTCCTGTATGCGGAAATATGGGTGCGCAGGTTCAATTCTTGGCAGCGGCATCATTTACTGTCGATAGTGTCGGCATTCCTTTTTGAGTACCCCTTGTCATCACGGACAGCGTCGCTCCATAGGCGGACTACAGTGTGATTTAACATTACGTCTCGTCTATGAATTAGTGAAGAGATGGTATTGCGCTTTAATCGGGTGGGATCGCACCAAAGGGGAAGTTTCTTCCAGTAGCAGATTGCTGTCCATGGCATCCACGACGGAGTCTCTCTCTACTCGCCTCCGTCCGCCTCGGGTTCGATGAAAGCTGAGCACGACGAGAAGAAATGCACTAACCTTCACGCGATTGTGAATGTCATCCTGGCGGCTATTGGTAGGTTGCCGACGGAGCGAAGCGTTTCATGTTTGTATTTTTCAGGCTTAGGAGTGGTATCACTGCCGAGTATAATAGCAAGATGTGGCTGGGTGGGAGGGATACTCCTATTGCTGGCAGCGGCCTTAGTGACCGACTACCTCATCTGCAAGCTCCATACCGCCGTCAGCATACATCCCTCGGGAACCCCGATCCACACCTACGAGCAGCTCGGCAGGGTCTGCTTCGGGAGAGTGGGACAGATCCTCGTGGTTGCTGTCGTCCATCTCACAATGACGGGAGTGTGCTCAGCTATGCTGCTCCTGCTAGGGCAAAATACTGAGAAGATGCTGCCGCAGCTATCGGTTAAGGTATGGACGTGCATTTGGGCAGCTCTTTGCGCTCCCTTGTCCTGGCTGAGATCTTTCAAAGAGATCTCATACGTGTCGGCCGTGGGCCTCATCGGTATCCTAGGTGTCTTCGTCATCATCGCCGCCCGAGGCATCGACCATGGCGCCAATCGTGGTGACGAAGTACAGCACGATGTGGTTCGCCCCGATCTGCTCATGTGGACGGTTTCCTTCGGGAATGCTGTTCTGTCGTATCAGATAGCGAACGTTACCCCAACTCTTATACGAGACATGAGAACCCCTGCCTCTTTCCCAAAGGTTGTCTCTCTCGGTCTCCTTATCGTCTTTATGGTCTACGTCGGGCTGGGCGCCAGCGGCTACTACGGCTACGGCAGAAGTCTTATAGATGACCCGATTATTAACAGCATCGCCCCTGCTGGTTCAACACTTGACGCCTGGGGGTATGCTCTGGTCGTGGCCATTTTGGTTATGTGCTTTCCGCACTATCTGGTTATGCTGCTGCCCATAGTAGCCTCTATCGAGTACGCCTTCCACGTTGATGTTATGGATACTTCGCTGAGAAGCTTTACTAAGAGGATTGTCCTTCGTACTCTCTTTGTCGGCTTTACGTTGATCGTCGCTATCGCTGTCCCGAGTGTTGAGAAATTGGTGGACTTACTGGGTGTCTTCACGATGGTCATAATCGCTATGCTGCTGCCAGCGATCCTTTATTGCCGTATGAGAATACTTAACGAAGGTTCATTGAAAAAGATTTTTACAAACCACCCGCTAGAAATGCTGGTATTGACTTTTCTGACACTCCTAGCTGTGGTCATTATGGTCGTCGGTGGTTATGCAGCGATAGACAGCTTCCAAAGCCCCTGATTATTTTTATGCCGTCCCCATGTAGCATTCAGGTTCGGACGGGTCCCCATCTTTCCTTCCATCTCTTGACGCTTTCCGCGCCTTTTTCGCTGATTTCTGGCTCACAGCAGCCAACTAGTCCGAGTGTTCTGCGGCTTATCGGACGGCTTCTCAGAAGGAGGGCGGCGCCGCGGTCCCCATGGCCATAGAATTTTTCATTACTTCAATACCATCACCTTCACGGCCTTCAAAACGCTATTTTTCTCTTCTACAGAAGCTATCCGTATTGCGTTTGAGTCGGACGAGGAGACCATCTTGTTTAATGCGGCCTCTCCTTCTGCTCACCCGTGGTTGGTAGTTTCTCTTTACTCGGCCCTAATGAGCCAGGTAAATCGATCCGATTCGGAACCGTGTACATCCTCAGTGGGCGAGGATTCCATTGACCACAAGGTCAGCTGCGATCTAAGCGAAGACTCTGGTGCGGGGAAGTGCTCCAATCTCCGATCCATTTTGAATATCATCCTTACAGCCATCGGTAATAGGAGGCAGTGGCGCAGCGGTTAGCGTCTCCGTCTGTCTCGTAGATGGTCGTAGGTTCGATTACGGGTTTTCTTACACCGCTGCTATTTCTCGTTGTATTGTATTATTCAGGTTTGGGCGTCATCACCCTCCCAACCGTTATGGCGAAGTGTGGCTGGATCGGAGGGGTTATTGTCCTCTTCTTCGGTGCCGCCTTGTCGGACTACATGGTCTGCAACCTCTACCGGGCCGTCACGAATCATCCCAAAGGAGATCCGATCAACACCTACGAGGAGCTCGGCAGAGTTTGCTTCGGCCGTGCTGGACAGATCATCACCGCCCTCATTGTGCACGTCACGATGATCGGTGTTTGCGCCACCCTCCTTCTCCTTCTGGGCCAGAATACCCAGAAGTTGGCACCACAGCTCTCGGTGACTGTCTGGTGCGTCATCTGGGCGGCTCTATGCACTCCCCTCTCCTGGATACGGTCTCTCAAGGACATGTCCTATGTGGCCCTCGTAGGCCTCCTCGGTATCATCGCCCTCTTCATTATCATCGCCGCTAACGGAGTCGAGCATGGAGTCACTACCGATGAGGAAGTCGAGTACGATCTTATCAGCAGCGACCCGCTTAACTGGGCCATCTCTTTCGGCAACGCGGTGCTGTCCTACCAGATCGCTAGTGCTACTCCCAACCTACTTCGCGAGATGAAGACGCCGGCGGCCTTCCCTAAGGTGGCCTCTATCAGCTTCTTCATAGTGTTCTCGATCTACGTTGGTGTCGGTGCTTGCGGCTATTACGGATATGGTCGAAGCCTTATAGAAGTGCCTATCCTTGATAGCATCGCTCCGTCGAATCTGCCGCTCGATGCTTGGGGTTATGCCCTGGTCATCTCGATGCTTGCGCTGGCCTTCCCCCATTATCTGGTTCTCCTCATGCCGATCGCTGCTTCTCTCGAAGCCGCTGTGAAGGTAGACGTTAAGAGCTCGTCAAAGCGCGACTTCCTCAAGAGGGCTGTGGCACGGACTATACTGGTCGTCATAACCCTCGTCATTGCCATCACGGTGCCCAGCGTGAACAATCTCATAGACCTCATGGGTGTGTTTACAGTGATCGCCATGGCTGCTATCCTCCCTGCTCTGTTCTATGTGAGGATGAAGGTTCTCAACCAAGGCTCCTTCATGGCTGTGATAAAGTCTAACTGGATTGAAATGTCTATTATCCTCTTTCTTACCCTCCTTTGCCTGCTGCTCATGGGCGCAGGAGGTTACGTGGCTATCGTCAACTTCTAAGACAATCACCATAGCTGGTATCTTGACGTGACTTTGTCTTTTCTACGCTGAGGTGTCCCGCGTAGACTAACCGACGTGATTCCTGTGTGGTATAATCAGAACCATCCCTTCGGCCGGTTCGCAGTTCTGCTCGTTCCTGTTTTATTATTTACTCCTTCACGTCCGTTCTGGCGGGGCCGATAGCCTCCGCAAGCTTCTAGTTTCAACGTATCCTCCCCCCTCAGCCATCACCGCCATCACCATTGTTTTCGCGGTTTGCCGGTTTAGGAGGGTTGCTGGTACCATACGATTTCTCCCTCACTTGTTATTCTGGCACTTCCGGTATCGCAGCGGGTTGATTCCGTGCGGGTTTCACTCCTCTGTTCCGGAAGGGCCGTTTCCCTTCACAAGTTGTTCCCCTTTCCCGTCATCAGTTTTGCGTCGATGAAGACAGGCTTGCCGCCTCTTCGGGATGGTCCCATGCCATGGTCTATTCCCACTTAGCCTTGTTTCTTCCTTTCTTTTCTTCGTGGCCGTATGAGCCTCGCTGGTAATCAAGATCATCATAATCCAGGCTCAGTGGCCTCTTCTTTGAAGCTTTCAGAGGACTCCACCATCAGCGACTGGACAGAATCCAAGGCAGCAGCAGACAGCGCCGACGACGACAACTCTCACAAGTGTTCTAATGTTCGTTCTATCATCAACATCGTGCTGACAGCGATTGGTAGGAGAGGCCGTCGGTTGAGCTGCCCCTTGTGACGTATCCTCATGATTCTTCTTCCTTGCTCAGGTTTGGGCGTCATCACCCTCCCAACCGTCATGGCCACCTGTGGCTGGATCGGTGGCATTCTGGTTCTCTTCGTCGCCGCCGCCCTGTCGGACTACATGGTCTGCAACCTTTACAAAGCCGTCACGAATCATCCCAAAGGAGATCCGATCAACACCTACGAGGAGCTCGGCAGAGTTTGCTTCGGCCGTGCTGGACAGATCATCACCGCCCTCATCGTGCACGTCACGATGACCGGTGTTTGCGCCACCCTCCTCCTCCTTCTGGGTGAAAATACCCAGAAGTTAGCGCCGGAGCTGTCGGTGACTGTATGGTGTGTCATCTGGGCGGCCATCTGCCTTCCTTTGTCGTGGCTTAGATCTCTCAAGGAGATCTCTTATGTCGCTATGGTTGGTCTCATCGGCGTCATAGCGCTTTTCATCATCATCGCAGCGAAGGGTATCGAGAATGGCATCACTACCGATGAGGAGATCCAGTATGATCTCTTCAACGGCGACGCCCTTACGTGGGCTGTCTCTTTCGGTAACGCCATCCTGTCCTATCAGATGGCTAGTGCTACTCCAACTCTCATTCGCGAGATGATCACACCATCGGCCTTCCCGAGGAGTGCCTCCGCAGGTCTCCTCATCGTCTTCATCATCTACGTTGGCGTCGGTGCTTGCGGCTATTACGGCTATGGACGGAATCTTATCGATGTTCCTATCATGAACAGCATCGCTCCGTCGGGTCAAGCTCTCGACGCTTGGGGTTACGTTGCAGTGATCGCCATGCTTCTACTGGCCTTCCCTCACTACTTGGTCATCCTCATGCCCATCGCCGCTTCGCTCGAGTACGCCGTCAACATTGATGTAGACAGCACGGCCAAGCGCGATCTCATCAAGAGGATCGTTGCTCGTACCTTCCTGGTTGCCATCACCCTCGTCATTGCCATTGTCGTTCCTAGCGTTGACAAGCTCATCAACCTAATGGGCGTGTTCACCATGATTGCCATGGCTGGAGTCCTCCCTGCTCTGTTCTATACTAGAATACGTGTATTCAACGAGGGCTCGCTGAAGGCTGTCTGGAAGGCCCATCGGCTGGAGATGTGCCTTCTGTGCGCCCTCACTCTCCTCTGTCTACTAGTGATGGGAGCTGGCGGCTACCAATCGATCGTGGATTTCTAATCTCCGATTGTTTTTGTCGCAGAATCGGCTCCCGTGATGTTAAGAAACGGGACGTTCTGCTCCTAGTTCCGTTTAAGTAACAAGCTAAATCGCCGTGCTGGCGATTTGACGAGTGAAGCATAGTACTTCTCTCGTCTTCGTTCCTGACTAATCAGGTTTACTGTTTATACTTAGGCTTCAGTGTCTCTTATCAAGTATCTCCGAGAGAATACCGTGACGATGCCGTGCGGGCACCATCTGTGTTTCTTTGAGCTTTGATATCTGGTATCGTTTCCACAGTGAAACTCTCCATAACGCGGCCTTGCGTTCCGTCCCCAGGACGTCTCTTGTCTCGAGCCTGGGAAGGAGCGAGAAGTCCCACAGTGTGGTTGCGCTTGCAGTTGAGAAGAATTACGGTGGGAACATTGATTCCCCCTCTCTTTGTGTATGGCCGGTAAGTGTCTAGGGTACTTCAACAACAAGAATGCGTTGAGCGATTCGGAGACTTTCACCCAGGAGGTGACTGTCTCTGAGACCAGTGTCACTACTTCCTCCATCACTACTAGCGTTAACTCTGGCATCACCTCTAAGCCGACTTCTCCTTCTTCTGCTACTGACCTAAAAACTACTCCCTCTTTACCTCAAGGGAAGTGCAGTAATATAAGATCTGTATTTAATCTCATTCTGACAGCAATTGGTAAGTCGAGTATCTTCGACACACTTGGGCGTCTCTTGACAGTCTTGTTTTCAGGCATCGGCGTTATCATGCTGCCTACCACATTTGCCAACTGCGGCTGGTTTGGTGGTCTACTTATCTTGTTCGTGGTAGCTGTTATCTCAAATCATATGGTGGGGAAAATTTACGTTGCATACAGCAGCCACCCCAAAGGAGAAGCCATCAACACCTATGAGCAGCTTGGCTATGTCTGTTTCGGCAGCGCTGGTGCCATTGCTACAGCTGGAATAGTTCATATTACTATGACTGGTTGCTGTTCCACTCTATTGTTGCTATTGGGGGAAAACACTCAGAAGCTGATTCCGATGGCCGGGTTGTCGAGCAAGGTTTGGTGTTGTATTTGGGCTGCTATCTGCTGGCCTCTGACGTGGTTGAAGTCGCTCAATGAAGTGTCATACGTCTCCGCCTTCGGTATGGCGGCACTCATCGTCCTCTTCATCCTCATTGTTGTCAACGGCATCACAAACGGGATCACCACTGATGAGGACAATTCCTACGACTGGTGGATATGGAATCCACTCGAGTTCGGCGTCTCCTTCGGCAACGCTATGCTCTCGTACCACGTCACAAACGTCTTGGCTACACTCATTCGTGACATGAAAACACCAAGTGCCCTACCGAAAGTCGCCACTGTCTCCTATCTGTGCATTTTTGTGATATATGGTGGAATTGCTGGTTGCGGCTACTTCGGCTACGGCAACACGTTGGTGGATGTCCCCATCATTGATCGCATTGCTCCTCCCACAGGTGGTCTGGATGGTTGGGGTTATACCTGCGTTATCTCACTCATATGCCTCTGCTTCCCACACTATATCGTACTGTTATTCCCTATTGCGGCTTCATTGGAGTATCAGTTACTACCGCTACCTCCGTTCAAGGTCGATGACCCGGAGAATGCAAAAGGGACGATACCAATTGCCAAGCGGATCGCTGTACGCACTGTCCTAGTGGCGATCACTCTTGTCATTGCTATCGTTGTACCAAGTGTTCAGAAGCTCATTGACTTACTCAGTGTATTCACCATGACTGCCATGGCCGGCATTCTACCTGGTATTTTCTACATCAGAATGCGTGTCCTCAACGAAGGATCGTTCATGACTGTGTGGAAGTCCAGTAGGATCGAGCTGTCTATTTTGTTCCTTATGATGGCTTTGAGTGGGCTGATGATAGGAGTGGGCGGATACGAGGCTATTGTTACATTCTACAGGGTGCCGACTTAAAAAGGGCCCACCCCTCTTGATTTTTCCGTGCGAACGAGTTGAGAGTTGCAACGCACACCAATCGGAAGCTCTCGTCGAGCTCTACACAACTCCGTTCTCAGAGTCATCTCACTCGCAAGTTTCACTCTCGAAATATCGATCGAAACGACAAAAAATCGCGCAAATTCGTTGGCAGAATCACCGACGCTGTGAAGTGCCGATGTGGAGGGCCTCGTTGAAGAAGTCGATGGAGGGCATTTTGAACATCTCCTGTTGCTCGGCGGCGGCCCCTCCCATAGGCAATTCACGCCGTCAGCATGGCCTCGGTGATTCTGCCAACGATTTTCCGCGATTTTTTGGCGTTTGGTTCGACATTTCGAGGGTTAAACTTTCGAGTGAGATGACGCTGAGCACGGAGTTGTGTAGAGCTCGACAAGAGCTTTCGATTGGTGTGCGTTACAACTCTCAACTCGTTCGCACGAAAAATTCATGAGGGGTTTGCCCTTTTTAAGTCGGCACCCTGTAGTACAAGCCCCTGGGATTCTCTATCCTTTATCTAGTCATTGTCCTCAGTGTGTCAAATTACGAGTTCATTGTATTTGGTACACTTCTTGTCTAGCATAGATTCCTACTTATCGTTTCTGTTTCTTCTTCTCGACTTGCTGCATTTCCGCTGTCTTGGAGCAGCCCTCACAGGAGCTCCAACATTCACAGCGAAATGCGAGTGAAAGACGATGATACCAGTTGCGTCATTATCCTCATGTTGAGTTGTATCAGAGTTCACTATCACGGTTCACGGTGGTATTACCACCGAACACCGAGCTCTAAACGATACGGATAGACCTGCCCAGTGCGCCGTGGTAGGTGGTCACACGAGTACGCCGTGTCCACCTGATGCAACTGCCGGACGTACGGTGCCGTCGAGCCAGGAGCCCATCATTAATGTGCGGTCACTCCAAACTCAACGAACTGGGAGTTTAGTTCGTTTCATCTTTATTGGCAGCTGCTAAATGTATCAATAAATTATACAAGAATAGTACAGGGTGAATGCTGCTCGCTGCTGATGTACACTACGACAGCAGTTAGAGCATCACCTTGATGCGACGACGCCTAGTGCCCTCTGGCAGCTCGGCGGACCTCGGGGATGGCATCGGTCTGGACTAAGATGAGAACTCTAAGTCAAGTTGTTGAAGATGCCAGATCTCACCTGTCCCAAGTTGATAGTGATGTGCCTCGTCCGTCGAGGCCGCGGACCGGCAAGGCTCACGCCTGTTGCCAAGTGACCAGACTGCTTCCGCCGGTACTGACGAATCCTCTCGTAGGTCTTCCGTCGATCGTCCAGGCCATTGTCCGAAGCCTTCGTGCCTGTCACACCATCATGGGCCCACATGACATTCAACTGCGCATTACCTGACTGATCGCTGTGACTTGGTCGGCTCTCACCGGGCGATGGCGGGACAAGCTGCTCCTGCGAGCTCGAGGATCTCGGCCCTTGGTGTGACTCTTTTACAGCAGGAGGATGTGGTAGACCGTGCGGCTCACCACTACGGACACGTCTATGCCTCGGAGGAGTACCGGTCTGTTGGAGTGTCGCTCCGTTCGCCATCTGCTCGGCCGCCGCGTCCTGCACGTAGGACTTCACCATCTCGAACATCGTCTCGGGCTGGCAGCCTTTGACCGATATCACAACGCCCAAAAACAGTTCAATATTATACATGAGCTCAGTGTCACGATCAGAGCCCCTCTGATGGGCTATTGTGTACATCTCAGTCAGTGTTCTGAAGTTGCAGATCCGCCGATGATGAATCTCCTGGACGAGGGTATCATCTATCTGGACGCCAGCTCGAGCGAGATGGTTTGAAAGCATCGGATGGTCTCCAATACAGGTGGTGAAGGTGGGGGTCCACACGCCGTCACACGAGGAGCAGGTGACCTCAACACGGTCGTGGCCCCACCAGTATTTGGCGCACTGCCAGAAGTCACTGATGCGCATACCACAGTCAGGGCAGTTGCCGCCGATGTCGCACAGTCCGAGGACATGAGGGCCTCGAAGGGAGATCTCTTCGGTTGCTGAACCACCGGCAGCCAGCCGGTCGAGGACCCGCCAGAGAACGTGGGACTTGGCACGACCAGCTCGCAGGTGGGTGACGGTCGCGCTGACCAGAACGCCACGAGCCCGCCGATGGGCCGCTGACACCAGGCCACAATTCGGTATCGCAGGGACGATCTTCGTTTCTGGCTCGACCTGATGATGATCCAGAAAACGGTGTGCGAAGTCTTAAAGACCGGCTGGGGGACTCTACCTGGAGGCTCTGAGTGGCCCTCATGAGCCACTCAGTCGGCCGCGACCTAGCATCGATCGGAGATTCCGGCACCGGCGGATCGGGCGTTGATATCAGAACTGGCGGGGCGACGTCGATGACCACGGGCTCGTATGCTCTCTTGACCAGCAGCAATATTTGGTTGGACGTCCGCAAGGCTGCCATCTTGCCCCCATCGGATGCCCTGAGGGAGGTCACGCGTGAACTCCCTCACAAACAAGCGCCCCTCCCTACTCTGTCGACCCCGCAGCAACATCGCCATCCGCCGCAGCCCAAACCTGAGCAATATGTGCGACGATAATTCAGAGACCGTACCCCTACCTGACAACCCTTGTCGAAGACCCAGGCTTTTGGGTGTGTCAACCACGCTAAGCAGGAAGAGGTCGAAGGTGTGCGTCCGGTGGCGATCCAAGAACAAATCCAGAAATGGCTCCACGAAGAGTTTCTGATTACCCCACTCGTCCAGGTCAACTGTGTTCTCTGGGCGGCGACCTGAGGTTGAGACGAGTTTCGCTGAGATACATCTCCTCCGATAGAACAACGGCGTTTGTTGACCGGAAATTTCGCGGTCTGTCGAGTGTGCGGGATGGTCTTCACCTTGCGACTTGCAAGTTGCCAGGACCCGAGTACGACGACTGCTGTGTGCTACTTACCGAGAAAACCCGCAACATCGAAGGTTCGCTCCTCACCGTCATTCTCCCGGACGTATCTGTCAACCAGAGTCGGGGAAGGGAGCCCTCGATAGGCAGCCTTACTTCTTATAGTTGGCAAACTGTCTGGTCATTGCCTCGAGGCACGCGGCTTGAACCCGAAGCTTGAACTGAAACCTAATGCACCAACGACAAGTTACGATTTTCAAAGACAATATCCAGCCCCAGGCCCGCAGTGAAATTCGTGACGAGGCCAGACAGAAGAATGGCAATCTCATCGATGAGTCCTCCTCAAACTTCGAACTTTGTGATTAGGGATCGCTGAGCCGTGGAATACGGCCGTGGAATACGCTGAGCTACGGATGATGTAGGAATGCTCTCTTACTTGCTGTGATGCCGAGGGGTCCGCGTCTTGCGGCGGATGGGTCGGTAGTCGGAGCTGTTGGTACTAGACATGGTCTGAGATAGACAGTGGCGGACAGCTGGTGGTGGATGTTGGAGGGAAGATACTCACCCCTTGCGACCATCGGACGGCGGGGACGGGAGCCGCCTGAGTGTCATATGGACGGAAATAGGAGGACCAAAACTCGTCCAACGCTGCCTCCAGGGAGTTCGCGCCTGACCGGCAAGGGAAGGGTCGATGCTACCGAAATACTGGGTTGAATCGGAGAGCTTGTCGACGAAGCATCGGGCAGTAACGAAGATGTCGTCCTACCGGAGTCCCCCTGGCTCAAGATGGACTGCTCATCACTCCCTAGTGAGAAGGTAGAGGCATTGAGATCCACCGATGCCCTATCGCCTCGGGATCTAGCGGTGTACTGCTCCCTCAAGGCATCCAGGCCGAGCACACGGCAAGCGTCGGAGCACAAGGGAGGAAGCTGCCGCTTGAGGACCTGATACGGGGGGCTGAGTAAAAATACTGCGCACCTTCGTCCTTCGGCCTCGAGTCAAAATCATCCGGAATAAACTAGCATAGGTCTTTATACTATATTCATTGTTCTCTTTTGTCACTATGCGCACGTCGATACTTCTGATTCCTACGCCCAACGTGGAGAAGCACAACGCAGTGATGGTCTTACAGTGGCCATGGCGAGAGGGAGGACTGGCAATGGGGCATCGTCTCCTCGATCCGCCCGCTTCTGAGCGGGAATCACTTTATCGTCCTCTAGGAAACTGACCAGCAGACAGTTTATCAGGATCGACCCAACCCTCCAATGGCTACACTATGTTAATGTCTGGAATCTTCTCCAGCCATGAGTAGCTCTCCCCAGGTGGGATGCAGGTACCGAAAAATAAAGGGTAGGGGCCTTGCACTAAGTCCTTGGCCGCCGACAGAGGGGCGTAAGGCAGGTACCTGTTAACCAGAAAGAATCTACCAGGGACACAGAGGGGGGCCTACACGTCGTTCCAGTCAAAGGGGTACAGCATGACGCGGATGCTCTCCAGTACTGTGGTGAGCAGAGTGCCGCTTCGCTTCCTGGACACGATGACCAAGCGTTGGTCGAGTAGGAGACGCTCCAAGATGAATATAATAGATTCTGACCGGATGAAGGGTGGAGGCCATTCAGAGCGCTGACGAGAGCTCACGCGTTGAAAGGTGGGCGAAGAGCGGTAGGAAGTCCACGTCTCGGGTAAAGCCAAGGCAGCCGCCTTGCAGGGTCAGCAGTGGGCCTGAGTGAAGGGGTGAAATGTTATTGAGTAGGTCGAAGCGAGGAGGACCTACCGACGTTGCCGAGCAACGAGGTTGACGTTATGGCTGACGGGAGGTAGGGATAGACCACTGGCAGCGAGTTGACCTGCAGGAGATACTGTGGGAATAACAGCTGCTGTATGAACGATATCCTCCTACGGCGTGATACACCGCCGACATGAACTCCCGCTGGAGCGCTAAAGCTGCTTCGGGCCTGAAGGAGAGCTCAGTGACTGAAGCCAAAACGACCTGACCGAAGCCATACTCGAACCGCCGGAGGGCCTCGGACCGTTCCAATGAGATGTTAAAGAGTCGTCCGAGTAGATTGCGATGGGCGGTAAGGCATGGTAGAGTAGAGAAGAAACCGATGGCTATTGGGGTGTACCTGCCCACAACGCTACGGTGCCGCTTCGCTGGTCTCAGCAGCCGTACAATTTGGTATCATAAGCATCCAGGTAGAGAGTCTTAGAGTCGAGAGGCTCATAGCCCAGCGTTGCAGTAACGTAGAACATGCTGTATCCTAGGTCCACCAGTACCTACGGCAGGGCGGGCGCTGGCTTAATCGATCGCGATGAGGGCGATGTATGGTACGAAATTGCCAAATTCAAACGCGGCCTTCTCCTTGTCCAAATCGGTGAGTATTCGGCCACCCAAGGGATATAGCATCCTTGCGATGGCATCTTGAACTTGTTCCGCACTGCGAAGGACACCCATCAGATTGATCACATGCGACACCCAAGGTACTTGAAGTAGTCCGCCACTTTGTCTCCTGTCCGGGTTGATTGGACTGGCGGGTAGCTTGCCCGGAGAGCCATCTTCCATCTATGACTTGTCAGTATATGTATAGCTGCAGCCTCGCTTTTGGTGCTATCTCCAGCCGAGGATCGACTCTGATTCAGGGAGGTATCTAAGGTTGAAGCTGGTCACACTCAGAAGAACATGCGCGGAAGATTCGCCCTACCCGGAGTCTCATTGTCTTTAGTCTCCCTAGTGCTCCGTGTAACAGCTCTCCGGAATGTCGTACGGACGGCGGCCCTGAGGGAAGCATCGAGACAGGCTGCGTCAACACGGGACCTACACGAAGGAGTCGAGGGCGTTGCTGCCGCTTCCACCTTCATCGTCTTCGCCGGTATCATCCTGACGACACAGGAGGATCTCTAGGTCGATCACTGCGTGACACGAGGACGGTTGAAGCGAGCATTTGGCACGTAGTAGGATATCTATGGTCGCTGGCGATTGTAGAGCAATGAACAGCTCTCGCTGTACTGAGTTATCTCTATTTTCTCCACGTGTGACATTCAAGCTCATAGGGCTCCTCATTTCGGTACCAAATTTCCCTCACATCCCGAGCTTCAACGCTCGAAGAGTGGAAAACAAACAACGCTAATGGCTATGTCACTGATACGGTCGTTCGTTCCGCAAGTTCAAGATGTACGAGACTTTAGCGATCTTCGATACTTCAATCGCACTGCAAAGCACCATGTGACGGCCGTCGTAAGCCATCGGTAACGTCCATGGTGACACTGACAGGCACTCCAGTCGCCCACCTACCGGTAGGGGGGACCCCGAGAGTGGATGGAGGTGCCCTTCCGAAGTGTCGAGGCCCACTATGAACACTCGTGACACGAACTCATGTGGCTTGCTTGGCTCCCTCTTGCGCTGCTGGGGCGACGTCGAAGGGACCTCCGCTTGGTTGTCGAGCAGGGACGCGGATGACATTACTTAAAGATCATTCGCAAGGACATGCAAGGCTGCCTCGGACGAGAAGGTGGGAGGGAGCGTGGGAACGCCACAACGTGCAAGGCGACAGAACTACTTCCACCTGTTGTGGGGACCGTTATAGACAGAATAGGTCGGATCAGTAAAAAGTCTGTAAGGGTGTTGTCGTCAATCGGTAGCTGGGAGAATTCAGCAGCTCAGTCAAGAAGTTGCGGGGAACTCCACACCCAGCGGGCGGAGGCCGCAGTACTGTCTCGATCCTGGCTTCGCGTCGTATCTGAATAGGAGCGAAAATGGACTAGAGTGGACCTAATCCCAGGAGTAGTACTGCTGGTGGTAGTCCTCGGCGTAGTAGAACTCCCCTGCTGGCTCAATCTCAGTGACTATGGTCTTGTCCTGCAGACCGGCGCTGGCCAGAGCTGCTTGGTATTCTTCCCTAAATAGAAGCGCCATCAGTAACAGCACTAGAGAGCCATGATTTCCGAGGCAAACTAAGCCACCCATGGCAAAGCGCTTCAAACTGACACATACATAACGGCTCTTCAGGTTGGTCTACTCGGGCTCATAAAAGTTGCAGAACCCCTGGTTGGGCCCTGTACAGTAGTTACCTGCTTTTCAGAGCCTCCTCCTTCTGATCATCATTATAGTAATATATACCACTCCTATACCTACACCCACGTCATCACAACCTTCTATCACCGCCACCAACTCACTGTGAGCCGCGATCGTTTCCCTGTGCCATAGGGACAGTAGGGTCGTGGCCGCTCCAAAAACCTGCTCACATTCCCCTCGTCAGCGCGAGTCAGTCTTGCCTCTATCACCTTGAGTAGGTCCTTGTACGTTACAATCTTCGGATCATAGACGATTCTGGTGACCTCTACTTGATTGGTGTTGCCGCTACAGACCTCCTCATAGGTGGGGTTGGGCGTGGTACCCTGGGCGTATCCGACCTACCCATAGACCAAAAACGTGCACATCATTCTGTCAGATATCCCTCCAAGTGTTCTACATTACGCGATAGAGAGTTTCGCGTTTGTTAAATTAAGCGAGAAGCGGCAGGAGGGACGTAAAGAGTGTACTTCGTACTTTGAATTAATGGACGCGAAACACGCCATTTCGCGCACCATGCCTCAACACGCGTGCTCGCCCCCCGCGTGTGTACGCACAGAACGCGCAATGACAGCAGATGTTACTCATATCACGGGGCCGCGCCAGGTTCGGTGGCGTCGCACAGATGAGCAGGAGGGTTTTCGAAACCCATGGGCATATCAGCGATCGACAATACGCCAGACTCGAAGCCACTAATACACTCCGCGGGCTCTATGCACCATTCAAGCGAAATTGAGCCATTGCGCGTTATATCATGCGCCATGCACACTACGGTAGCGTTTGCCACAACGGAGTCTATCTCAGGCCTAGCCCATTGTGGAACTATCCGATTCAGGTGAATGAGCGCGGTCCGATTGGGTACTTCGCAACTCCCAGCAGGGATTCTCTGTAGAATGTAGGCAGCACGACGACCACTTCCCATGCAACGAAGACCGGCCAAAGGAAGACAGCCAGGATTTATTCAACCCCACCAAGACTGATGCTACTACCTGCGTTGAGAAAACTCCATCCATTTTCACGAACAGGTTCTCGGAGCACCAAAAGCAGCCCATCCCGAACATAGCCTGCTCCATCCCAACAGGCCAAGGGCCGTACATAGGATTGCCCGTCACGAAGTTCACCGTCTCCTGAGAAAATATCTTTCCTGTGCGCTCCTTGCACCATCCACTCAAAATCACTCATCACGCTAGCCGTAGGGTCTATGGAGAGCCCACCGATATCGAAGACCCTGGCCGGGGGAGGCAAGCCCCATTACCTTAGACGGGGCCTTGGGTATGGGGTAGGTCCGCCCTCTCAGACAGTCGCCTTCTGGCAGCAGCTGTGCTGGCGACTTCCTTATAAAAAAGGACATGATACTTGCTATGATGGTACGAATATTCTGCAAGACGTTTCGCTGCATAAAAGATCTATTCTCTCCCTCCTCAGCGACGAGGCAGGAACTGCACCGGAATGAGAAGCGGTGGCCAAACCCGCTAGGAGCCTGTACGGCCTCGGCCGCCCCGTGTAGCTCCGAAAGTGCACTCTGCGCAAGACATGAAGAGCCAGAAACGACCGTCCCCATCCTTTGTTGGAGCAGCTCATCAATTAGCAGTGTATAATAAAGGTATTTGAGGTCTCTCGGCGGTAGTCCTCCTAGAAGTGCTACGCTGTTGCTGTTTCTTCTCTCTAACACAAGCCTCGTATGTTTGGCGGTCGGGCAAGCCGACTGTCGAGTCGTCCAAGGGTTTCTGAGGCAGACTAGATCTTCAGCACATACTGAAACCCCTAGTGCATGCCGCAAACCATGTTATACGCTCGAAAGACTTTCAAAGCCGCCAAAAATTACCGAAATGATACATCTGGCTCGTCGAAGACCTCACGTTGCTCAAGAACAAGCGCTACGAAAATGACATCCCTCCGCAGTCAAAGGTTATCGCGGTAGTAGCCCATAACAGCATTACCTTATCCTTAGACAATTCTCTGAACCTGGCTGCAGCCCATCTCCTCTCGGCATCTTGGCAGGCATCTTTAATATTCCGACCACTCAAACCTGACATGCATAGCGGAAGGGGCCCCCCATGCTGGGAGGAAGATGCTCATCCTCCCCCGGAAACTCACCGGCAGACATTTTGGCCAACTGCTCGCAGTCTTTCTGGGGGAAGCTGCCGGGCATACAGACCGAATATGGCAGCCCTGCTGGCCTCGTCGGGCAGGGCAAACTCGACTGAGGTGTCGATACTAAGAAGGATGAAGGGATGACAAGTGGGGGGATCGAACCCGGGACTATCCCGTCCTACCGACTGACGAAGGCTTGATCTAGGTCCTGTTTCCGGTTCGTAGCAGCTATCAGCATGGCGTTGGCCTTTCCTGGAGTGCTAAAGCCATCAAGCTCTCTGAGGAACAGGCAAACTCATCTATCCACAGCGAGAGTCAACAAACGATTCACGGCTCGGGAGAAGAAGTTTCCCAGGCTGCCAGTAAGCCTATCATATTTAGTACCCCCAGCCAAAATAGGAACAACTTCTCACAAAGCCAATACTAGTCCCCAATGATAGCACCTTAGTAGCACAGACAATACACGCTTGCTAGCCTCATGCATCCCAGAAGGGTCATCCCTACTGGAGGCCAGAGTGTCAACTTCATCCACGAATACTATTACGCCTGATCCCTCCTCGCAACCTGAACGACAAGGGAGAGGGGCTATGACGACAACACCTGTGAGTTGGCTTTCAATAGAAGCCAGCGGGTGCCAGTGCGTGCGGAGTGTAGCACCATGAGCCGCTGGAGGGGTAAGATACCGCCCGAGACTGCTTCCTCGACTCACCATCCTGCACTAAATCCCTTGCTAACTCAAAGACTTTAGAAAGATGCTTCTCGCTCTCTCCGTACCACTTCGAAAGGAGGGCTTCCAAAGGTACGTACACTAGGGGTATACCACAACCTGCTGCTATGCATCTGGCAACAAAGGCTACGGCACTGTAACGACAAACCGGTGAACGCGGAAAATAGCTTTTTTGATGGCACAGGCATCTATGTCCAACACGGCGCAAGATCATCGTCCGGAGAGTCGTTTAAATCCTGTCGAAAATTCCAACCTAGAATGAAAAGCGGCTCCATCCTTCAAAGAAGCGGGAGCCGTGAAGAATAGCAGAGGTTGTTTACTGTAGATAATTTCACATCATACCGAGACAGACTCAGCCCCATAGAGAGACTAGAGATCGTGTCTTACCTCGCAGCCGACGTCTTTCCAGTTCCTGGAGGGCCTTCGAACAGGACCACCTTCGGCCTGTTGGCAGGAGCGGCTTTCTGAGAACAACAGACACAAACGTTGTAGCGCACGAAGGAATATCCTCTCCTACTCCTCGAGTTCCCTCTGCTATCTTCTTGAACAGGCCAGGATGCTTCAACTGCAGCAGTACCGTCTCTTCCACTCGAGCCTTGGTCTGAGGATAGCCCACCAGGCCCTCCCAAACGTCTTCACTCGGTGTACCTCCAACGATCACAGCAAAATCAGGACCCAGAGCACTGCGCCACAGTCCGTAAGATGGTGCACGGCAGGCTAGGCTATTGATATCGATGGCGACTGATGACGGGTCCACTGCAGGGAAATTGAGAAAATCGCAAAGTGTTATGAGAGCTGGGCGCAGAGCTGGGCGCAGAGCCTCATTCATAGCTGTGAGACGACGCACATTGACGACTAACTTTATGACTAGTCCTGTGCGTACAGCACATCGCGCCGTAGTGATCTACTCTCCATAGGATGGAACAACTACGGTGCTGCTCTCACTCCCATCATCTTCAGCTGCTACTACCAGTAGGCTTGATGGCATATTTCGAATCACTGGTAATCTCAAAATCCGCACGGATGCCCCTCAATTCACAAACTCCCGTATCGCCTCGTGAGCCGCCACTACGTGCTACGATCGAATGGGGAACCGTACTACCTTCCTCAGGAGGCAGAATCACGTCCACGCCCATCTCCTCGAGCTCCCGCTTCGCCTTCTCTCTAGGGCTCTCATTTGGTGGCGCGCGACGCTGCTTCGACATCCCATCCTGCGCACCATCCTCATTCAGAGATACCCCATCGAATAGCTCAGCAAAGGCCCTCCCTGTCAAACAGCACCACACCGTCGGTCGACTCCCTCCAAGTACTGCTACCGCCCTACCAATATCCGAGTCCTGGTCTATCGTACCGCTGTACCGCCGAGAGCCTTGTCTGTAGAGAGCGTGCTCGGTGAGACCCCGGAGCAACACCTGACATCATCCGCTTCAAACGGGCCGCTTGGGTAGCCATGAGCAGGTCCCGATGAGGAAGAGGTAAAAGAAAGAGGCCAGAAACGAATCCGATATCGATGAAAGTATGGCAAGAAATACCAAGTCATAAACTAACGGTTATCCTCCATCACTCGGATGCCGCCACAAGTGCACTCACATCAGCATCATTTCGACTGAGCTGGCCAGTCGGTCGACTGAGTTCCCATGTAGTCATCATTCTGCCCGAGTCCTCTTGATAATTAGAGTACACGTCTAAAGTAGCTTGGGGCTTCTCAGGCTGTCCGAACACCACCTGGATGTTGGCTAGCTTCCGCGGAGACGGAGTGCAATAGCCGTCCATCTTGGTGACTCTGGCAAGAGAAAGCAATGGGTGGCTCAAGCTGCGGGTATTGTAAACTTGTATTTCCCGTCTCGCAGAGAAGAAGGCGAAAAAATATTTTCGGAAAAAGGCGTCCGCAAGAAGCCAAAAGGCACCAGCAATGAGGGAACCACCGGGCGCAAAAGGCGAGACGACTAAGCTCGAGTGGGCAGGCGAGGAATGAACGTGCAGGGTTAAGAACAGAAGGACAGTGGTAAAAGTGCCCGCTCGGTCTAGCACCCTTACCGGACATCTTCGTCTCCTGCGGTGATCGACATGAGGACGTCCACCAGTGCATAGAACAGATCAGCGCCGTTATCAGAATAATATTGCCACCTAAAACAGCCCCCATCGTACAGCGTAACACAGGCTGTGTTACACAGTACAAGGTTCTACCGCGCCCAGCTTACTTCAATACGTCAGCGTCTCCCCGTTGCAGAACGTCGTAGCTGCTCCCGGCCGAGTGTGGTCTATGCGGCACTACGCTTGAAATGTAGCGTTCGGCGTCTTCTACGCCCAGCTTGGCCTTCTTATCCGGTGGCTCTTCGCACAGGGCTGGCGAGGAGGTCGCGAGAGCCAGTATCGCTCCGGCTGCTGATGCTAGACATAGGGACTTCGGAGGCGACGAGGAGGAGGAGGTCTGAGAGCAGCAAGGTCGAAGATGAGGTTAAAAGATACCCCCCATCCACCTTAGATCTCCGGGGGATCAAGCTGTGAACGGCTCTCCTGCGTGAGGTAGAGATGCTGGAAAGGCTCGACAGTCGACTAGACAGCGTTCGAGCGGACGATGCCCACATTGGTGAATACAAAAAACCTTAAACACATGACCATGTTTATGACAAGGGCGTATGCTCATGTTCAGATATAACTTTCATGACGAGCCATGAACAACGCAGCCACCAGCAGCTGTAGACGATCCTGCCAGAAGAAAAGTGCTAGAAAGCCTAGTGCTCACTAGTGCTCTCCTAGAATGATACAAAATACAACCAAAGATGCACGATAAGGCAGGCACCCATTCCACCTCCTACTCTAGCATAGTAACAGCTGGACGAGTGAAGCCCTTCAGCACTCCCAACCCAACAATTCTGGACCACATTAACGCATGATGGCACATGGCATGATCAAAATGCACCACGACTTCTCATGCATCGGCGGCACATATGAAACGAGGCCAGCAGGAGCTGTACAGACTTCTGATATGATAACAGAGGAGAATGATACTGGAGAGACGTGCAGCCTGAGAAGGTGACGCCCGAGGCACTTGCTAGCGTACACGGACCACGCCAGACATGTTCCGCCGTTGACAAAGGACGGAATACTTGCCCTCGAGCCATGGTCGTGATTGTAGAAGCATGTCACACCGAGAGTCTGGCAGCTTGCAAGTCGCTTGATGAAGAGCAGCCCGCACCCTCGATAGACCGCAAACAGTCGAGCACACAACAAGAGAGAGGAGCAAGAAACCACACGCACACTAAAACAGTACTTACAGATACAGTATGAAAAGACGCAAAAATACATGGCGATGGGAGATGTCGTGAATTCAAAGCACAGAACTTCTGACCCTCGGGACGTCCAGCTCGACGAAGGACGCTTCTTTCCGTACCTCTCTCCTCAATGATGCTACCTGAAGGGGCTGCCATGTATCGACTGGTGAAGGGAAACACGCGATAGAGACGATACTGAGTCGAACACCGGAGAATCCTCTGAGCGCCCAAGCGACAGCGCTCGAGTTCAAACTCAACGATCATCTACCAAGGAGGGCGCTGGCCAGTACTGGGGACTGCCCTACTACGATCCCCCCCTCCCGATCACTACCTCCTCCGTCAACGCCCGTATAGCAGCGGACTGAGCCATGAGAAGGTCCATCACATCAGGCGGATCTTGGGACGCAGTAGTGTCTACCGAGGCACGGGTAGAGAACTCCACGTCTAACCTGAATCGGGCGACAATTTTGCGGCGCGCGACAATTTCCACCATTCGCTACATGGAGCTTGCCCGTCTTGTCGTCATGTGTCCGAAGTGCTGAGCATCCCGGCGACTCCGGTACTGGATCGCTTCCACCATCAACGCCACGAACGAGTTCACCAATATGAAATTAAAAAGAATTATTGATAGACCGAAGTACCTGACAGAGTACTATCGATCCTTGCTCGAATAGCAGACAGGCATAGAGGCCGGGAACCTCTGCGTCAGTTCAACTATCATAAACCATTACACCTATGATAAGTGAATAGTGTACTTCTGCTGCTTCGTGCGGTAAGATTGATACAAAGAGTGAGGGGTGCCCGATCTGTGTATGAAATGTCGCCGCTTCAACATGCAATGAGGAGCCCACCGACCGGTGGCGCACAGCAATGGTCAGAACCGCTGAGAATCTCATAAAACGTGTCAACATATTTTCGAACTCCGGCAGTCCTCAGGATGGGAATGAAACCCTCCCCTATTGTTACAGTCTGCTGAATGCAGATAGCACCCACGAGCGTTCTCCATCAACATCCCCGAAGATCGGCTTAGCAAGGCCGGTCGACCAGGAATCCGCGCTGGAGAGCTGCAGAGTCGACCATATTGCATCCAGTATTGTACCATAGTTTTCAGTGCCACTCGAGGGGACAGCACCAAATGCCAACCAACCGATACACGCACCGAGATAGAGGAAAGAGAAAAAGGGTACGAAGGCGAATATAAGGGTTGATCCGAGGCCTGAGATCGGAATAATTCACCCACTTTCAACACCAACGATTATATCTACTACCAAATATAGCCCCGAAGATAGCAGTGAAACCTGGTAGCTGCGTACTAAATGTGAACATGCGCAGGTTAAGGTAGACCCAGCAATAGCCGAGCGACTGTGATGCCTCAATCGACGCCCAGATGAACATCGATAAGCCCACAGTAATATGTAAACCTACAACATAGTGCTGATATGCTAACTACTCCCAAGTGACGAGCAGACCCCCAGATGGGATGGCTATCTTGCTTTATCGCTCTTAGTCTTTCTTACGTATTGACCATCGGGCCTTCCTCGTAGCTCTCTCACAGGCTATCAAGCCTATAGTGCATAGGAGGACATCCAGCCCGTTGAAGGCCAGCCACATAGTATCCACTACAACCCATGATGTAGGGCATGCACGGCACACCGGTACTGAATCCTCCGGGAAATGGTCAGTCTGAGCGGACACTAGAAATACATTCGTTTTCATAGCAGTGGGCGCTGCACCGGTAAGTACAGCTGGAATCGCAAGCTAAGCCTCAGAACAACTACTTTCTACTGCCATCTCAAGGCCTGCATTAAACGCCAACCACTCGAAAACTCCCGAGTGTCACTGGCTTGCGTTCTAGCTGTCAGCACTGATATTTGAACCGTAATTTCAATATTACAATTGTCATATCAACTCGATAATTTCTACGCAGTTTCTACGAATGAGAATCGCTGAGCGCCGTCCTGAGCCCCTCCGCCCATTACTACATTCCTCACACAAGCTGTGAAGCACTGCAGCTGGGACGCTACCATACCCAGCAATACCGATATTGAAAACCATACTCCAGCATAGACAAACCGAGGCAGGGTCCGTAGTACCTACTACTGAGGAGATAAGAGCAACAGCAACGATCGTGAAGGAGGAGCCACAGCTTCGAGGAATACTCTATTTCCGTGGGCCCGAAGCAGAGATGGAGTCAGGATCTATCATAGTACAATCATTGAGAGGTAACGCGTTCACTTGGCTCAAGGACTAGGCCTTCTACTAGACCCCCCTTCCCTCCTTTCATATTACCATGGTGCCAGCCAGTGTCCGCAGTATCGAGTTACCCCACCTAGGGAGGCATTCAAACTGGATGCTCGCTAATTCACCAGATTGGGCGAGAGACCTTCGCCAAATATTCATGGCGGGGAAGCGCGATTCGCGAGGAGACGAGTGCGGAGGGACATCAGTACCCATCCTACAGGGGAGGAAAAGGCTGTCATGAACATCAGACTTCCCACGGCCAAGGTCGTCGCAGCATGCTCAATGCCATGTCGCATCCCTTTGGAGGACACCCTCGGTTCCCGATGGCTCGGATGAAAACTATGGAGCACCCAGGCGTATCAAACTCGAAACCTTTTTTGAACTGTTACTCAGATATGAGATGAGTGAACCGCCTCCTTCCAGAAACGGGCTGCCTCGAGCAAGCCCAATAGGATGATTATTCAATAACATCATAGCTGAGATCAATAGGAGAGCAACAGAGGAACTTACTACTTAGTACAGGACCATACCACCATCATTGTACAGCCAAGGGCTTGCTTCAACGGGTACACCAGATTGCCTTAAAATGGTATAGAGTCCGCAGATAGCTCCTGCAACGGCCGTAGCAATGCGATGATGACTCAGACAGTATTCCAAACAAGTCTACTATGTGTTGACTGTGAAGGGGCGACGCCCTGGCTTACGATGATGAGCCTTTACGAGCGTCGGAGACCGGCTGCTGTCCTGTATCCTGGCACGGCCAGCCGCCGGCCTCGACCTCTTAGTGTGGATGAGGTGTCAAATCAGAGATATTGAAATGATATCGAAGGAACCGAAGAAATCCTGTACAGTGCATCAACGAGTCAGCACTGTTGTTGGCAATATTTCGGAAAATACGATAAATAATGGTGCATTGAAGTTTTACTACATTTCTACGGGGAATATGATAATGAATAATACTCCCTAGGATGCTCAGTACGTACTACTAACACTCGTCAGAATGCCGGCTGCTGAATCGAGCTGCGCTTGGTTACATACGATTCCAGGCACAGCTGGACGCCAGCTCGAGTGAGAGTTCTCGGCCTCGGCTCGAGGGCGAGGTGTAGGGCATCGCCATGATTCGTGAGACATTTTGAGGCGCGCGAAAATGACGACGACGCCGGTTGGTGAACTCGGAAGCCACAGGCACATCAGGAACGTAGTTGAAGGCTCTGTTGTGTTCCTGAGAACATCTGCTGTCACTGGTAGAGAACGATGGCAACACCTTCAGCACGCTACATTCCAGTATTTTCTGTGGGAAACTGTTTCCACTGTATTATAGAAAGTTATAGTGTTTTTATATATTGCAGAGCTGAATAATACCCACTGCTTGGACTTCGACAGTATACGTCATAACGTAGATGCTAATAAGCGATGAGAAACTTGCAAACGTACCAACGCCGCTTCAACGGACTAAGGCAGATCTAGTAGCTCGCCAGAGAGGCGCAATAGTATTCGATGAATAATCATTCCTATGACAACGAGAGAGGAAACTCCAATGAAAGGTGAAGAGACAGGGAGCCCCTGTCTGACTCGTAGTAGTACCTTGAAGCTCTCCACGTACCGGACATGGGCTAGTTCGCCCTCTCCACCAGGCACTTCGTCAGCAAAACAGATAGAGTGTGTTTTCGCCCTCATCCGCTTGGCATCATCATCCTCCTCCGAAAACGCTGACAAAGACGCAGATGCACTGGGCACTCAACCGGGCGGCTGCTGCATCAGAGCGCTCACATGTGTCGCAAGTACTGCCGCTCTGTGTCCTGTCCGCTCTGCCCGACGGTTGCAGCGTTGGCGCCATTACCGAGAGCATCATTATATAAGATTGTAAAATAGCTTCAAACGACCCCGGTCCCGTTCCAGTCTATGAACCAAAGTGCTTTTAAGGACAGATCAACCAACAGGCGCAAGACCGTCACACATACAAGCAGCTGTTTCTGTGCGGTGCAGCTGTTAGTTGTATTATGTTAATCGCAAGGCAAGAGAGCACTGATGAGCTTCTAACGGGCTACGCCTCTAGAATGCCTTGTGAATACATCGGACTATGATTATCAGAGTCAAAAAATATGCCCAACAACAAACCGTGACGTTTTAACTCGAGCGAATACGTCACCATACAGTAAGGGGAAGACAATCTCAAGGACTATCGTCATCAGTGGCAGTGTCAAAGCAATACTATAAATGATTATGGTGACTACAGGCAAACATAAAATTTGATACTGGTTGGATTCGACTCCGAATCAACGAGAGCACTCGTACGAGGCACTTGATCGTTAGACGACACCGCAGTGTCTCTGAGCCTCCCGTCACCCTCTGGATGCATCTCGCTGTTCACCCGATTGTGGGCCTGAATATGAGCTTCCTGGAGGGTATAAGAGATGTACTAAGACTTTATCACACACGTCAAGGGTGATTAATTGGAATCGGATAGGTACAAGATGCAATTTCTATCGGTTGTCTCACACGCTGTCATGACGGTTTCCCACTAGAATTCAATTCATCAATCTAGTCAACCTACAGCTCCTCCTTGGCGCTAGTGCACATACATATAAAATGAGCTGATCTCGTGTAAGTGTTGAACAGGTCTACCCCTGGCAGCTCACTGACCTACTTTAAAGCTCTCAACATTAACAGTGCAAACCAGAGGCTCTTGATTCGCCCCAGGGGCCTCGTCTGCGAAACACAAGGAATGGTTCTTCGATTTCGATGTTATAGGACAGCCTGTACATAAAAATGATAGGCAGTGGCGACAACTTCGTACGCCCCTACCAAACCTGTCCCTTCGTAATCCACCGACAGCCTCTCCACACTCAGCCTTCGCCGCTGCCCCGACAGAAGAAGCCGATGAACGGTATTTCTCATCCGACACCGAGCTCTGGGCATTGCTGTCATCTTGCTCCGCTACGTCGGCCTCTTCCTTGGTGGGAGCCGCGGCCATTGACAGAGACGGAGAGCAGCAGGAAGGCTACATAGAAGACTTTCGACCCGTCGAGTAACACAACACGGAAGCGGTGGGTGACGGTAACCAGCGGCGTCGCAACCTGCGCGTTAGCCATTGTTAGCCTCTGCCTCAACTCGACAAACCAAGTGTTGCTATCAACAGCTTGTGGTTGAGACCAGCAGCACTAGCGACAAGAGCAGCATTATTAATATGAGGAACTTTGAGTAGCATTTCGGGTCTATTACGTATGAGTTCGGAATTCTACTCAACTAAATGAGAGAGAAGACGAAGAAGATAAGAACGACAAAGAATAACACTAATAATAGACGGGCCACTACGTGTCGGCGTTGACCAGTTGTGACGGCCGTTTCAAATGCATGGTGCAGATATAATTTGAATATTACGAGCACAGGTCGCTTGACTCTGACCCGGCTCAGCGCGCTCACTCGTCAGTGAAACGCGATGGTCTTAGTGAATATGAAAGCTCATACTAGAGCGTTACGAACAGTATTATTTACTAATCCTTGTGATAAGGTCACACTTAATGACGCTGATTAAATACATTTAATTTAGAGCAGATTTCGGGATCTTGCTCGGCCGGGAGTCCATCGTCCCACTGAAGCAGTCCAAGAGGAGGCCCAATGCAGTGAGGCAGGTTGATCCGCAGGACGGATCAATATACTTCTGCGGACGATAAGTACTGGCGTAGGTGAAGTCCTGAGGGAACAACGGTTCTTAGCACACAAACCTAGCACCGGAGAACGTACACGCAAAAGTCAAACTCGTGATAGCAAAAAGCTGTAGTGTTGTGAACTATGCATAAAGACAGTTGTAGATCGTTATCGAGAGGTTGTGGAGTTCAAAGGGAAGGCTTGCGAGTAGCATGACTCTGGGATTTCTCAACACTAATGGAAAAGGACGCAGTGTTGATCTAGTGCGAGTTATCCTGTTCGCTTCATTACAAGAACGTACTCACCTTCACACTGGGCACCATGTGCACGCTCTCAAGGGGGAGCGTCGAGCCAGGACATTCATCGGGAAACCTCACGTGTCTCCCAGTATCGCAATCCTGGAACGAACCTGCCACCAACAGTCTTCTCGCTTGCCTTGGTATTAAGACAAAGCCCAAGACGCACACTCACCTTCATCCGATGGATCGTCGAAGAAGAGGCTATCAAGCGTTGATGCCGACCCCAAGCTGCGGTACTCGACACTTCCTTCATCAACGAGATTGTCATCCACAGAGTGTTTGAGTATTCCAACCGATGGACATGTCTTTTCCAATTTGCGGTTGACAAGCGGATCTTTCATTATGGTAAGATACAAACAAGCTACACGGACACCCCCTGATAGGACGTGCCACAACCACCGGAGCCCCTAAATATCACAAAACGCCCCTTTCGAATAGCTGGTCAGTCTCGGAAGGGTTTAGAGCTCCCAAAGGAGGACTATCACGGAAACCATCGCCGAAGTCCCAGTAGGACTTCTAGGACTGTCCTAGCACTGAAGGGCGAAAACCATCATCCCTATTAAATTACTTAGTGTAACACGAAGCATCCCCGCCCACACACAACTACACGCAGCTGCAGCGCTAAATACCCATCTGACTCGCACTCTTGCTCTTAACTCAACAACTTAATCTTCGATCCGACATCGACGTGGTTAAGAGATCAGATGAAAGATAGCTCGAAACCGGCAAATACACCGTGCGGAACGGGCGTACCACTCAGAAACGACAAGTAAAACGAACAAGTATGACAACAACAATAAGATGGGGGCAGTAGGGCAGCGACAGAAGGACCAGGAGCAAGCTTAGACAACCATCGCTCACTGAAAGCTCGACTGCTGTGAAAGGAACAACACACAATCAGGAATGGGACAAGTCAGTCACCACCGTGGAGAAGAACCAGACAATATGTTGAAACTGCCCCCGAGGAAGATTCATATCCCTCAGATCGGGGATAAGTATTAAGACCACTAACGGTACTCACTTACATACGACCGGATTGAAGATTACTATTATGACTATGAATAGTTTGCGAAGCGCGCTCTAACGAGCTGTACGCTTGTGGCTCGTCTAACGATAATACACTAAGGCATATCACAATAATTGGGTGTATTGTTATGAAAGGAGACGGGAGAGCGACGCTCCACACGGAGACTACATCAACCGTAACAAGAAAAACAAGAAAACTTTTTTGGTATGATTATGATCATTAGTACACAATGCAATGAAATATTGCATTGAACACGTTGTTGCAAATAGTTTGCAACATCCATGCTCCCCATAAATACATGTGCAACCGTCAAGAGCATAAAACTAGGGTGTAAATACGTCGAGGGAAAACCGAAAAGAACTCGAAGGAAGAAGACAGTATTATGTTTACTGCCTTCCTCCATACAGAAACAGACAGTACAGTTACTGTTACTCGGACAAGTTCAGAGACAGGCTTAGCCGGATGTAACATACACGGTTATGAATGCAACGTGTCTAACGGCACAGCGGACCACCGGACACAAGTGACTAGCATTGCCCACTGTTACCAAAAGCACGCTGCATCGAAGCCGCCACGAGGGAATGAGAACCACTTAATCCGAGCGGCAAGAGAACCAAAGAAATTGGTCTCGTCCAGCAGAGGCAAGTTCAGTGGTATTATCATCAATAAACCATATTTCACAACATCACAGGATGTGAGATGTACTCACTACCCTGTCCAACAAAGATGAATCACTACCATGACGGTAGTTTGGTGCAACAAGTTCAACCATACTGAAAATGGCGCACTTCATGGTACACAAACAGCGACAACACCCAGTAAACGTCTTGATGGTAGGTAATAGTTAAATAAAGGGGAGCAAACATCGTAAAGCAGCTGAGAAAAGTTTTCTCAGTTATGCGTGAATGTCCACCGAATGGACTACGTCTTCATAAAAAATGCGGTGTGTTGACGGACTCAACTGACATATAGTACGACTCGGACCGCAAAGCCGCATAATCTTCCTCCATTGGATCACTCGCCGAGAATAGAAGGTGTAAGAACTCCTTGAAACCACCGAGGCAACTCTGCTTCTTCTGGGGAAATTCCGTGTCACGGGGCTCGAAGCTGAGAGTGCGATTCAAATCCTGAAACAAGTGAGAGTGGACAGAGGCACAGAGCTGCTAGACCCACCTTGTAACACTCGACGGGAATCACCGTCTCCAGGGATTGAGGGCTCCCATGGTTGTCGGGAATCTCGTCAGCGAAAGATATCGAGTGGTCTTTTGAATGAGCAATGATTTCGTTACCTGAGTGACGAATCGGACTTAGATACGAACGCTCCAGCTTGCCAAGCTAGAAGATGTGCGTGCGAAGAAGTGTTCACCCATAACAAGTCAGCATACATTAACTCTCATCGGGACACAACCAAACATGAAATTTGAACCTCACGAAGCATATCTAGTCGTTACCAGCCGGAATCTTACCGTTTCTATCCGCACGCACCGAGCGAGGCGAGCTAAGCGAATCCACAGTATCCATTGATGACTCTCTAGAAGCCAATATAGAACGAGGGGAGGAAGATGAGATGGTGGACAACGAATCGGGCGATCTGTCCATGGTTGTTGTTAGGGAATTTGAGGATTTCTTATCAATAGCTGGAACTGAGAGCAAACCTCGTCGCGAACATACTCGAAGACAACCGGCATAATAGATCGCAGGCATCCATGAGCAGCAGGATATCTTTTCCTTTGTGCTACTACAAAACTTTTTCGGGCGCGCGCTACTTCCACCGCTGCCCGAGGAACTCCGACAAAGAGTGGGATGACAACAGTACTCATTTCCTGTGGGCTATAATCATCGGTATTCCTCGTCGTCGCCTTACCGCTTTGTACTCTGTGACCGCTAGAGTAACATCGTTCAAGCGAGGACATAACTTCTTTCCGCTTCACACGTGATGTGCACGTCACACAATGCAGCCAGTGATGACACAACGCAATATTGCTGCGTCTCGGATTATCTTTCTGGATGTGTTAACGCTGGTGATTTAATTCGCAATACCTGTTGGTGAAAGCGGGGCATTGGGAAGAATGGTCTGTACAGGTATAGTGTGCGGATAGTCCCGGGCCTGCGATATTGCTCGCCATCTATTTGTCTGTCGTGGCGTCGTTCCGCAAACTACGGAAACATGACAAGCTGCCGATTAGTAGCCGGCACGTAATAGCATCACCCGATAATAATCGGGTAATCGGCGATTAGCAATGCAATACTCTTCGCTCTAACGGGCGGACAATAAGATACTAGTTGAACGACCCCGCTGGGCGCGGGGACGCTGTCTGTCTGCTGTCTGCGAAATGCCCATGTGATGAATCATCACTGATGATTACCCTCGCAGTCCGCCTACACCCATCCCAATGCTAAGATTGAATTCACGGCACTTTCGGTCGTCCCGCCCCTCTCACCTTACCGTCTCCAAAGGTCCGACAAGCAAGCAGCTGTGCGTGGTCAAATCTGAAGGTCTCCCCTTCCTCACTTGGTACGGTATCTGGTACTCCCTCGGTATCGCCATCTGCTACTCAGCCGTATCCAGCCGCCCCGAGGTCCACAGCGAGGCTATCAGATTGTTGAAGGTGGCGAAATTGGATCGGATCATCGACCTTGACCAACTCGACCCGGACGTTGGTAAATGGACCGTCATCCTAGCGTTGAATAATATTTTGGAAATAGCCCGGGCGCCTTTCGTAGTGGCATCATACGCGTGGTGGAAGAGGGCGATTCTGGCGCGTGCTCTCAGAACGTGAATATGTACGCTGAGTTCCTGTAAAGCTGTCCCAGTAGGACACTTCGGCTCGTTCTTTTTTTCTGACACCTCTAGCTTCTGTATCATTGCTTCTACGTTTGGTGAGTTGAACATCTATTGCTCACTCTTACGTCAACCATTCTCCAGCATTGCATGAACGAGAACAAAGCAGTTATCGGCACTCTCTGCTCCTGTTGTGGTGTTAATCTTACGACGGTTGTGGACGGTCTGAAGCGGCTTTCAGTGGTGTTTTTCGAGAATGGCAGTGTCTCCGGGTAAACCTGCAGTCCCCACCTTGTCCGCGGAATTGACGCCTGTTAAAGAGGCAGCGATCTTCGAAGAGTTGTGCAAGCGGGAGGCTAGATTTAGGGCAACCAGTACAGGCTTCACGGTGAGTCGAGTCCGGGAATTTCTCTGAGCTCTAGCCGTAGAAGTCACTCGGAACGCGGCAGTCGGTATCCTTAGGTCAACCCGGTAGCAAGGAGCGCTCGAGGATACGGTTTTCAAAACTTAGCTCTTCCCACCGAGAAGCCGTTGGTAACGGGATGGTAACGTGAGTGTGTTGACAATATGCGTGCAAGGTTACTAAGCCGTTCACAGCAAGGGAGTTTACTGGGAAACAAAGTGAATGCTATGAGATAGCACAGGTACTAGGTGTGGTGGCAACTCTAGAGCTATTAGTGTCGAGCGTCACCGACTGAGTAGACCAGGAGCTTTTATTTGAGCTGCTGTATACATTCGGAATAGCTCCAGCACAATGACGCAGGCACGGAAGCGGCTCGGGAGGTATCTTCCGGTTGACTTGAAGGAGTTACCTGAGACTCAAGCTGAGGAGATTGGGTGGATTCAAGGCGTCCACATGCGTATGGTAGAGGAGCAGCGACAGCAGGCCAAGCTATCAGCGGATCGCCGACCCAAGTCGGCCCCTATGGTACGCTTAGCCCGGGGACATCCAGAGGAGGTAATGATAGTCGATATGAGATCGCGCACGTTGATGATGCACAGTTTGGTTGGTCGTGAAACCCGCCTGGGATAGATACCGGAAATGCCGGCCACGTTGCGACGCTGCGAAGAAGCGAGCGCGGATATCGGAAAGAGGAGTCAAACGGCAAGGGCGTCGGCGACTACTTCGAACAGGAAGGGTTATTGCCGTCCGCATACTGCAAGAGTTGGGCTGAAAGCGACGGATGCCGGGATAGAACCCACGCCTGTGGCTCGAGGGCCAACTACTACTACCAGTCCGAGAGGCAATCGAGCAAGTAAGTTCGTCCGACCAAAGACGGCTGTGAGGACTGTGCTGCAAACAGTGAAGGATGAGGAGCCGGAAGAGAGCTCGAGGTATGCTAATGAGAGCTCGGCAGTCTCACGGTGGCGCAGCTTGGGTAGGCCGAAGAGTGCTCATCCGACTGGGCATTCCGACAGTTGGACACACTCGAGAAGGGTATCACGAACGAAGCGGTCACAGCAAGGCCAACAGGCTGCTATCAGAGGTAGGCTGTCGTCAATGTCGGCGTGTAAGTACGACACTTGAAGTACCACAAGCCGGTCGCGTAGCTGAGTCCTGAACTCCTAGTCGTATTGCAGTTGAGGGAATCCTAGTGTAAGTGTGTGTAGGGAGGCAACTGGCCAGTGATATGTCCGAACGCAGCGTATTGGTACTTCGGCGGCGTAGTTTGTTCGTAGAGCTGCGGGAGAGCCGGCATGTCTCCTTGGTATCCAGACGCTACGTTTTTCGTACTCGAACTACCTCGTTGAGCGTGGTAAGGCGACTCGGCAACAGCTGTCTCCTTGCAGATATACTCGCTAAGGGCGTAGCTAGTGCACTGATGAAGTCCTATGCTCAGTCGAAGTGGAGCCGACCTAAGAAGACCAGCGATGTCGTCCAGTACGCTTGGGAGGGATCGGCTTTTCCCCTGGGAACCCGTCCAGTTACTAGTCGGCGTCACTCACCATGCTTCTACGGTCAGGTACAGTACCAACTTCTACCTTACCAAGGGCCACAGCCCCTTCGTAGTACGCTGAGTTCCCCATGCCTGATGACAGGTTATGCATATTTGATAGTCGCTGATGTGCCGTTGTCTTTATGGATGTTCGTAGTGTTGTAGTAACCAGTACTTTAATGGGCCTGTGGGGGTGTCAACTTGGATGCGCTATATGGGTGCTTTTCTCGCGCTGAGTAAGTTGTACGAGAGAAGCTACGCACGAGCGGCGTAACGCTGCATTCAAGCCGACTCGAGGAAGACTTCTGTCGAACGGCGTGTTGACGCTATATAGTTCATAGGATGAGAGGCTAAATGGTATGAACTTCATACCGTTCAACCATGCTCTCCTCACTCTCCCGATACCTTCCAGCCGTCTCTGTGCATCGAGCCTTGTTAGTTTTGGTATGTCTTCTCTAACAAAAGTCCGATGGGCAAAGGCAGCGGCTTCAAGTCGGTCTCTCCTTGTAACGACTGCTAGGCTGTGCTCTCAGAAGGATGACCCCTTCACTGACAAGCACATGCTCCTTTCGAGGTTGAGGTCGGAGGAGTTCACCACCACTGCAGAGAAGTTCCACGGGGAACTATTGCGCCTGGTAGTCAACTTGCCACTATGAACTTCCCCTGTTCGAATTTCAGTCGGAAAGAATCAGTAGCCGCGTGGAAACGGCATATTTTCGTGACTTGCTTGAGAGTCATCTTCTTCGGTTGCACTTACTACTGAATAATGCGCGAGTGTATCCCCAGTCGGAACTACCGATTCATTGGAGCGTGAACCATCTATCTTCCCTCTTCGTGATGGAGTCGTCATCATCGATAGTGCATGTGCAGGGTGTGCACTTCCCCCATAATCTCTTCTCGCGAGCGAGTTGCGATTTCTAGTGTCTTTCTGAGCGTACACCCTGTATCATCCAATCGCCCCTAACCTTATCGATATCCAGGCCGAGCAGAGTCGCTATCTTGCGACAGCGTGAGTAGAGCCATAGTCATTACAACTTGGAGTCCTGCTAGGCTGATTGTATCTTTTGATGAGTCTAGGTAACCACTGGGACCAGCCGTAGCATGTCACCTTCTGTATGGCCTATAGTGGCTAATATGGCGGCCAAGCATCACCAACGCAAGGCCCTACCGGACGAGGTGGGTGAATAACTCCTTCGCAGTGCTCGTTTGCTCTACTAGCGGTACCGCAGGTTGTAACGGAGATACTGGACGTCGTCGGAGCAAGGCACACCTCTTGGGATGGTCGCCTGGCCGCCTATGCTATCGGCTCCTTCGCCAAAGTAGGTCGGTTGGCGATGTGAAGAAAACTGTGTGTAAGCCACTCTATGGGTTCCGTTTTGATTTCACGGCTCCTTCGGACGACTTTGGAAAGACTTGCTGTTTCCGCGACTGGCAGCGCGGCTCTATAGCCGATGCTCGGTCTCCTTACCAGCGATCCCATCATCCTCAGCTCTGCCGATCCAACCCGAGGCTCATAACTGTCCTGGGCCCTCTTCTCGACCACCATCTTGCCCCGGCTCGGGGTGGCTCCAACTGGACGGACGTGGAGGGTATATGCTTGCGGCTGTTCCACATTTACAGGAAGCATGTAGGCCTGTAGCTGTCGTAACCGCGTTTGTAATCACCGAATGATGCGCCTGCCCGGGCATATCTTTGGTGGACACAGATTGCGTTGCTTTATCTGGTTTTTCTTTGCTGCTCGGCCCTTTCGACTGTCCTCGCTGCTTCACACTTACTCGTAGAGCGCAGAGTCGACCGAAGCAGACTTCCGCCTGAGACTGAGTCTCTTCTCCTCCTGTCAGCCTCGAGAAGACTCATTCATCCACATCTTCCTCCCGCCCTTGCACAAGCGGCTTCGTGCTGCACTAGACGGCGCTGGTCCTCTGCCTGCCGCCACTGAGTTGGACGGTATTCTCAATCTCACTGCACTCCTCGGTCAGCAGGGAGTCCAAGCCAGTGTATTGATTGTGGAGCTTCTAGAGAGGGTTGGGGCGAAGGGACAGCCGGCTGCCATCGTCCACGCGTGTAAGCCTGGGTCAACTGAGGGTTCACCTTGATAGTCGATTAATGAGCGTCGGAGTGTGGCCCGTAGATGCAACTCAAGGCTTCAAATGCATCGTTATGGTGTTTATATGGGAACAGCGTTGATGCCAGGAGGACCTAGGTCGGAGGTCTAGGGAGTCGTTGTGATAGTGACGTAGACGTCGGGATCACTGTTGGGAGACTTTAGAATTCTGCTGCAACCGATCGTAAACGCGTCCCCGAGGTGCTGTCGCTCAGTAGGTTGATATTCTATTTTCAAATGTCTTCATTACTGTTTCTCAGGTCTGAGCCTTGCCGAATCGGCCGCCATTCAGCCGTTGGTGGCGCGGTGTATCCTCATTGCCGATTCTCGAGACCTGCGGAGTGCGAAGGAACTATCGACGCTCCTCAGCCTCTTGGCTTCGACACCGCATGCTGACCAGTTCAATGCAGCTAAACTCCACTTGGTAGGCGCACGTCTTGTTGTTATCGCGGGATGTTTCTGTTCCACTGTTCAGCTGCAGTCCCCTCTGCTACACGGGGACGATGAAGGCCTGTCCGCTGACGAAGTGGCTCTGATAGCTCGCTCGCTGGCCGGCATTGGTCAGGCGGACGGGGCTGGCGAAGATTTGGAAAGTAATCGATGCGCCAACTGGCTCATCAGAGCTTAGGGATACTGAGTGAGAATCGTGAGATGCTGCTCAGATGTCCTCTGGAGGATTGGCCAGCGATTATTCGGATCGAGTCTGAAGGGCCTCCCTGCTGCCAGCGTCATAGCCTTCATGAGGGCGGGTAAGGGGACCACAGTGCTGAGGATGTGCGGTGACCCGTGACAGCGGCTGAGGCCTCTCCCTCTTTAGCATTGGCTCCGAGATGGCTGAGTGTGGAGAACTGGTGTCAGTTACATGGTGTACTGACGGCAGTGGCCCTAGCGACCCCACAATACAGTTCTTCGACAACCTAGGGCCCTACCTCCTGGAGAAACGATATCCGCCCGATGCCGCTCCCAACCGCAGTGACCTCGTTACAGTAGCCGTCAGCCTTGCTAGGATCAATCATAGAGATGTAGTCGTCATTTCTGGCTGGGTCGTCTCAGATAGGAGCTCTCTGGCTCGGTCGGGTGTATGAAATTCTTCATTTTTGCGGTCAGTGCGTTAGCCACCGTGCGTCCTCGGTAAGGTACCCCTACTGGTCGCACTGTCCTCGCTGCTCCGACCACACGTCCCGCGATTAACAGCAGCGGAGTGTGTAGCGGTGATATCATCGTACTCTAGGCTGGAGCAGAGGGAGGTGAGTGACGCCTCACCCGAATCGAATACAGAATCTCGGTGCACTGAGGGCGAGAACTCTTCGCCGAGTGGTCGTTGGTTTGTTCGATCTCGTCTTGATCTTTGGCGCCTTCAGTGGATTTTCCTCTGCCATTTCCCTGCCTCTCGTGCTGTTGGTCCTCAGGCGGACTTCCTCACCTTGGTGTCACACAGGCTCCTTGCTTGCGACTCTCTGGGTGATGCCACCCCCGGCGTTTTCGAGCTTACCTCCAGCGCGGAGAGTGTGAAGAAGCGTCGGCAGCGCCACGGTGGGTTGGCAATGTCGAGGCTCTCTGATGAATCCTCACGATCAGAGGCCCTTCCGCGCCCAAGCAGTGGCGATGGTGTTACCACGGAGCAGCTCTGTGTTGCTGTATCATCCCTGGGAGCGATGGACGTTATTAGTCCAGACTTTGCGTGAGCATCGTCCTGCCCTGTTTGCGGTCTTCATTCACGTGTACGCTCCTCTCAGACGATGGGTGACAACGAAGGTTCGGAGATATCCTCCTGATAGAATCACCTCCAGCAGCGTGAGGGACATCATTGTGGGCCTCACGAGGACGGGGAAGACAGATGTAATGGTCATCTTGAAAATGAGCGGTCGGAGTTGAGTAGAGCCGTACAAGTTGTCGCAGAGCCTGACAGATTGCCGCTGGTTCATCAAACATCCTTCTCGTAACGCCGGACCTCCTAAGTGGACGGCAGATTTGAGATTGAGGCTGTACACTTGGTGTCTGACGGGGTCTGCGCACAAACAAGATTCGAAACTTGCCGGAACATTCTAGCTTTGTCCGTCTGCTGCCTCTGGCGCTGTTTCCATCCACTTGTGTTCTTTCGAGCCTGTTTGTTGGTAGGCTGTCCTCTTCGATCGACTCTTGGGCTGTCTTCAATTAGAATCTGTTTCTGGGGTTGTCCTCGGCGCTTTGGTCAGCGCCCTCCGTCATGTGGGTTACCGCAAGGTGAGCTGTGGATTCAGCCACTTCGCTCTGCTCGAGGGATGAGCCCTCTTAGACCGACTTCATCAAATCTGCTGTGTCCGTAGCTCGAGACCCGGTGGCAGCGGCCCTGGTGTATCATGCAATAGCTGGCCTGGATCTTGCGGCGGTAGGATAAGTTCACCTCGGTATGGACTCGGAAGCTCGGTATGCTCGAGCACTCAGGAGCTGGACACGCAAGGCATGCCGGGCCTTGACGAGCTGCTGGAGGCATCCAATAGTCGCCCCATCGTCCTGTCGGGAGCGATGGAGTACTTCATAGAGATTCTGGGGAGAAGAGGAAGTCCTCCGCTCGAGATAATCGGGAAGGGCTTCGCGGCGGTAGGTTGGGTATGTGATGCAGCTGGTGTCAACGAGACAGACTCACTGTGTGCTAATTCCACCTACTTCTAGGGACATCCCACAAGCTCGTTGATGACCGCTATAGCGACTGATCTACTCTTCATACTCAGCGCGGGTGACCTGGAGGTAGTTCGAGCACTGCACCAATTAGTAGGACGAGCGAGCCGTGGGTTCGCGAAGAATCCACCCTTGCCGAAGACAATAGTGGCTGAGGTGGGCTGAGTAGCTACATCGCCTCCCACGCTGTCAATGCATGTCCTTTCTGTGCCTTCGGCCGCATTCCCCTTATTGTTCTCCGTACACGTTCTCTCTCCATGCTTCATTCGTGATGTGGCGCGTATTACACTACAAAAATGACGCTTTTCGATTCGCTGTCGCTACTGCAAGGTTCAACATACTGTATCCCGTGTTCGCTATGCACATGGTGGTCCAGCTGCATCCGACTGCCGGCGAGCGTGGGTAACTCGAGAGGCCGGTCTCGAGCTATATACTGATATCCTATTCACTCCGACTATCATGGAACGCTTGGGTGACTGAGCCTGTCATGTTTCTGATATAATCAGTTTCTGCATCGCATGTATTTGTGCAATTGGCCCGATAAGGATGAGAAGGGCTGGCCTTTTTTGGTGGTAGCTGATTCTTACGATGGGCGAATACTCTTCGGAGCTGCAGGTTTACTCGGCTTCTACAGAGGTAATCGGCCTCGGGAGTGGAAACTCATCTCTGAGGTCGTTGAGCTGCTCGACTTGAGCGCGTGTTAGCAGCGAAGTCCAATCTTTAGTTTTTTGAATATGATCCCTTCGGCTATCACTTCGGTTGACGTCGACGTTCAGTATTTGCGCATAATAGACCAACCGGAGGCGGAAAAGAACACTGCCCGGAGATCGTCCTCTGTAACCGCTGGAAGCTTGGTGAGTCGCAGACTGGCTTCTGAACGGCACGTCCAATTTCGTGCCTGTGGTCGTTGTACAGCGTGGGACAAATCGATGGTTGTTAACCCCGATGTAACCTAGTAGAGTCTTTAGTGCATCGTAGTCGCGCTGTCTCGTGTCGTGTCTCGTGGTGGCGCGTTTCAGTTTTCTGTTCTAGGCCAAAGACGGACGGGTTTATCTCACTCTCACAATTGATGGCTCTGGAGTGGTGGCTCAGACGGATCCAGTGGTAAGGAGGACCACTCGAGGCGTGCCTTCTCGATGGCCTGTTAGCAGATCTGTCCCTCCCTGGTGTTATTTAGGATATGAGCAGTGAAAGCCCGCTGCTCGACTTCAGCAATCAGCCCGATATACACATACCTCTGCGAGGAGCGGCGGCGGAGAGCGAAATGGGCGAGTGAGTATCGGCATGGGGTGCCGAGCTGTTATCATGCCATGAATCATCTGTTTATCGCCAGAAACTCCCCAACCCTGCGAATACGATTATTTCAAAACTTGCGCAGCAAAAAAAGCGAACAAGAAGGGAAGTCCCCGAAACTGGTAGGACGAGTTCTCAGGCGGGGTCATTCGGATAGCATAGCCCTTAAACAGGTTATTGCAGCGGAGGGCAAGTTTGCAGTTGATACCTCAACCCACGAGGCTACGGTAGAGACTGAGTCTGGCCTAACCGAGCGACGAGATAGTAGAGACAGTGACGCCTTGGAACGTAAGGATACCACGGGAGTTCCTCACGAGTGCTCTCGTTTGTTACCAAGTCGGGTGAAAAGAGTTGTACCCAGTGTTTGCGTGAACGGGATGTAGCTAGCTCCCTGGGCAATTTGTAGGTACCACGGATGTGGAACTGTGGTCGACTGATGGGCAGCGTCTCGTGGCAGTAGTTGGGATTAGAGTAACGCCGTCAGCGAGGATTCCGGGTACTCCCCGAAATAGTAGACAGACCAACAAAGGTACGGCGGGACGGGCTAGGTCGGCTATTCGACCTGATACCAGCAACTCAACCGTTTGCTGGAATCCTGATAGATAGTTTTTCTCGTAGCGGAACTTGCGAGAACTAGCTTCCTGAAGTTTCCTGCGGCCGGCGCACATTTCGTACCTCTCCTCATAGTATGAGGCTCATACATATGTTTATCCGGATGGAAGGTATCCTATCCAGTCTGCTTTATCCTGAGAAACTTGCCATAGCGTTCTTTCGTACGAGCGGCTATGGATGCAGGGAGATCATGCCTGGTCGTCCCGGTCGGGGCACCCAGGCAGTTGAACTGCCGCAGTTCGACCTAATCTTCATAAGCTTGTCAGTCTCACCGTAATCTTCATCCCTATGAGGGGAAACCGGAGATCTGGGTGTCATCACCCCTGAGTTCTCCCGTAGCCATCTTGGCTCAAGCCATCTATTTTAGGCAATGCCAGATTTCTTGACATCCGAACAAGCTAGATCACTATTCGGAGCGTGACTTGCCTAATGGTTACGTGAGCTGCGATGATGCTTATGAGGATTTGAGAAGATGTTCTGAATTGAATGGCTAGTCGAAGGAGAGGCCGACAATATCTTTGCAAGGATGAGTGTGTTGTCATATGCTGTGTGGACCTATTGGAGTGAGAGAGCATTATAGGCTTTTACTGGGTATGGTGTAAGAAAGGTTGCTCGAGTATTTGGTAGTAGTTTGTCCCTGCAGTCGCCGAGTAGACGTAGTCCCAGACTGCAGGCGCAAGCGGCATCGCAACTGGCCAGCGCCAGGAAGTAATAGGGAGCAGCAGTGGTGCTGCCCCCTATGTGGAAAAAATTACAATGTGAGAAAGAGTTTCCTGAACCATGGTTACAAGATTCATAAGGTTTCCTTAAAGGGCCACGGTGCCGCGGGGGCGGGCGACGGGCTCGGGCAATAGATAGAAATGGTATTGGGTGCTAGAGGCCTAGCCTTTACCTCTACGATGGAGGTACGCCCCCTGTTAACTCGAGTATCTACGCGAACAACTTCGCGAACAACAAGAAATCTAGGATTCGTATTGAGAAGAGGGAAGCGGCACTGGGCGGAGCTGCTGACTGAGGAAACCATTCTCCCTGTTGGGAACTGGGTATGGACTTTATTAGTCCGAACCCCTGTCACCAGTGGGTGTTGGGAGAAGCTAAGATGGGGATACGTCCTTGAACAAACTCAAGTATGGAGCAGTGTCAACTTTGAGGAAGTGAGAAGATGCACTTCACTTGACAATTTAGTATGGGATGGGTTGCTGAGCTCGGTCAAGGCAAGCGACTGTGAGCTTCGATAGAGCTTGATTGCGGATGTCACGCTTTTCTGAGAAAAGTTTTCTCGGATGATAGCTCCTTTTATCGGCTATGTTTCCTGTCACGCCCAGTCGACCCCAGCCGACCGAGGCTATTGTCCGATTTGTCGATCCATCTGACGCCGACTTACCGGAATACATCATTGCGGTCAACCTTACCCGTCTTTGCACCATCAAGAGAGAATTTCTCGGGGCGCCCCTTGAAGTATTCTTGTACATGGTGGTACCCGGTCGCGTGGTCAATGTACAAGATTCCGCAAGACAATGGTACAGTCGCGTTGTCCTGAGACTATGCTTCAACGACGGTTACTCTCTAATCGATGTATCTGACTGACGACTGAGAGCTCCGCTTGTCAACGAATTTGCTAAGGGTCTCAGTTTATGTTATGCTAGAGTGCTCATGTGTGCGCCTGGCGTAGTAAACGTCGTATTGTGTAGCTTGTCTCAACCACCTTCTGATGCCTGAATCGGTCAATCAAAATTTTCAATTTTGAACCGGTCAATTTTGGTCTTCGCAAAAACCGAAAAGTGCGTGGGATGGGTTGGGAACAGTGATCCGCTGTACCCGGGGTGTACGAAATTCCATTGCTGGTAGAGTTCTTGTCTGTCACTCTCGGAGAACAATGGTGAGTTCTCATTTCAGGCTCGGTCAATCCGCTCGTGGCTGCTTCGAGTCCGTGCACGCTAGAGGGCGATGAAACGGTGGCAGACGAGCATGGTCGTCTCGAAACTAACGAGCATGCTTCAGGTATGCTCGCCAGACCCTGCAGCTATCTCCCCGCAACTCGAAGGGCGCAAACTTCTTCGCGAAATCACGGACAAGCTCGTGACATCTAATCCTGGCCACGTGCGAGCTGGTGGCGTGGAAGGCGTGGATGGCAGGAGCAAGGTGGGACCGCTATGATCGCGCCTAGCACATTGAGCGAATTGGGTCGACCTTAGCTTCGTTGCTACGGTACTCACCGCGTGCTTTCTCATAGGAGACGAGTAAGGGTGGAATGACGACTGCCATCACAGGGCCGGCCAGCATGAAGGAGTTCTATGACCAGATGCAGCGATGGAGCCTCATGTGCGGTAGGCCCAGCTGTGTGCCCGCCCTCGGCCCATCATTTTGCTGAGATCAGGTCCATACCGGGAGATCCACGACACGATGCACGATATTGCTCATTGGAAGGGGGACACGGCCAAGACGTGGCTCTTCCTGCTCGTATCAACGATCGCCTGCCTCCACCCGGGGTGAGTCTCTTGTGTTACCTCGTGGCGAGGAAGGACACGCCTGTATCGAGTGGTGTGCGTTTCCCGCTTTCTCTACTATCGGGCCTTGAGGACCGGCGCGAGGCTTCCAGATCCCATTGCGATCAGGTGGGTTCTCCCCTCGTTGCCTTGGGTGGCCATTGGCTTCTGGTATCTGCGGCTCATCAAGCGCATCCAGGAGACGGCACTGCGGCAGCGCAGGAAGTCGTCCACGGCTGAGACCGAAGGTCGTAAACGTGATACTGACAAAGACACGGAAAGCAGTAAGTTGGCTGCAGCTGATTCCCTCCTGTGGGGTTCTGCGACTCTGTCGTTTGTTTGGTAGGCAAGAGCGGCGTGTATGACTGGATGCAGAAGCTGCAAGACAAGAGCGCGAGGTTGAACTTAACCTGCAGTACAACCAGACGGTCACGCAGCAGGGTCTGAGGATGCTGGAGAGCTTCCGCAACATCAATCCACGGGAGGCATTGGTGGGTAGCGTACTTCGAGTAGTTTCAGAGGCAGCTGCCTGCAGGTGATGAGCGCGATTCTGGCCATCCTCCTCACGATCGGCTTCCTTCTGGTACCGTTCAATCTCGTCGTACTTCTGTCGATCTATGCAACGCTGGGATACAACATGCTCTCCGATGAGATGGCGGAAAATCTTCGCAGGTAGTGAATCAGCGTACCGCAGCTCACCGGACACTGGTGGGTCCCTGCGTACCATTCTTGTTCGCCATCAGGTTCACACTTCATCATTTCGAGGGTATCATGGACCGTTTCCTGTCGAGGTCGGCTTCGGCGAGGCAGCTAGTTGAGTAGGCACAGGACATACTGCACAGCGCCATCTCTGCGGGTTGGTAGGATTGTACAGACCGTGAGTGAGGACTCTCCGAAAGCACAGCAGGCTGCCTCCGCCGTGACGGCGAAGCATGAGCGTCGGTCCCCTAGTGGGGAGACGGGGGACGGGGCGTTGTCTGAGCTGGCACGGTCCAGGTCGAGCGGTGATAAGGTAGTCCTCTTTTTTGAGAGTTCGGTGATCGGCTCTCCCCTTCCCAGGCGCGTGTCTTCGTGACGTACGAGAACCAGCGTTGGTGGGTCACTGGTGGATGGGGTCATCACACCTTCGCCGGGGAGCGATCGGCATGGAGTGACGAGTATGGTCAATTCTACTGCCCTAAGGAGTCCTTCCAGTTGCCGAAGGGCCCGGGGAGATGGGAGTGGACCAGCCTGTGGTAAGCAGTGACTGGTTTGCATAGAACTAGGGGAGTATGCAGAGGACCTAGGGCGATTGTTCCGTTACTTGCACGCTGTCTCAACCAGTCACACTTTTTACTTCCTGTGGCTAGAGTCTAAACCACCCCATCCATTGCTCGTCCTTCTTAAGGTACGTCGATCGAAGTGCTGATGGAGACGTTGAAGGGTGGGAGTAAGTTCGCGTCAACGCGTCAACGCGTCATGCCGTCCGCCAGATCTAGTGGTCTTCGGCCGTCTTTGCTGTTCTGGATTTGATCTTGTAGCAAGCTGGATGTCGTCTTATGCTGGCGTTGCCGTCTCCCCACTCGTCTTGTCGCGGGCGATTCGAATTTCGCAGGTACGCCCCGTCATTTTCTGCGGCCAACGAGGACGGTTTCCATTCTGAAATGCGGAGGTCTGACGTCGTGAGGCGTCGAAGGTGGTGCCGACGTTGCAGGATGGTACCGGGATCTGATCTGGATAACCCGGCAGCATCGCCCTCGAAAGGGGACCGGCAGATCTCCTCTGTATGAGCATTCGTGTATGTTTTCTACACTTTCCGCGCCATTTTGTAGTCTTGCTGGTGGTTCAATTATAGCGGGAACGCAAAGGGGATTGTCGTTTACGCTGTAGAGGCCTATGAGACCGACGAAGCCCTGGTTGAATCATGCATGCGAAGGACCACACTTGAGCCTCGCTTTGACTCTCCTCTCGCCCAAACACAGCAAAACTGGGCCCTCGCTGATGAGTGCCACAGGCCCCGCCGTTCAGCCGGGAGACACCAAAGGCGTCCTTTTGCTCTCCAAAGGCGTCCACGTGGGATGGAGTGCTCATAGCTGACGAGCGATCACCTCCAGCGCCCCAGCAGGGTCTTCTCGAATATGCCAGATGAAGCTCGTTTCCCCCACGTTGGACTACTGATGGCAACAAGACACCCTCGAGGGTGTGAAAAAATCGAATAGGGGAAATACTATTTTGGTAGTCGCATAGGGCTTTTAATGAAAAAGGTGTAGCCTTGAAATTATTGAAGCGACCGAGATGTTCGTATGATATAAGTGGGACGCGACACGTGGGCGTAGGACTCCATAAGGCTCCAGAATCTCAGTCGGTCCACACGGCCGTGTGCAACCACTGATGGTGGAACAGCCTCCCTGCCCAGGGGGACTTGTTGGCCAATGGGAGAGACCGAGAAGTCAATGACAGGAACCCATCGCTAGATGAGCTCCGATACCAGTAGTCCCCGGCACGCCTGGCTTGTTAGTGCGAATGTAAACCTCCCACCTCGGGTCCACAGGACTGTAATAAATAGATTCGCACCAGTCCTCGGTGAAGAGAAGATCAAGGAACCCCGCATTAGCATTGATGACGGCAGTCCTGAGAGCTTCCTTGTACTTGTCTTCCTTGATAAGCAGTCTTCGGAGGCCCGGTCGAAGATGCACGACCTCGAAGGGCACGTTGTAGGCTCGCCCATTCTGGCCATTGTACCGCACTGTAGCATCGAAATGAAACAATGAGAAGTTGAGAGCGATCTCGACACCAGAATAGGTTGTGCAGAAGACACCACTCGGTGAGGATTGAGTGAGTGTAGCCCACGGGATACCCTTGTTGTCGACTATTCCGTTGACATGGTTACAGAGCGCGACGAGGATAATGGCGAGCATGTCGGGAAAAGACATTAGGGGAGTGGCTCACTCTCAATCGCTGAGTCATATGCGACTCTGCTTTGGGGCCCCTCGCTTCCTTCCACGTAGCATTCTGGCACCGATCACCATAATGAGCGTTTTTTCTTTAGCGAATACCTGGAAAAAGGAAATTTGAAGCCCCAAACTCTGCCTGGAGAGAGAATTGTGACGATTTCTGTCGTGCGCTTAAGGAAAAAGCACTAAGCACTACGGGAGCTCTCGAGGACCAGCTTTGGGCTCGAGGTAGAACTTCCCGTTGATGAGCCAATATCAATCAGAGTCATTCCACATTCGCGACTACGTAGATCACCAATCACGACCGGACAAGCTCCATTCATGCTGGTTGGGAGAACCATGGGCTCGCGTGCGCCATGGCACGCGTGCAATGACGAGTACGTGTCGTTACCCGCCGGATCACCCTCCTCTGCTAGTTTCTAGCAGATGGTCCGCCTCCTCCACCTTCAGTGGTTTTAGTCGCGATGCCAGCCAGTCGTCGGAGTCGAAGCCGAACAGCTGCGTCTTCGGCTTCGCCGAGATTGATTGTCATTCTCTTGGCGGCAACCACTTCGTCTGTTCTGTTTCTTACGACTTGGTATTGGCAACTGCGGGAATACAAGTCAGTGGTCTGTCTTCGAGACGGTTGCTGATGTTAGCGTCTTTCCTCGTTAGGGATGCTGTGGCGGCGTTCCAGGGCGATGTAGACAAGATATCGCGTCAGCTGAATCGTCTTATACGCATGGAGCAGGAGAGGCGAACAGACGCCTCTCTGATTCGCTCATACAGTCGTGAAGAAGGCACTCGGTCGGAGGAAAACCATGAAGTGCATTCTGAGGCGGTGCCGAGCTTGGCCCCCGCTTCGACTACCGCCCGTGGGGCAGCCGCCCAGCCGTACAAGACGGCCAGTGAGCACAAGGGCAACGGCGAACCGCGGAGAATGTGAGTTGTGAGTCATCGCTGCGGTCCAGCTTGCTGCGTGACTGGTACGCGCTGTGGCCAGTTACATCTTCACCTATGGAGGGCCTCCTGCGTGGTCTCCTCCCGTGCAGATGCCGCTCGGCTTTTGTCTCGGCATGGAGAGTGCACTTCAGCAAGAGCTCATGGTTGAGGTGAGGTTACAGCAATGCTGGGAGCCTCGGTTGTCGACTCTGTCAGGTGCTGGGCCCGTCTGGCCAGGGCAAGGCTGACGGGAAGAAGTTCAGCGACCCGAAGGCTCTGAAACCTTTCGTGAGTGTCGTTGGAAAAGTCGTCTGCCTCTCTGTTCATCATGTCTCCTGAGACTTGGCGTGCAGTTCTCGCGGCTCAGGTGTTGCTAACCCGCCTGAAAGCACTTCCTCCCGATGCGCTGATGCTGTTCAATGACGCACTCGATGTTTGGTTCACCCCTCACTCTAGCGAGGGCGCCTTCGTCGATGCGTAAGGCCAGTGCATGGCCGCGCGACTGCTGCCGCTCCGTGAAAGGTTTTCGGTGTAGATTCGAGAAGGAGCTGCAGATTCCCGACGACACCATACTGGTCTCGGCCGAGCGCAACTGCTGGCCTCCAGCCGACAGGATGCCCTATTGCCGCGACTACCCTCCCAACAAGCATGGCACTACGTACAAGTACGCCAACACTGGTGGATGGATGGGAAGGGTGAAGACCAGTGTTTTCCTCTTGCAAGGTGAGTAGCTCGGGCAATGCCGGCGAATCCTGGTGGCCTTCAGCGTGGACGGCTTGTATTCTCGATGGCAAGGACGAGCAGGGCTGCGTCCAGTGGTTCTACAGGGATGCCCTAGAGAGTCGGAAGTGGGCTGAGCGTATGTAGGCTGGTGGAGCGAGTTTGAAGTCAGATACAGAGAAGGCGTTGGTGCCTTCAAGATCGCCTTGGACGACACCCAACGGGTGTGGCAGACGCTGTGGGGGACGAAGTTCGCTAATGTGAGTTTGCTACTCGACCAGTGTTTATCAATGGCGTGCTGTTGCAGGCGGAACCTGCCTTCCGTCAAGTCGACGCCGCGGGCTTCGGTGAGGAGGAGTCGGGGAAGTTGGTGAATCCAGAGACATCGACCAGGCCGTTGGTGGCCCATTTCAACGGCCCGAAGGACACGCTAGTTTACTGGATGAAGGTGCCCTTCTTGGGAGCTTTCGATGTCCTTGTGAGCGCGCGGATGCGAATTTCGCTCGCCCGAAAATTGATGTGAAACTGCCTGATTTCTTTTGCATCTCATCGTAGAGGGCGGGTGGTAGTTGCTGGCATATTGGCAGGAATGGAGACAGTTTCAGCGAGGAGTGGTACTTGTTGTCAGAAATGGAGGAACTACTATCAGCTCGAGCCGGCTTTCCAGGAAGGGAAAATTAACTTTTGGGGAGAAACTCGTGATTTTTACAGGGACATCTGTCCTCACAACTTCCTGCCACGACTGCCTTCTAAGAAGGTAGATGGTTAGGTGTCGTGGCTGGGAATCGAACCCGGGTGTCTTCAGGTCACGCAGGGCCAACGATGGAGGTCCGACTACAAGTGCTCAGAGGTTTGTTTGGGGAAGGACTGGCGCTGTGCTGCCGACACTAGGTCGAACCCTCCCAAAGCTCCAGAGGTTACAGTCGATGGCACCCCGTTTGCCCGGGGAGGGGTAGGGTTCCGAAACCATCCATTCTTTGCTCCTCTTCTCTGTAGGTCATGGCCGAGTGTGATCCATCATCGGCATCACCGTGCTGTAGCTCCACTGGCTGGTGCGGCGGTAGCAGCGCCCATTGTGACTGTCCTGATTGTATCGACTATCGTAAAGTGGCGCGCATGAGGAGGGCGGAGGCGTGATATCAAAGCCAGCTTTCATGGTTGAAGTGATGTTGCGTGCGTTTGCTGTTAATTTGAGGTGAAGGATTGATCGACTGAGATGGCTGCCTCGCCGTCCGAGGCCCTGGACAGAGTCCTCCAAGCCGCTCGCAAGGGCGACTTTGCGGCAGTGGTGGAGTGCGTAGAAGCAATAGACTGCAGCACGGCGTCTAACCAGTGAGGGCAGGACGTATTCATGGGAAGAGGGACAGGTTGTAGATACGGACTTACTCCCTTGCATGCGGCGGTGAGCGGTGGCAGCGAGGAAGTCATCCGGTTGCTGGTGGAGAGGAGGGCCGAGATTGACAAGCCCGATCGGAGCGGCTTCACGCCACTGTGGGAGCCTACGCGACTCCTTGGGCATCACTGCGGCCGTTGTAGGTATGTTGCTTTAACTCGTAATCGTTTGGCATGCGTGAAGCTCCTCCTCGAGCTGGGTGCGTCGATAGAGTTCAGGAACCAAGACGGTGCCACGGCCTTGCATGTGGCTGCGTCCTTGGGGAGGGAGGAGATTGCTCAGCTGGTGAGCACCGGTGGTCGGGACTCTGATGAGTTTTTCGATTGGTCAGTTGATAGATGAGGGAGCCGACGTGAATGCTAAGAACAACGTAGGTGAGAGGGGCCCCTCTTTCGTAGTATCTTGACGCCGCTGTCCTATCTCCTCAGTGCCTAACGCCTCCTGCTGGTGTTATGGTCGTGGTGTGGTATGATCAGGCAATACTCCGGCAATGGCCGCGGCAATGGCTGGTCGATCGAAGATTCTAGAGTTACTGTTGGAGACTGGAAGGGTTGATGCTACCATCACGAGTAAGGTAGGACGGTACTAAACGCACCACTGGTGTGACACCACGGTTCACGGCAATGGCTGTCTGTCGACGGCTACACCGGCCTCGCTCGCTCTGTTATGCCTGTTCCGCTAGGGAAGGCCTTGGCGGTAGCTGTATTACTGAGGGAAGTGACTTCTCCTATGTTTTTCAGAGTGGGCAGTCCGTCCTGGACTTGGCCGCAGCTAGCAGGGCGATCCCGCCTACCGTGTTGAATCAACTCCGAAAGCCCTCGGCATGCGATGGAGCGTCGGCTCATTTGGCAGAGGAGCTAACAACGGCAGCGGAGCGAAACAATAGTGTGGAAATGGGCGTTCAGACTGGCCCGTTCGCGTCCGAGGGGATGGAGGTCTCGGCGCAGACCGCCGAGGCGATCGCTGATGGTACCGGTCCTGCTCCCTATCTAGAGCAACTAGCACAGCATCGTCGGCGGATACGTAAATTGGAGCGGAAGCTTGCCTCCGCCCAGGACGAGGTGGTGAGGCTTCGTAGGCTGCTGGATCGGCAGAGCACTGCTGCTGAGCAGCCGCCACAGAGCACTAGGGATGCTCGTGCAGATGAGTGTGGAAGCTCACAGAAGCCGGAGCTGTCAGAGGCGTCTGCCGTGGCCTCCGCTTTGATGTCCGAGTACCGCTTACGTATACTGGATGACATCGAGAGGAGGCTTGAGAAGATGCAGGCTGGGGAGATTCTGTCAGCTAGGCAGTCACGCCGTCATGTTCCACTGTGATGGTTAACTCGTACTAGTGGGCTGCGTTGTAGTCGTTACAGGGGATGGCGGGCACGTTAGTGTTATTCTTTCATTGTCATTATTATGAGTGACCCCACCAACGGTTACGGCCCGCTGTGGGCCACCATAGGGGCCGCTAATCAAGTTAATCAACATGTACGGCTCCCTCCTCCTCGTCATCATCGACGCTCATCCGCTCTATTGAGTAGATTGGATGCAGTGCACGATCAGTGAAGCTTGTTGCGAAGAAGCAGATATTTCTCATATTACCAGATCGGGATGCTAGCGCTGGACTGAAAGCAGGATTAAGGTGAGACCCTCGATGCCGCTATTGCAAGAGCCCTCCTTGTCGTGTTGATTCGATGCTTGAGCGCGTCTTTTGTCAGGGCGGTTCGGATATTCCCATGCTCGATGAACCCTCCGGAGAGTCTACGGCAATGGCATGCCGAGGGAGAGGTCCCGGAGAATGCCGTGGCGATGTCTTGGGCGGTAAACCATCATCGTTCTGTTGTTCGCCCGTGACCTTTCCGTTGCTCGTCAAGACGTCGTTCGGCTGTATGATCGGTGTTTAGACCCTATCGGGGAAGACGAGGAGCTCTAAGGGACGAGTTAAGGTCGAGGCTAAGGTCATCGGCTCGGACGATAGAAATGCTTGGTGGATCATGTCGACCAACGAATTCATGCCGGGCACGGTATCATTCCGCTGTAGAGAAGAGGAGTATCATGAGTACTACATTCGACATAATAATGATAAGATTGATGTAATGTACTGGCAACTGCGGGCGGATCGCTGAGCTCTCGGTTCAGGCATGTATTGAAGAGGTGGGTAGCAGTGGTTTCCGGCAGGCGGCGTCATTCAATCTGCTGCTGCGATCTGGTAGGGTGGTGGGATCGAACCTGTGTCGTTTGACTTCTTTCTTTGCAGATTGCGACCCGAGAATGAATCGAAATGGCAGCAGCGTGATGAATATCTCCATCGACCCCAGCGTGCTGGAGGACAATCAGCGGTAGAAGGGGGGTTGCTTTTAGCGCTCCGCCGATGGCTCTGCTCAGTCATAACGAAACAGTCGAGTCGCAGCCGAGCGTGATGGCAGAGAAACGCGATGTTGAGGAAGTGAGCCGGAGGACTTCTATTGCTCATCCCGTGACACTTCAACCGTTCCAGGATTCTTCGGCGGACGCCTCGCTGGAGCCGGGGGTAGAGGATGACAGGTGCTACTGCGGTCTGGGGTCGTTCCAAGGCCTACTCACCTCAGTCCCGTTGGCCGCGGAGCAAGTGGGATACAAGAATTGCCAGTGAGTCCCAGTGAGAGTGGCGAGTTGGAGGAGGAGGACGGCGGCCGGGATGACGATACCGATGCTGTATGCCAGGGAGGGCTTCTGGTTCGGCCCGAGATTGGTTATTTTATTCAGTCGAATCGCTCTCAGAAACGCACCAGAGATGTGCGATCTGATGGGAAGAAATTCCGGAAGAAAAATAATAGCGGCGAGGAGTCCACACCGGAAGCCAAGCCCAGGTGATCTCGGTGGAATGATTTGTCCCAAGGAATTCTTTCGAGTGATAATAGGAGCGAACGTACAAGACCCTTTGCGACCGTCTACTCATTGAACTCGTGCGAGTTGCATGAAGCTCCGTTGTGGTGTATGAGCCTGTCGCCTGTGATCGACTCTTTCGCGTGGTACTCAACGAACTGAAGTTGTCAGCGTGGCGGTAGGGTGATGATGTTCCTCGCTTGCTCAGTGACCCTAAGAGGAAGAGGCGTGACTCATCGGGTTCTGTTGAGGAGTTGCTGGTATCGGGTCGAATCGACCGGCGAAGCAGCATAGCCAGTTACCAGAGTTTGCCTAAGAATGTCTTCGATAATGAAGGGCCCCTCTTGGTGGGTATACAGAAAGAGCCGGGCTGGTCACTGGACTGATGCTCAGGCACGACCTAGCGGCGGTCATGATAGTGTGTTCGATCTCACCCTCGACCACGATGAAGGCCCTGACGTGTCCCGGATCGATCCTGCCCCAGCCACCGCTGCGTATGAGGTGATAACCTAGGGAGAGTCAGGCCTCGTCTCTCCGCCATGGACGCGTGTAGGAAGGCGCCGATTGACAAGAACTAGGGAGATCATGCTGAATGATAGTCCGATGAGTTATGCTCCTCGTCGTACTGTCACGATCGGGAGGGGTGCTCAACCTCATGGAGATCGGGAGGTCGGCTCAGGAACTCGAGGAAGCCCGGCGAGCCCTGAGTAGCGCCCTCGATAAGGACCTGGAGAGCCAACAGGAGATCAAGCTGCTTCGCAAGCAGTTGGAAACAGCGAGAAAATCCAGCAAGGAAGCTCGGGTATGTTGGTCTCTCTTGCGCTGCGTCCCACTTGCCTCACGATGCTCAGGAGCTGAAGCAGCTGCGCAAGGAGTTCGATAAGGCGAGGGAAGAGTTCGAGAGGTCACAGGCGGAGGCTCGGGAGAAGATCAGGACCTTGCAGCGGGAGTTGGTTCTGGAGCTCGAAGCTAAGGATGATGCGCTGGTAGCGAGCTCGTGTAGCATTCGATGGGGAGCTAACGGGGAACCTGTTCGTCGTGCAATTTTTACGGAACGCTGCGAAGGATCCCGTGTGTCGCTGATCCATCGTGGTCGTGATCCGCCCTCCCAGAATCAAACTGAGGCTCTTGAGGAGAAGCTAGAGGGAAAGCAAGCGGCTGAAGAAGAAGCAGCCTGCACCATCAAGTCCCTCAAGAAGGAGCTCAAACAGAAATCGGAAAGGCTTAGGGCTCTACAGCAGCATCGCGATGATGAGGTCGGTGACGCTGAGAGGGGAATTAACTCAAATTTTTAGGGTTTTACGCAGACAACGGCAGAAGATGGAAAGGTGGCGGCCCTGCAGCAAGAGTTGGAGGAGGCTCAAAGACTGCAGGAGGAAAGTCAGGAAGTAATCAAGTCGCTCCGCAGTGAGCTCGAGAGTGGAGAGGCTCAGATGAGGGAGCTGCGTAAGGAGCTGGAGGAGGTCAAGGTAGGCCCGACGGACGGTTTGTGTCGAGCATTCCTCTGTGCCGCAGGATGGTGCCGATGATAGTACAAGTGCGCTGCGAGCTGAGCTCGAGGCGGCTGAAGAAGCGCGGAACGTCGGCCAAGCGGCCCTTACCAAGCTGGAGGCAGATCTTGCCGATGAGAGAGCGGAGGTTGCGGAGCTTCGAGAGGAACAGGTTAGTGGAACGAAGGAAACCAGTCTCACAGGGACAAGAGGGTGCTTGGTAGTCTGTCGGTTCATTGATTATCGCCTGAAGCGGGCAATGAGAGTGGAACGTTCACGAACTATCTCTACAGCATGGGGACCTGTTATAGGCGATGCGCTCTTTGCTTTCAGGAAGCAGCAGACAGGAGGTGGCAAGAAATTCAGAGCGAAAAGCAGGCGAAGGAGGCAGAGAATGAGGAGCTCAAGCGGACTCTGAAGTCGATGGAGGTAATCACAGGGGTCACGCTCGTCGATCGCTCCTCTTCAACTGTGATGAACCGTCATGGATCCTCGTACGGAGTCATCTTCTCCGTGCCTGTTCAGAAATTGCCGGCGGAACTCGAAGCAGCGAAGGCGCGACGCAACGAGGCAGAGATTGCGGTGAGCTTGTGGCGAGGTCGACTGCGCGAGGGCTGAGTATCAGATGTTCGGATTGGAGTCGGAGATCGATGCTCTGAAGGAACAGCTGGAGGAGAAAGAGAAGGAGATAAAGAAGCGAGTGGAGGCTCAGGCGGAGAAGGAAAGTGCAAATGGTGAGGCGGGACGCTCGGTGGCCATCATACTCACTGAGTCTACGGCAGGGGATGCAGGAAAGCCTCCTCTTCCACCGGCTAACACAGGAAAGCCCTCCTCTGGTGGCAATAGACGGGAGTCTCGGGAAGTGCGTAGCCGACTGAGTCTCGAGATGGACGAGGCGGTTGCCGGACTGCTGGTAAGCCCAGTCCGCTTTTAAGAGCAAGAAGGCGTGTAGACCCGTCTGGATGAATGATATGCTGTTTGTGGGAAAACTGTGGAACACATAACGGAAAAATGCACTATGCAAAAATGAAGACTTTTTAGTAATTAGGCATTGTCTCCGTTACGGACTGTAAATCGGGAGGAACGATCAGCTATTATGCGATCCTCTTCAGCACGTCGTCGCCTGCATCTCCGATGGGGCGCTGAGCTGAGCTTTTTCTTCCCTACAGGGTGCGGCTGGCGCTACGACTGCTGTATCGGAGGAAGAGCAGAGCGTGGACAAGTACAAGAAGATAATAGTAGACCTGCAAGAGAAGGTACTTTAACGGCCGCGAGCTGCCAGCTAGGAGACGCTACGTGGTAGATAAAAGTCCAAGATGGATGGTTGGACGAGTGCGAGTTTGATATCTCCAAGTGGGAGGGTCGCTACAGACACGAGCAGGAGGAGCATGACGAGACTCGGAGGAAATATGGCGAGGTTGCAGAGGCACTGAAGAGAGCAGAGGGGAAGAGGACCGAGCTGAAGGCGGAAGCTCAGAGGCTATTGCTGGACCTTGAGAGGGTGACGGAGGAGAAGCAAGCGCTCGAGCAAGCTGTGAAGGAGCTTGATAAGGCTGGTGAGGCTGTCAAGGACAACACTTAGAGCATCGATCTCATGCCAGTCGCAGCGGAGGCCCAGAAGCCGGAGACGCGAACAACGGCTACTTCCACTAGCATGTCAATGAGGTACCTCACCTTCCCGTCGCGTGGCTGCCGTGCTGCCGAACGTGGGCATGCTGTGCAGCCCGAGACAGGGTTCGATTCTCAGGAGCCTGGTCTCGTACGAACAGCGCTTCGAGGCTATGAAGGCAGAGACTGCTAAGTTGAAGCAAGACGCAGAGGCGCTCGAGGGTGTGTCCCACCAGGCTTCAACGACTCGATCGTTCTATTAGGGAGCAAGCGTGCGCTTGAGTTGAATGCCCAGAAGGCTGAGGAGAAGATCGACTTTATGCGCTCCCAGAAGAAGGAGCTCGAAGGCGCTTTGGGTCTGCTCACTGACAAGCTAACGGTCGTCGACGCGGAGGTGGGCTCCCTGGCTAGATCGGTTGTGCGAGAGGAAGCTCTCGTGTTTGTGATAGAGGACGCGCCTGCTGCATGCGCTCTCTCTTGCCCAAGACGAGCTGAAAGCCCTGAAGACTGGCATTGCAGGGGTCTCTGATTACAATGCAGCTATCAAGGAGGCAATGAGGGGTATGCTACGAACCTCAGTTCAGAGTAATCGGCGCTGGAGTTGCTCCGGCAGATGCTCAACGATCGGCACATCGAAGGGTGAGCACTGTAGATGATGCTGCTGCGGGCTGCAAAAGTGAGGGTCCGTCCCTGATTTTGGAGGGAACTCTCATTGGTAGATACCTCTCGGAGTGACGCTGCTGTGGGCTGCAAAGGTGAGTCTCTCGCCCTGATTTTGGCGGGAACCCTCTTTAGCAGATACATCTCGAGATGATGATGCTGCAAGCAGCAAAGGTGAGTATCAGCCTCTTGGCTTCGGGCGCGAACCTTTAAGGTTTAACCTTATTGTTAGATCCTTCCCGGGAAGATGATGCCGCGGGCCACAGAGGTGAGTATAAGGCCTCGACTTCGGACGCAAGCCTTATGGATAGATACCCCTCGGGATGATGTTGCTGCGACCCGCAAAGGTGAGTGTCAGTCCCTGACTTTGGTCGGAAACCTCCTTGATAGACACTTCCCGGAATGATGCTCCCCCGGGAGCTGTAACTGTGGCAAATACAGGGACCTTCAAGGTGATTGGCGAGAGAGACAAGCATCGGGTGGATCTTTGCTGCTCCAGAGTGCGCACAACTTCTGGGCGGCCAAAGCCAACACTGGGCCGTGGGAGAAGCGCAGGGAGAAGATCCCGAAGAGCACTGAAGTGAGAAGTGGAGCTTGCCCGCTCTTTTCTGCAGTGGTCTTGGCAGCAGCCGGTTCCGGCGAGGACTTTCCCTAGAATCGAGGCAGCGAGTGAAACGCAAGAGAAGCAGGCCCCACAGGCCAGTGCTCTTTCTCCTCTGAGTGTCCGGATGTCCGAGATGGGACCCGTCCGAAGTGATCTCCCAAAAAATGCCTTGCGTGTCTAATTCCCCCGGCCCCCCCAGATATCCCGGAGGAGGTGGATGGTGATAAAGAGAATGCCCCAGCTCAAGCTAATCCGGTTGAAGCCAAGCCCTTATCACGAGCTGAGGTGAGCTCCTCCGACACTGTTCTTGCCGCTTTTTCGTGACGCTATATCGACTCGTTCGCATATCCTTTGATGCTGCCTGTTATGAGCTGCCCGGTCCACATGTTATTCAATCGGTGCCACGGTGGCACTGCAAATCATACCGTAGAGCGACTGCCCTCTTGCAATGGCTAATTCCGACCGCGTGTGGTAGAGGCGATGACTTCGGCTTCCTTAGGTGAAGATCAAACCGCTAAACCCGGGAGAGACTCCTTCAAAGATCGGCAGGCCTCGCCAACCGGCCCTCATGGGCGACGTTAGTCCATCGTCGGCATCAGTGCCTCATCGAGTGGGCCGACATACACGATTGCATCCATCGCACTCCGCTGCTGCGCAGTGGAGCTGTATGCTTCAGATATGTCCCGTCCTCCCGCCAGCTCAGCGGACTGAGCCCCCGTCCCAACAAGCAAAGGTTGAATCTTCGTGAGGCCTCGAGTTTGCCAAGCGGTGCAAGGATCTGAGCTCGTGCTCCCGATTCCAAGATTCCCGAAAGCATTGTTGTTGTCGTCGTTGAAGAGGCACATCTCTTCTGTACAGAAATCTCATGCATGTTATCGAGCGTTATTCAGTAGTTGCGTTGGGACCTTGTCATCTATTATATTGAGGATAGCATTGTGGTGTTTTTGGATCCCAAATTGACGTATCGATCACAGCGAGCTCGAGATCTCTCTCTGGCGAGCCCGCGGTGTCGATGAAAGAACCTCGAGTCAAAATATCTACAGTGGCTCCGTTGAGTCTCTAACTCGATCACCGTAGTCATAACCTCGAAGAAAAATCACTCCTTGAGATGATCCTCCATGATACTCCTTGGGAGAAGCCTTTCGGGATGGGATTCTGGGCACCCCATCGCTGCTTGAGTTTTCGATCGGGATGCTTCTGGTCATTGCGGCAAGCGTCTTTCTAAATTGAGCTTTCTCCTGATGCTTCCTCCCGGACTGAAGGCCCATAGTCGCTGCCTCGCCCTCGACCTGAAGCTGATTGAATGCCTGTGGGATGATGATAGTCCCCAAGGGCCTGAAGATGGACTTTGCCAGATTATGAATGACTATCTTGGCCCATGGTGTTACGAATTTAAGATAGACCAGCTTCGCCTATGATTTCGACGCCATTTTCGAGAGGACTGGTAGAGTTGTTGGTGTAGATGATTACGATCTTCATTATGAGAAGACGCTCACTGTGAGGCCGGTTGTGAATCCGATGCCTCGGAAAGCCGAAGACCCCGAATATCCGGTGAAGTGGCCTTTATTATTTGCTGTTGGTAACCGGCCCATATTCGACTACGACTGTGTTCACGATCGGCTTCTTTGCCTTAACAAAGACATGGAGGAGGAGAAAGTATGCCTGCAAGCTTTCACATTCGGTGATGAAGCTCCAATCGCTCTGGCAGTTAGTGGTTTCCCGAAGGATGCTCGTCTGAGGTGCATGAAATATGTACCTGCCGCTCAAGCGCTGGTGGTCGCGAATGGTGGCCGCACGGCCGTACGCATGTATCGGATCGATATTTCGAACTTGATGGGCGGCTCTATTGAATCGGGACTTCTTGGGGCACTTCAACTGCCTGAGAGAACTGCCCCTGGGCCCTTCCATTTGGAGCCTCGGGTGGCTCTCAATCTCCGTAGCTCTGATCGCCTGCAAGTTGCGGTAGCCTTGCTCACTCCCATCGAATACCGTATCATAGAGTTCAAGCTTGGCAGCGGCGACACGACTTTTGAACGACAGTGGAGCAAAGGTGAGGCTGTGGAAGGAGAGCAGCTTGATGGCTTGTGGATACTCGGACGACGTATGGTTCTCTTGGCTACCGTCGGCCCTCGACAACTACATCATGCTATCGGCAGACGTATACACAGGATTTGCAATCTCGGTGGAATAGACTACATGTCTCAGATCGTCGCCAGTGAGGATGATAGGTTTCATGTCCTGTGGTTGCCCGAAAAATGGACGACAAATGGGATGGACTATGATGATCTCTCCTACACTCTGACCACTTTCCGAATCACTGTTTCAAGGCCAACAACGGGCCCCTCAGTACGGCCTCCGGAGCTCAACCCCAACTATAGACATCCGTTCTTGGGTCGCTCCTCTAGGTGGTGATACGGCATCGACGGCCACCCTTTGGCCTCCTTCCATGCCTGGAAGGCTGGGCGGAATTATCTGAACCCCGTGGGAAATATACCTGTGATTACATGAGACTGGTAGCTATCATTGCGGACCACAGATTTCGAGTTTCAGATTCTTGCCGATTTCATATTCGAATTCTTGAGTTTGTCGGGGTCTTTGGGTTCCGTTGAGTCATTGAAGCCTACTCAGTGAGACCGGTAGTCTCAGACTACAACAAATGATATACATAGACTTCACCTGCCGGGAATGAGCAGTGGTTGTGAAGTTGTTTCCGCTATGTTATTGTTGCTACTGTAAGAGTGGGATGGATGACAGCCGTCCTCATTGTGATGATCCGATGATCGTCCATCGTTTGTAGAAGTGCCGAGGCCCCGATTGTGATGCCAAATTATGTTCAGGACCTGGTTCAAGAGGGCTCATCGGGTGATGTTGTCATCGAACACCGATAGTATCAATGGACGAGATGGTTCCGACTAACACGAGTACATCCGTCCGCAAATTGCGCATTACTATCAGTCCTAGCGCGTGTCAGCAGCTCCTGGTGCTCCCGTGGCATGTTGACTTAGTAGCGATCCACTTGGGGGCTCAAGTCTGGCAAACAATCCGAAGGCCTGGTCAAGGGGTTCTAGAGAACCGTGCAATTTCTCGCTTGGACTACCTGCAGTGTAATGTGCTAGAGTGTCAATCAAAGATGGGAATGGAGAAAGGCGGGCGATTAACGCGCAGCACGAGGATCGTGTTTCCCTGCGGGAAATGCATACATCTCGCGCGCTTGGAAATCCCGTCAAGTGTCAGACCGAATCAATGGGAGTCGCAGTCAAGGTATTAGTTTTCCCTTGTGGGACCAACAGCGGAGAGGTTCGCAGGAATTAGCAGGATGGAATCTTTCGTTGCTCATTCCGGAAGATCGGGTTCCAAACCTCGTTGCTCTTGGCGAATTCCTATTCCTCAGCCCTCTTGAGTCAAGAGTGTAGAGATACTCAAATATCGCGGCCCGGTCTCGAGCCAGTAGAATCCAATGAAATCGACCATAATTGTTTTTGTTGCGGCAGATGAAATTCTTCATCCTTGGTCATCTGGCCCACGCCGCTCTCTGTCGCACGGCTGGTCGCGGGACTGCTATGAAACAGCACTCAGGGCCGACAGCTAACAAAGCGGATGAGGGTCTAAGAGCAGCCGACCTCGAATATAGGCCATGGCAGCCCGGTGATGTCGTGCGCAAACTCGTACCCTACGAGGCCTCTGGTTCTGATCGACTATTTGTTGCGGTGGAGTCGAAGAGTGTACGAGAGCTCAGAGAGGCATCATTGGTGGACCGCACGCGAGTGATGGATGTGCTGTCTTCAGAACGTTGTCAGACGCAACTTCACATTCTTTTATCGTAAGTGAGCGTCCATGGTTGAATTTTCGCCACAGTCGACTGCCGATGGTCGTCCCCTCTATAACATCGAAATCGCTCTCCTGACTCGGCTTTGTATCGCAGCGTGCTGTCAGATGATGGTGATGATTATGACGAAGAGGAGGCTACCCTAGTATACCCATTTCGTCCTGGTAAACGAACAGGAAAGAGAGGAGGGCCAGTCCCCAACTGAGGAACATAATATGCCAATATGAGCCCAGTGGCTACCCGTATTAGCTAACTCCCAGAGACCGATGAGCGTGGAGCGTTGGAGCGTACGATCCTAACGGCTTAACGAATGACTTCAATGCTAGACCACCGTGATAGAACTCGAGAACCCGACCTGGTGGGAAAAAGTAAACGATGATAGGCGTAGAGAAGCGAGTAAGGATCGCTCACGGATCTGGACAAGCGTTCTTAGACACAAGTGAGACCAGATAACTAAGGACGGGAAGGTAAGGACATGGAGCAAGACAAGCGAATCACTAGTAGCGATCGTGATCCCCGCATCTGCTGGGTTGACGGCAGAACTGGCCATGGCTCGGCCCGAGCATATTGCACATGCATGGGCAAAGAGCATGTGAGAGAAGTAGGTTTCGCGACAGAACTTTCGCCGGAGAAAGATTCTGCGGACAGAAGTTTCGTCAAGAGCATGTTACAATTATTCTGTTTCATGGGACGCACAAAAAACGCATCACCCGTTAACCCTCCTAACCATGCCAACGGGTCGTTGGGATAATAGCATAGAGTGATCCTCACTCTTTGAGTGTTCACTCAGTGATGATTCAAGACAAAGGTTTTATCACTGATCATAATCTGAGAGGCGATCCTGTGGGGCAACCTCCTTGGCCTTACCGTTACTTGAGGTCAGCGATTCCAACTCGCTGCTGACTCGGCTGGAATTCGAAGTACTTGCCGACCAAGATAAAATGCGGTAAGGTCCAAGTGCTTCCCTGACACCTTTTGGTGGCGACCGTGCAGAAACCACCGCCTGTATCGCGGGAGTAATACAGACCACTTAGAAGAACAGGGGCGTTGCCTGAGGGGCCCAAGCCGAGCTCTATGGGCGGCAGGTACACGATGTGGTGGCAATCGATTACGCAGGCCCCGAGGACAGGGATGTAGTCACAGTCGACTTTGAATCCAGCAGTAGCTGATGCTTGGTCGGTGATGGCCTTCAGGGTGGCATCAAAATGGTCAGGCGGGATGACCAAGCCTTGTGTCCCAGTGTCTATTAGAGCAGGTTGGTTGATACCAATAGACTTGTGCCCAGTACCAACTTGTAGAGTACCCAGCGTGACTAAGTTCTCCTGCTGGCTCTTGAGCGGGACATAGGTAAAGGGTGCCTTGTATAGCGTGGGATCACCGCCACCGAGTAGAAGCTCTCCTTGAGTTCGAACCGCGTTTGGTACGCTCTTCAGGTAGAGAGCAAAGGTTGTACTTGCTACTGTTCCTTGCAGCTGGTCCATGAGCGAGTGGTAGCCAGGCGTTGCCGCCATACCAAGACCAATGCTGTGAACTGGCGTTAGTACATCAGGAGGTGGATCTTGGGAATTAACAAGCCCAAATGTGATACCGTCAACGTTCTTCCCACCGATTCGAAAAGTCCCACTGTGCGGAAATATATGGACCGTCGTTCCGTCCGAGAAGATAACCGGCGTGATAGGGCCAACCGGACAGTGCGGGCATCCGTAAGCGCCGTTTGGAAGCTGGGAGCTAGCACCCGGGTGGGTCACAGCGTCGTACCACTCTGCCCAAATGAAGATTAGAGCGGATGCTCCAGTGTCGATCTGGGCCCAGATCTGCTGATTATCCACCAAAATGCCACCGAGTAGAGCATAACCGTATGTGGGTATGAAGCTATAGGCAGTATCCATTCTGATTACTTGGCCATGTGCGCCTGAGAATACCCATTGGGTATTCCTTCAGGTGGGGATTTGGGTATTACCCAAATCCCCACCTGAAGGACGAGTGAGAAGATTTCGCGCATGATCAAGAGTTTCAACTGCAATGATTTGCTCCCAGAAGCTCACCCGTAATACGACGCACGGCGTGACAACGGTTGAACTGTGTTAAGACTCTTAACTTAGAGCACTGGTGGCACCAGTCTGGTGCAACGCGCTGTGCCTCGATAACTCAGTACAGCGTGGATATGAGACGCGCCGATCAAGGGAGTAGCAAGACCAGCCTGGAGGAGAGTGATGTAATCATGTGATCTACAGCGTGATGTGCGGGGTAGTAAGCGCTCATGCACGTGAGTGCAAGTACGCGGCATGATGGTAGGGGGATCCGCCGCAGGCGGGACGCCGGTCTCGTTGTTTTTTCTTAGCAATTGCAGCTGGCTATGTAGGCATGTGTATATCATCTCCGTAGGGCCATCATTATTAGCTACTCCTTGGTTCTTGTTTTGCCTCCTTGCCCGTGCGAGGTATACATCATTCGGCGGCCGCCGAAGAGCTAACCTCAGCTAACATGTATATGCGTCAAGCAAGACTTCAGGAGGGTCTTGCGAAGTCTCTGCTGGCCGCATCTCAAGCACGGTAGAGTTTTACGTACTTTGCTTGTTGAAGTGTTTGCAGCGATATGTCCTTCGCGAAGACGTGATGATGTGTTGCAATAACCCCTCGGATCACAACGAACGCGTGGAACGCGGTAACGCGGTAAACGCTAACGATGGAACGCGTCGCCACGTGTTTATCGCGTTACGCTAAGTGTTGAACGCGTTCAACGCACTTCTATCCGCGTATCACGCATCAAACAACATTCAGCGCCATGAAAACAAGACATAGGAGCACATGCGCAGAGGCTCTGCGGCAGAGCTGGGCAGAAGGCTCCAAGGATAGTTTCCGCTTGCGAAATTGTGATCAACTTGAAGTTCGTAAATTATATTCATCATCAGCAAACTGGTGTCGGGCCTGGGGCTTAGTTTCTAACACTCATTCTTGTGCGAATGTATTTTGTATTTTGCTTCTCACGCCTTATATCAGCGCGTGACCGATGGCGGTATGCTCAACAGCTTGGTGTTTTCCGTGCTATGTCCTCTTGAATCATCTACTTCGCGTTGTGTTATGCGTTACGCGTTTACACCAGTCTCTTACACACCATGGGTATAACTTGTACCTGTAGCCGCCTCTGGGATTACGCTGCCACCGTCGTCATCGGCCACCAACGGTATCGACCGGCGGCACGAACACGACCTCGAGTGTATCCGCGTTATCCACAGGCCTTGTGGCACAGGGCCAGTACAGACATGACATGCTTGGTGATATCGCGGCGTGCCGGACCGCTCCATGAGGCTCGTATTCTGGGCAACAGGATCCCTTTTTGAGATCAACTCTGATCACCAGACCTGCGTGAGCCCTCTTGTTTTCCCTCACTTGAGCTGGTGGGTGGCCGTCTCCCCTTGGAACATCAACCTTAAAGATCCTTCAGTTTGCTTGGGGCCACGAGTTGGGCCACCCGAACTGCTTTATAAGCGATGCTGGACTAAGACTTCGACGCTTATCCGTTCACGAGACATGGTAGAGAAGGATGGTGGAAGATGGGCTCCAACTATCGGGAGAGAAGGGGGAATGTACACTGGAGTTTCACCTGTTTAACACGTGAAACAGTCTCACGCGAAGTGTTTTACGCGAAAAACGCGATATGTTGTGTACGTAGTCGTATCACTTCGCGTGATAACGCTGGTGTAAAACGCAATAACGCGTTTAACACTTAAGTCAAAACGCGTTATAACACGTAGTACGCGTGATGGCGTTAGAAAAACGCGTTTTTCACTACACGTGTAGAAATGTGGCGATTTTAACGTGTTATAACGTTATCCCTGTCGGTCTCATATTCGTAGACAAGGCGGTCGGCCGCCAAGGGCGGTCTGTGCCTGTCGTATTCTTGTAAACCTTGACTTCCTTTATGGCCAGCAAACCGGTATAGGCTTGGGTCTGTAATAATCATCGTATTCGTAGATGAAGTATTGGAACACCCATGTTGTTGAGTTGATGGTCAGGGAGAGTGTCTGTCGTCGCAATGACGAGTTTTTGCTGGGAAAAATGGAAGTCTCGGGCATAACACCAGGAGCGTTATGATCACGCGTTTTACACCGAGTGTGTATAACACATTTCGCGTTTCACGCGTTATGTGTGGTATTTCATGCCATAACGCGTTGTGTTATGCGTTATGCGTTAAACACTAGCGTTTTACATAACGGGGGTGAAACTCCACTGTACATGAAACGACAAAGAAGAAAAAAGGAGCCTGGAGAGCGGCATAATTGGCAGTGACTCACTGCCAGTGAGAGCAGTCCGGATGCTCAGCCATTCCTAACTTCAGGACAACTGCTCCTCTTCAGACTGAACACGACGGCAGTCGTTCTTGAGCAGCTCGAGTGGGGATAAGAAGGAGAGCAGAGATCAGCAGCTCTTGTTCGCAACAAGAAGTGTGAGAGACTCGGGAGGAGCAGTAAGTCTTACTGATCTTAGATCAGGTTACGTTAAAGTGACACTGTCTCGCAGCCAACACTAACTTCGTCGTCCCATGATCAGCCCCCGCTGGGATATGGACACACACCGCAATCAATGATGGCTCACCGCAACAGGGATTCGCTTCAATCTACTACTTTCACAGAGCGTCAGTGGAATTCTTGAGTTGTGCGCTTTACTGGCTCCCGTAGTTTCAGAGAATGCGCAGGAGAAATATGCACGAGATAGGCGCTCGTCGCACAGCTCGAAGCGTACATTTCAGGGCCTGACTATCAAACCTGAGTGAGCTCCCCTGTTCCCCCTCGCTCCACGCTGGTGGGTTGCCGTCTTCCAATGAAGCATTGACATTGAGGATCCCTTCTTTTGCTTGGAGTTGGGTCCCCAAACTTATGGTCCTGCGAGTGAACATATCGACGTTATGGTCTGATGTCCTCCATGAGGGATTGCGTAATTGAGCCGTCAAACTTCGACAGAAATGGACGAAGGAATCGCTAGTGAGTTGGCGTATACAGTTGGACGAGGTGTTTGAGGGGGGAAATTGCACACCGGGGTATTCGTACCTATCATTTGTGGAGGAAGGAGCCCGCATAACGCATACGCCTCGAACACTCATTCTCATCATCAGTGACTCTAATTCTCATTTCCATTCCTTAGGTCTGTTGAGATACCTGCACTCCCCTCACGGACGACGGCCTTTTCTGGCGGAAAACTCCTTTGTAACAATTTGTTACCGAGGAGTTACTAACTAGTTGTTATTAACAAACAGGACTTGAGCGATACCCGCTCGAACTCAGACCAGGCCACTCACAGGGCGGTGTATAAGCAGTGCATTTGGCGTATTCTCAAATGTCGTCACGTTGGCTTTACAGTTGAGTGAACCCGACCTTAGTTCACCTCGGTAGATGAGGCTATTCATCTTCGGATGTCTGCCGCCCGTCGCCCTCTGTCGAACGGCTGGTCGAGGGGCTACGATGGAGCAAGAGAGGCCCAACGAGGCAGAAGAGGGCCTCACCGCAGCAGACCTCGAATATAGGCCCTGGCAGCTGGGCGACGCGAGATACGGTCAGCCTTTCGAGTCCCCTGATCCAGATCGACTGTTTGTTGCAGCGGATCCGAAGGCAGCCTCTGGATACGTAGGATCTCGGAGGAGCGTCTTCAGCTCGTCTGAACAACCCCCTCGTCACTTGCTTTCCTCAGAACGTTGTCGGACGTGTGGAGTCGGAGCTACAATTCACAGATGAGAATAAGTAAGGCTGTGAATGGTATCTCTCACAAGCCTCGTGCCCCACCATGTCTCCTCCTGTTTATAGCCCCAAGTTCGCGGCTGCCTTCCCCCATGCAACCATCGCTCATATCTCCTACGTGTGGGTGCACGTGGCTTGGCGAAGCAAGAGGGTGGCCTCGGCCATGCTTCCAAAGGCCCTTGAGGATGTAAGTAAGAGATTCTCGAGAACCGACCAGCCTCCCGCGTGAAACTTTTTCGGGCGTGGCGTCGCTTCCCCACGCCAGTGTGCGCAAACCGTTATTATGCACATTCAGTTCTCAACGTTGCTTCATGTGCGGTTTGGTTGGCACGGTGCGTGTGCACGTCATACGCGAGACCCATCGTCGTTCTCTCTCCCGCAGATACGCTCCTCCTGGCCGGATGCTGTAGCGGTCTACTTGGAAGTAGACCCAACGGATGAAGCCGCTTTGAGGCTCTACCTGCGATGCAACTTCAAGTTCTTCTATCGTAAGTGGACGTCCATAGTTTGAATTTCGCCATCGTCGACTGCCGATGGTCGTCCCCTCTATAACATCGAAATCGCTCTCTCTGACTCGGCTTTGTATCGCAGCGTACTGTCAGATGATGATGATGATTATGACGAAGAGAAGGCCACTCTACTCTACCAATTTCGTCCTCACGGGACTCAGTGATCACGTCTACTGCATGAACAGTCGGGGGCTTTACTCTGACCGACTTTGCTCTGAGTATGTCTTCACTCTTTCGAGCGTTGAATTGTGGTAAATTCGCCTTGGAGGGTACGATAACTGTGCGACGGTACTTGCTGAAGCACAGCGAGATCACTAGTTCGATTTCCAGCGAGCAAACGCTTATTGTTGCCCCTCAACCCTGCAGGTCCTGAGCCGCTGCGCTCCATGCGTTTGTTCCATCGCTTGATCTTATGCTGGCAATACTCGGCCCTATTTTCGGCGAAAATAAGCGCTTCTAGCAACGTGGAAGCGAAAGTACTGAATGAATGCTGGAAATGCTGGAAATGAAAAACAGCGAGCGAATTGTCGACTAGTGCGAAGATTGTATTTCCATGCGGAATAAGCATAGATATCGCGCGCTTCGTGATTCCCACCAAGTATCAGGCCCAATGAATAAGAGTCGGAGCCAAGGCAGCAGCATTCTCCTGTGAGTTCAACAGTGGCCAAAGTCCGCTCTCAGGGCTGCGTCCTTCGCTTCACCCATCGCGTAGCGTCCTCAGTCGCATAGTCATAGACAGTGGTCCAGCAATGAATTATTCCCATAATTCGGCTCCCGGGAAGCGAACGCATCGACCGATGATTCTCATCATCACTCCCCTCTTCTTGCTCTTGGTACATCCCTATTCCTCAGGCTGAGGACCTCAGCTCTCTCGGCTCAAGGGTTTCGAGATACTCAAACATTGCGCGGTTGTTAGCTTTATCTAGTCGGACACTCCCTCGTAGCAGCCTGGTCTTAGGCGACTTTGGTTTTACCTCGAACTCAAACTGAGTAATGATTAGGCAGTGTTTAAACAGGATGGGCAGTGCAATTGAGACATCTTCGAGTGTTGCCAGAGTGACTGTAGAGCTGAGTGGAACCGACCTAAGTTTACCTTCCTCCGGCAGATGAGACTCTTCATTCTCGGTCATCTGGCGCACGTTGTCCTCTGTCGAACGGCTGGCCTCTGTCATGCGTTTGTTCCATCGCTTGACCTTATGCTGGCAATACTGGGTTCTATTTTTGGCTTTCGCTCCGGAAAATTAGAGTGAGAATATTCAACTTTAATATAAGCGTGCTTTGCTACGTTTCGCCGGCACTTAGGAGAACTGTTCTTCTCTCAAGTTCCCCTGTGTGACAACAGTGGACCAGTCTCGCGGGAGCTCGGGGCATCCTGATTCCTCGCCCGTGTTTGTCCCAGCTGCAATACGGGCAAGCTGTCCAAACTTGAGCTCAGTTGCTGTTGTTGTCTGACGGTTACACACGCGGCCGTCGTTGTTGTCTGCCTGGCCAACTGCATACTGGCATCAGCGTCGAGTGGGGGTTCCCTGCTGAAGAAATTACAAGGGCGGAGTATCCGACGGACTGTCAATGCCTCCGAGCTGGAGTATAGACCTTGGAAGGCTGGCGACATGAGAAGCGGCAACGTCTTGCGGCCGGTCGAGTCTGGTCGAATGTTTGTTGCGGTGGACCCCAAGGCGGAGAAGGGCCATGTAGGGTTCACTAGAGTGGCCTTTAGTGGTGACTGCTTCCCCGAAGTCCCGTCTCTGTCCTTTCAGGAAGTTCTAGGTGTCGTCGAGTCCGAGCTCGGCGATCCCAATCGGTCCATCCGCAAGGGCATCGAATCAATCCTGTAAGACAACCAAGATGATTCGGGTCTCTCGTGTATGTGGGTCGGATGTAGTTGCTCATTTCAGACCCGGCTTGCTGGAAGATGGTACTCTAATCCGGATACCGTTCGTGAGGGTGCACTCCAGATTCCAGAACAGGGGTATAGCCTCGGCAATGCTCCCTAAGGCCCTTGAGGACGTAAATATATAGAACGGCATGGAAACACAAGTTGATCCACTGCAGATACGGCAGGTGTGGCCGAATGTCATCGCGGCTTACCTGGAAGTTGAACCTACGAACCAAGTGGCTATGAAGCTCTACACCAAAGCGGGCTTCACACTCGTTCCCCGTAAGTCGGTTGTCGCCTGCAGATTCGTAGCGTACTCCTCTCGCTGTATAGTTTCGTGAGATGGCGCTGGATTTTCAAATCACTTTCAGGTAGTCGGGGCGACAAAATTATGCTTTATAAATACCCTCCCCGTTGAGCTCATACGTAGGGCCGGACGAGGATGTTCATGCAGAGCCTTTGCTGTTGTTTGTTCTGGACAAGTGTCAAGTCGACTTCACGTGTTGTATTATGACCTAACCCGTCGGGTAACCATTGGTCAGCTCGAAAAGGGAACCGTGTTTCCATGACCACCGACATAGCAGCGGAAGTGGCTGAACTTACTCAAGAAGAAGTTGAAGACTTGAAAGCACAACGGGCCGAAGAAGTCGCATCGCATGTGGGCAGGCCATTAATTGCTGTCCTCGTTACGGCGATGGCGCGGCAAGATGCGGAACGCGCAATCCTTCATGATTTTGCGGTCCTTCCTGTCTGCTAGCCATCCCTTCTGAATTTCTCCCCAAGTGGATCTCTCACTCGTAGATAGTCGAGCTTATCATCGATGGTGGCGGCCAAATCCTCTACAAGCATCATCTCGATCGCCTCTCCATCAAGTATGCCGCTGAGAAGGCAGCGGCTGTAGGAAGTCCCCGAAGAGTAAAGAGTGTTGTGGTCATGCATCGTCCCTCAGGCTCTCTTGGCTGACGTGGATCTGTGTTTCATGCCTGTTGACCCGGGCGATGAGCTGATGAGAGAGGAACTCGGGAAGATCGGAGGTGAGAACCCTTCTAGCGCTCCTGTTAAGAGATTGGCCGATTGAGAACATGGCACCCGCTTTTCCCGTCTTGGATCCAGTAATTGATCTCCTGTCTTCGCATCAGCAAGAGTGTAGCTTTCAGCCTGGCTTCTTATGGGAGCAACACGATCAGCGATGTAACAATGCAGGGCCCGTGATAATCCTGCGTCAGGCGATCTCCCACTGGATGACGATGTTTGGAACTGCATGGCCACGCCGCCTCCCATAGACAGCTGGGCTAAGTTTGCGATTCCCGTGCGGATGGTTGAAACTCTAGAAGGTGCTGTGTCCTCCGCGAATGCTGTCGCTGATCAAAAAATTGGAGCTGGAAAGCAGCTGTCTGTCAAGTGATAATGCATTCGCCGATTGCGTTTGCTCATAGCGTAGAATCTTAGGTCCAAGCTGGCAGATGGTGCGAGTGACGGTGAGTGTGGGATTCCTGATTTCTAGCGGCCCAGTTGTGCCTTAGGCACATCAGCACACGGGGAGACCGTTGATCCGCGGGTGGTGCATTTGGACGTCCCGCAGGTTGAACAGGACGACGAAGAGGACAGGTATAGGGAGCTCAAAGAGAGGGAGGCGAAGCAGAAGGCTGCTGGCGCAGAGGTAGGTGCAACTCGATGTAGGATGAGTACACGAGACCGAGCACGGTGCAGCCTGTCGTCGCGCGTGAACAGCTCGCCTGAGCCGATATTCATGGCAGGTCCCATCAGATGTGATGAAAACAGAAGAGGGGAAGGCCGTTCAAGGACACGCCATGGAGTCTGGATAGGTGCCGGCATGTGTTACGCCATCCGAAGGTGACTTCGTCGTACTTTACAGGGAGAGGGCCCCGAGAAGATTCTGATGTCTCGCGGGGAGTATGCGAAGGCAAAGTGTGACCTCTTGATGATCATGAACCGTGATTGTAAATTTTCTACCTCCTCGCTGAGGGTTTTGTTATTACTATCGGGTACTCCCCGGTTCATCATAGCTCGACTGAAGGTCTACCCTTGCACCGCAATTGGTGTTCAGCTTCACGCTTGTCGTTCTTCGGGCGAACTTCGGAACGCAGTACACAACTCAAGCCCACTCGCGGACGATCTCATCGGAACAGAATCGGACACGGATGCTGCTGCAGCGTGCATTCGTCTCTCAAGAACACAGCGCAGGTCAGCCAAGGTCACGAAGATGATGCTATTCGAGAAGTCGATCCATGATAAAGATGAGACTCCGGTCGATTGGTGTTGCGCGGTTCTCATCTTGCAACCTTACTACATCTTGGACTTCCGCAATTTTGCTCAGAGCCCTGAAGGCCGGCGGGCAGTGAATCAGAGAATCAGCGGGTTAGTGCGTTGAATCAGGGTGATGGAATTTACCAAGCTTGACCCCATTCCTCGCCCAGTTGCAGCGAAGGCTGCCAAGACCGAGGATGAAGCCTTCTACAAGAAGTACAAGCACGCTCTCAAGGCCAAGAGTACGACACAACAGCGGGTGGAGATTTTCTTGATTCTGCTGATACAGGCACCAGCGGCTCTAGTGTCACTAGTGTTGCCTATAACCCTGTTAACAAGAGACAGGTGGTGGTCACCCACGGCACGCGGGTGGAGCTCCTCACCTTGCCGATCGCCCATAAACCGGCGGCGAAGAGTTATACTGCGGATATGCTGTGGTCGAAGCACAAGGACTTCACGACGTGCGTTGCATTCCGAAATGACGGCAAGCTCATAGCGGCTGGAGATGGGTCGGGCAGGGTAATAGGCGGGAGAATGGGGGGAGTATCTTTGGGTATCTTTCAACCTCGTGGTTAGATAAACGTATACGACCTCACAGCAACGAGGAATATTCTTCGGCGGTTCAGAGGGGGTCATGAAGGGGCTGTCAACTCTGTGTGTTTTGCCTCTCATGATCGTACGCTCGTCTATAGCGCAGGAAAGGACGGCAAAGGTAGCGTGAATGGCTATACCAACTTTTCCCCAAATCATGGCTGTGACAGTCATTCAATGGTCGTTGTCATCGGATACAAGAACAGCTTCTGAAGGAGGGGCCGTCGTCGGAAAGCACAACGATTCCGTCCAAGTCGTCTTTGCCACTACTGCTGGCTCAATTATAACAGCAGGTGAACGAACGCCCCCTCACAGCCACCTATCACAACCGTATTAGGTTATGACGGTTTCGTCCATGTGTGGAGGCCCCTCGACCCTGAGGAGGAGCCGGACGTGGATATGGGCGCAGACGAAGAGGAGAGCCCCGAGCCAGTAGGGCCTTCGAGTTCTCTTGGTTTTGCAAGTACCCCATCTTGTAGGTCAGCAGCTACTCCCACGGGAGCCCCATTGATGCAGCCTGTCTGTCGCGTAACCAGACGCTGTTGTATGTCGCTGGGGGAGGCTTCGTCTCCACTATCGATCTCATCGCTGGCAAAATCGTGCAGAAGGTAGTCGAAGGAGGTGAGGCGTGGCGCATGACGTACGTGTGTGTTGCAGAGCCCCCTTCGGCACAGCAAAGCGGTGACGGGTATGTGCGTGAACGCTAAGGGAGATGTAGTCACCGGTAGCTTGGACGGTACTGTAAAGGTGTGGGACACAGCGGGGATAGCTGATGAAGAGGAGGCCTCGGAGAGCAAGGGCTGGAAGCTTCTCTATACGTAAGGAGGAACACAGCTCGCGAGTGCATGTGTATGGTCTGCATGGTGCCTTATGGGAGCGAGAAGTGGCGAGGGAGTGGTATGTGTCGCTCACATAGGTACAAATATCAAGGTCACGGCGTTACAGATGTTGCGTGGTCGGGTGGCCAGGGCCTGTCCATGGTCGTCTGTCTTGACGATGGATCCCTGATCTCGCGCCGTAGACGGCCTCGGGATGGTGAAGTGGATGATGCGGAGGGTAGTAGCATGGGGCATGCTTGGGCGCTCGGAAACGGCCACGGGCTGCAGGGATGTCGTGCATTCACTGAGACATACCTCAGTGTATATTTTCGTAGCTTATGTGCTGTCCATCTTCTCAGGTTCAAGCCTTCTACGACCCATGCGGGCAGTAGGGTCAGTGGGAGTCTCCCCATCCGGTGGTGTACAGTATTTCACGCAAACAGCTAAAGTGAGGCACTCTCACTTGGAGGTCTTATTGAGGAGATTCGAGTAATACTGAGGAGCGGTCGGACGGGGGAACTCGTGGTCGTTGGCGAATGTCTTTGAGCCCTGGGATCCACTTCCTTGTTCGTAACGAGGAGTATGAGGGCAGGTTGCTGTGATAGTTTGTGTCGTCCAAAGGCTGAGGTATTCATGACCACTCCCTTACAGCCAGATTAATGTTTTAGTCGATTATGGCCGGCTTGTCTTCTTGCTGTGCTCAGGTATCCTAAGCTCCTGGATGCTGTAGTAGAGAGCACTACCCCGAAGATCATAGGAGCCTCGGTCCTTGATGAGCTGAGGCAACGAGGAGCATTGACGGGTGCCACACGTAATCGATAGGTCCCTGGTTCGATTACTAGTCCGTACAACGACGCTTTTCAAGGTAATCGTACGGACGAGGAGTGCTCCAAGATAGTGGATTACCTTGCGAAGCTGATGGGCAGTTGGGATGGCCCCCGATTGGTATCTTTGGTTGCTAGTGTACTGGAGGCACTCACGGCTACCAATCAGAAAGTAGTACTAGGCAGGATGGCCAAGGATGGGCTCTCAGTATCTCCCTTCTGGGGCGTGAAGAGCATTCCTCCGAACTTTGCAGGGCTTGGGATGTGTTCAGCATAGACAATAGCACCACAGTAGCAGCTGTAGTGGACGCATCGACTTTTTCACTAACCGCCTCAGGGAAGAAGACTGTGCATGGATTATTAAACCGTTGCAACTCACTGCCCCTACACGCGTTTCCCGAAGAACACGACAATCTTGAAACTTTCTAACGTTATTTTTAGGGTATCCCATGAGCACTTGAATTTCTTACCGAATAGTGCATCACCGCGCTTTGGATGATTTCCTCCGTCCTTAGGTGTTCGCTAGTCCCAGTGGTAAGCTGGTGAAGGCGCTGAATCATCTCAACTCTAGTATCGCGGCCGAGATCCTCACCCAGCAGAAGATACTGCCTTGTGTGGGCCTACTGGAGATGTTCGATCAACAGCTTTGAAGACCTCTTCTTCTTCCATCACCCTACCACTACGTCATCGTTTCTTTGAGGTGTTATACTAATATACGGTATACTACTTCAACGACTATTCATCAGCTAGCTTTGTGTTGGAGTAACGACCGATAGGGAGACGGCAAGAGGAAGAAAGCAATCGACCTTTTCCCTTGGGAAGTCCGATGCGCATGTAAATGAGTCGCAGTGATGGCGCTGTTCTCGATAGTCGCGAGGTTCCTGACTGATCGCGCATGCGGCCGTCGGATGAAGAGAACTCATCACCTTCGAAGGAGCAGTTCCTTGAATCAGATGCTGTCGTTGTCGTCACACAGCCTCCCCACCATCAGTATCCTCCCGTCGAAGGGTAGCCAAGTCCAGACCCGCAATGTTCGGATACAAAGCACTCCTTACAATGTACGGACGATGGGGCTCTGCACCTCTGTCGAGGACCGACGGTAGTCGCGACCCTCCCTTCTTCACGCTTGCACTGATAGTTGAAGCGTGGTCGTCCGGATAGAATAATTCATCGGCGGGTATTGGAGCCCATCAAAATTTTGGCAGGGGCTTTCTGGTCTTCTTTCAGGTACGGAACGTTCGAGTACAAGTACGTAATACTCATCACTTTTCGGTAAGATTCTCCATTTGCAAGAGCGAGGGCCTCCCTATGCAGGCCGTGGATCTGGTCTGAGTGGACAGTATTGAATGATGGACAACTCTGTTATTCCCCTCTTCCCCGCTGTTTTTCCCTGGAATCGCAGAAGATAAGCTCCTCCATCTTATCAGGCGCAAGTTTCTGAAGTTGACCTGCTACCCCAGGGAGCCGTCTGCCCCCCAGAGGAGAGGATATTGGACTTCCTTGGGTGAGTTTCATGGCGCGCGACGGAGCTCACCAAGTCTGTCTCAGGCGAGTCGTACCGCTGATGCTAGAAGAGTTGGATCGTGCCTCATCCGCTGATGGGTTGGAGTCCCCGGTAGCATCTTCCGTCCGCGTAAAGTCTTTGCTGTGCGCATTTTGAGAGTTGGGCAGGCGGATTCCTTCTCGACGGGAGGCGTACCTGAGCTGGACTATGGGAAAGAGTCTGTAGAAGTAGCCAGGCGGTTCAGCAACAGTATATCGAGGGAAGCCGTGGCTGGAGAGGGCGATGTCAAATGTGAGTGACGACGACCTTGTTCAACGTTGAGGGCAATCAGAGCCCGAGGGGTTCAGCTAGGGCGGAACCGTCATTAGTGAGGGGGATGGCGGCATTGGGGTGTCCTGTTATCTGCTGCGTGTCGCTGACGCGTCCTCAGGCACTTGTGTGTGTTGGTCGGGTAATGGCTTGATTCTGGCTGGAGGAATTGGTCAACCGAACCAGCACGGTTGGGGGTCTGGAAGGGATACAGTAATCGATCGGCGGAGCGAAGCAGTGGTTGAACTTATGTTCAGCATCATGTTGTGGTGTGGCGGCCCTTTCGGCACGATGTAGCGGACGAATCAACACCACTGGGAGCAGCATTGGGGCCTTCAAGAGAGTTGGAGATATTCGGCAGTGTAGCATACTGGGGCTGACTTTCTTATTGAAGCATACATCCTCACCAACAGCAGACCTGCGCCACTCTGAGGGTCCGCTGTAGATGTGATCGAGCGAATCTCGAACCCTTTCATCATGGCGAGCAATGACACTTTCATTAGAGTGAGCAACCGACAGCTGCAGTACGGCTCACGAGCTCGTTTCACTGCGGGGCTACTGCAGTTGTTAAAATCTCTTCCGGAGCATCTTATGGCGATGGGTATGGCCACCTATCAGGCGACCTCAGTAGCGTTCCATCCGCGCCGACCCTCTGTGGTGGCTGCTGGTACTAACTATGGGCAGATATACGTGTGGGACCTGGACCGGTAGTAGTACGTCGTGTGAAGAATACTTGTTCCCTTGGTCGGGGCTATTAGGTGCGGCGATGGCAGGCGAGACCAGCAGGGGGAGAGAGGGAATACCGACGCCATTTCGGATGCTTTGGTAAATCTGCAAAGTTTTGTTTTGCCGTCTGCAGCTATTGAAAAGCTCCCGAAAAAAGTCAGAGTCCCGTGCCGCAGATGGCCGACGATGATAGAGAATTGTTCAGTTCCCGTGTGCAGTGATGCTTAACTTACTGATTCGTATAGCCGGGGGCTGACCGTGGTTTTAGGTTTTCCGCACCATTGCTGACCAGCAGTACGGTCATGGGGAGGGGGTCTACAGTCTACAGTGGCTCCCTCGCGGTCTAGACGCCCCGGGGTAGTACTCTTCCTGGCTTGGGCCGGTGTGACACCGGCATCGTACTAGCTGGGCCATGAATAGGGAGAGGTCTGCTCTCGCAGGATATCAGACTCGGAGATGCTCCTCTGTGCGTCGAGTACGGACGGCAAGTGCCTGCTATGGGACCCTTTCATCCGGGAAACTGGTCTTTCTCGGCCTACACCTCCCACAGGGTTTACGATACCGAGGAAAAAGGCGAACAAGTGGCTGAATCGCGACAGCATGTTAGAAGGTAGGACGGTCAGGTGAGGGCTGGAGGTGTTGTGAACGCGCTCACTATGGCGGTGTGGATAGGATCAGGGGTTAGAGAGCCGTCGGTTTTCAGGATGCCGCAGCATGGGCGCACCTGTTGCTGATAATGCAGCTGTGACGCATTGTATCCTTGGTGGAGAGGCTGGGAGTGTGGCCAGTAGGTGTCGGGTGCCGGGATCGAACCTGGGACCGCTGCTGCAGGGATCCCTTTGAGGGTGAGTGACGTGCTCGCCGGAGAGCAGTTGCATATAAGCTCAACGTAAGAGTCCCTGTTCAGGATCATCCTGATACTGCCAGTTAGGTGTACGTGGAAGGGCGATGCTCTGAGTGTATTGCGAGGGGTGCCAGAGGAGGCTCAACAGAAGCTGATCATGCATGTCGAGGCTTACTGTGCGGTGCAAGGCATCAACCAAGTCACGACGGAGATCCTCTACGGGTGGGTTCAACTCACTCGGCTGCTACTTTGACTAATAGGGCGAGTCTGCCGTTGGGGGAGGGGGTGTACTGGGGCAGGGAGTCTCTCGCGCGAGAAAGCGCCGATGCTGTGGAGACGGTTGAGTGGAGACGCTAAGGCGAATCTGACTGATTGTTCATGTCATTTATAACGGAGGATAGTGTCGGACGAGGAATCGTGGAAAGGTCTCATCTTGAACGTGATGCCCACCCGTGCGGAGTGGAAACCCGCCATTATTGAGAAGTAGGTTCTTTCAGGTCCCAGCCACCATGCTCTCTCGTCTATCCACCGCCAGGAAAGTCGGCCACTTGTCAAGGCCACACACCATCTACGCCCGTCACGACAGTAGCATTCTCACCATTCATATCGAGGGCCTACGCTACTGGGGGAGCTGACGGCAAGGTTATGATCTTTAACGTGGGTACGGTAGCCGGCTCAGTCATGGACTCCCTGCGATCTACACTGAGGTCTTCCTTCTCTTCGTCAGTCGCTGATGCGTACCTTAGGGCGTGGTCGGCACGGCGGTGTTGACTCTATGGCCGTCCATCGAGGCATCGGCAGAGGACAGCCCAGCCGTCACTGCACTCAGCTGGTCCCGCAGCCGTCCCGCGGTTCTTGGGGTAGCTCTCGTCACCAGTCGTAGTGGCACTGGTGGGGTGGTCTTCTATGACCTCTCGAGACCCGGTCCTCGCGTACCGATGGTGAGCATAGCGATGGATGGAGGCTGCGTAGCGTTGTCGAGTAACCCGACACAAAGGCAGCTGTGGGCGGCTGTTAGTGGTAAAGGGGAAGCCCAGATGCTCCGAGTTGGATTCGGGTAATAGACCACGCGTTGCTCCATCATCATGCCTTTCCTGTAGATTGAGCGATCGTCTAACAGGCGAAGAGAGCGTCCTGAAGAGGCTCCTGGAAGCGCCGCTGTCGAGCAGGCTCCGATGACACCGCATGTCACGTCGTTCGTCATGTGCACTATGGCTGTTGTGTTATGGTCCTCGTGGAAGTGGCTGTCGCGATATTTGGTACGGAAATTGGCGGAGCCAGTCCCTCGTTGGGGATCTCCTTACCACCAGCGAAGGTGTTCCCGGTACTCAGTCCTTTTCGAGTGTTACTCGCATGCCTCTATCGTCAACGTCGTGGAAGCGGACAGCACCGTTTCATCCGGATGTGGTGGAGGCAGACTTGGTGCATCAAGAGAGATTGGCTGTTGGTAGTAGAGCTGAAGGCTGCTGCTTCCCTGCTTAAATTGTGCTTGCTGAGAGTCATGCTAGTGAATGTTAATGAATGTGGTTTGCGGAGTTTCATATCGGGTCTGGGAGATCGTGTAGCGAGAACTTCCAGTTTGGTCGAGCACTCCCCGATCATCACTTTTGCTGATGAGGTTGTCAGTAGGGACCGTGATAGTGCCCGAAGAGCCTCTCTTCATAGCTGGGGCAGGGATAGTCTCTAGAATAGACAATAGCATTATTGCTATCGGGCATCGGCAGCGGCAGTAGCACGCCGTCAACAGCAGCCAAGCCCCCGCCACCTCACCGTACACTTCCAACTTCCATCGTGTGGCTGAAGATGCTTTCGGAACTATAGATGTTATCAGTCATTGGCCAACGTTATATCAATAGTATTATACCTCTTTGATAAATACGTATTCTTTTTATGTGAATATTGTGATAACCCTAGTTATACTCCACCACAAGATGGGAGTGTGAACAAATACTGGGTAGTACAAATGGATACAGTCGTGATTGTCTGATCGCTGTAGGTATGTATGAGTTCGATGAGGCGACTGGTGCTCGAGAAGGAGGTCTGATGATTCTCGACTCCGCCGATGGCACGGTCTTGTCGGAGATGACGGGAACAGATTGCACTGGTGTACGCCTCTTTACGCAGAGGCGCTCCTCCGTGACCTTACCCTAGGTACTGGACGTACGGTGGACAGGCTCAACGTCGCTAGCAGCCTGTACCGCAGAAGGAGGGCTCGAGTTGTAAGAGTGGGCATTTGTGGTCAACGTGTGCACGCGTGCAGAGTAACGCATACCACTCCTCGTTGTAATCAGTTTTACCGTAGCGAAGGATGGACGGAAGGTCGAGTGCACCTCGAAGATTCCGGTGTTCGACGGTGAAGGCCCCAAGGCTGTGGCTATCGGGCTGGACGTCTCCGAAGGTAGTCACGTTGAGGCCCCATTCTTCGTCGGTTCATTCGACCAGCTTCATCTCCGATGTACTTCGGTAACTCTAAATCGGAATACTGTGGAAAACCATTCAATATTCGGCGCCGGAAAGTGCCCGAGAAAATCTCATTAACCGAAACTTTAAATTGAAAAAAAGAGAAAAACGCCACTCGTCGAACGATATCTGCTAGTTCCGGCCCGATTCAGAGATTCCGTGGGGTCAATTACGTTCTACCGATGTCGATCCAAATTCCTGCTCGGCCTCGTTGAGCCGCTTCCGAATCGCTAGGGTCTAGCTCCCTTGCCAGAGTGAGCTGGTCTGATTAACTCACTTCTGCTAAGAGTTGAGGGTGAGGTGGGATAATCGGTAGTGTGAGGTGTGGTACGAAGGAGGGACGTTCTATCACACCGTGCGATGATTGGTCTCATGTAGAGAACTTGTTGTCGCAGGTGGCCGTAGGATAGCATCCATGGCGACAGGAGGAGAGGTGGCACTGGTGGACGGCTGTAAGGGGAAGGTGCTGCATAGTTGGCAAGCTCATGACCCTAAGATGGAGTCTTGGACCTGTAGGCTGATAGTGGGCTGAAGCAGCCTGCTCTCGTTATCCCGTCGATCAGGTTGCATGTCCCCCGACGGAAGCTTGCTAGCCACTGGTGGCGATGACTGTCGCATGAAGCTGTGGGATGTGAGGACACCAAACACCGACAGACCGGTACTGTGGGGGTTCAATCTGACCAGTGGCACGCAGGTGCCTCCTGAATCGTCGCTCTTCATCCACCTTGACCTACATATTCTCACTGTGCTGTTCACGCTCTAGGTGCTGTCAGACCGTCGAGAACATGAGGCTGGTATCACCGCCTACTTGTTCGTTGAAGACGGGCGCAGGATACTCACCGGCAGCTACGATGAAAACGTGATAAGGGAAGAGTGCGGTATCATGACTCTTTCTATAGTCACTAACTATTCTGCTTCAAGACCGTCATTCGGTCAGCATATCGATCTTCTAGTCGGTGACGTGACTTTGCCGCCCACCACGCCCTGTGCTCCTCCGTTTGGGCCTACGATTCTCGTCCGTAGGTGCGCGTCTGGGACCTGAGGTACGGTATAGCCGACTCCGCGTGTGATGCCACTGCCATGCAATGCGTAGTGAGGCAAGCAGCGGTACGCGGGGCTCGGGCCGGGTTTATGGCGCACACTAACGTCTTCAGATCGGCGGTGTTTGGAGGATGAAGCGTTCCCTCACTGGGAAGGACCTCCTCATTGCTGGCTGCTATGGTGGCTGCGAGGTCTGGCGTCTCGAGGACCTGCTGGAGGGGAGAGAGGCTGAACGAATTGGAGAGTAGGCAACCACGCTAGCTGTCGAGGCTCGGCGTTGGCATGGTCTGGTGTCAGGTACACTGGTCATGACAGTATGGCATACGGCATCACCTCTGCTTCCAGGGATGGTGGTGTAGTCAGCTGCTCCTTCTACGATAATGCTGTGCACCGTTGGAGATACTCGATAGATGAGTAGAGCTTTCCCGATTCACTACGTTGCCTTATGGCCAGTGATTTGCCATCTAATTCCGCCCTACGTGACGAAGCGGTCGCTGGTGTTCAGTTCTGGTGGTATCATGCCCGGCAGCGCGTAGGGGTTCCTCTGAAAGACCGGTCGCCACGAGCTCCTCTCAAGTGCGCCTCTTCTCGGCCAAAGACGGGTTTTCCGTTGCTGTGTGGAGCTCGCAGTAGTGGCATCCCGCGTATTTGACGGCAAGAGTGGGGAAACAGTTGACTTTTGATGGCCTCGTTCTCCTGGCCGACTGTGTTGCTCCTTTTGCGAATCTACGAAATCTAACTCGACGGAGCGATCACAGTGATGTCATCTTTGGGACGAAAGACTGCTTGGAATGATGACGATGATGAGGAGGAGGAAGAAGGAGAGGAGGAAGAGAGCAACAACCTGTCCTCCTCTAGCGGCCCTGTGTAGGTGGAACTCTGACCTGTTTCGGCATGGGTCATCCGTTTTGACCGTTATCGATTTCCAGGTCGCCACCACGAATCACCGGCGTTGTGATCCGGTCTCGAAGCTCCTCGACTGCCGGGGCTGGTCAGGCTATGAGGAGCACGCGCATTGGCAGCATTCTGGAACTGCCCTTCGAGATGTTGCAGGGCCCTCTGTCGTAAGTCCCTCTTCTATGGTCGATTTGGTGATGTTATGGTATGATGTGCTCAACCTACCTATTCTGACAGACAGATCTTCTCTCCGATGAGTCGGTCGTGTTGTAGGAAGATCTCTGTAGTTGGTATGTCGGCGGCTAGGCAGGGGGTCTACAACGCGCCGTGATCATCGAGGGCTCGGTAGAATCTGCGCGGTCAGGTTCCTCGACATTCCCTCTCTGGAGAAAGTCAGCACAGTGTGCACGGCCTTCTATTCAGCGTCGAGGCAGAGTTCAGTGTGGATGCGGTATTCGAGTACGATTCGTGAAAGGAGTGGTGTAAGGCATCGTGTCATCCTCGTCAGAGACTGAGGACCCAATCGAGGGTCGTCAGTTGTGCATGTATCGCAGTGGTGTCCGCTTTGATGGCATCTACATATCGAAGTGTCAGTACACGAGGCGCATCCAGGAAGGAGCTTCCTTGACCGACAATCGGAGGCGGTTAGTCGTTACCTATTACCGGTTATTGAGGTACTGCGTCGCGCATCATCATCACGGGTATGGAGGATCAGCTAGGGGCTCCTCAGGTTCCTTCCTTCTGGCAAACTGCTTATGCTCCGTTGTGAGCCCGACCAGATCCCTACTCTCTCTCAACTTCAATCGAAGCATTCAAATTCGTAAGGAGAGCGCTTGGTTCTCTGTCCTTGGGTTCCCGCGCCCCATCGAGCTGTGTGGCTGACTGTGTGGCAGTGTGTCAGAAAGCGACTCGTCGACTCGAGTGGCTCCAACTACGGTGACATCATTTCCTAATAGTGTTTCCTGGTGCTTAGAGGCCTACCGGACGCCGTGGTGAGGAACTTGGAGATAGCAAGGGCAGCGAATAAGCCTGTGAAGGCCGCCATAGACGTAGGCCAGGTCGTCCCCTGGGCTAGCGTCAGGGCCCATCGTCCAGCATGAGAATAGTTCCGCTTCTGTGAGCAGTTGCTGCGTGACTATGACCCTGATCGTGGATTCATCGGAGTGACCTTGAGTAAGCAGCAGAAGATCATCGAGAGTGTCGCGGAGTGCAAGTGGAATTACCCTGACGGCGATAAGGTGAGCTGCGGCAGGCTACTGCGTCGCCCCTGTTCAGCATGGTTTGACCGTACATCAGCAATCAGGCGAAAGATCGCGGGCTCTCGGACTCTTTGCGACAGGCCCGGAAAGAAAGTCGCTTCCGGGATTTTCACTACCCTAGTCACTGTGCGGTTCCTGCCTTCAGACCGTGGTGGAGTTCTCGTTTACTGATGGTGATGAGCGATGGGCCGGTGCATTGGGTGTAGAATCAGCTAAGACGAGGCCGGGGTACAGACTTAAATGGCAAAGGTATGCTACCTCACTGCCCTGCCCTTCCACCCAGCCTGCGCTCCCTTCAGCTACCGTTACTGGTCCCGCCGCGCTCTGGCTGAGCGGCTGGCTGACGAGCGCACCGTCCGCCGGGAGCTCCTGCTTGCCCAGCTACGAAGAGTTAATGCGAGAAGTGGTGAGCAACCCTCGGGGGAGTACCCGTTTCAAGAGCACGTCTTTGCCGCCTTTCGGAGGCGCATGGCGATTCTTTCTTCTGTACCGTCTTGTCGTAGCGAAGTGACTCTTGCCTTGTAGATGGTAACATTGTTTTGGCGGATGTGCTCCGAGATCTCGAGCAGATGGATGATCTCCCGGAAGAGGACAACTCCGTACTCGACGATCTCAGTAGGCTAGCTTCGCTCCGCCCGTTTTTCAATGTTCTTGAACCGCAGGTCCACCGCCCGACTTGGTTGAGGAGATTAAGCTGCCGAACCGCGAGCACTTCCCTCCCTTCCGGTTCAAGATGTTCAAGCAGCTGTCACACTTGTTCTGAAAAATAACTTTTCTCGGTCTTTTCCGTAACAACAATTCTCTCCCTTTCGCGTTTCGTGTTAAGTTGGTCTTCACGGGAGCTCAGTGTGGATGACATTAATGAACGCCTACCGAACGGTGGAGACCTCCATAACGATAGGTTGATAGTGCCCATCGCCTTGTCAATAGTTAGCCTCGTATCCCCGACCTTCCTTGTGAACTTCACGTCCGACAGCCGAGGTCAGCTGTGGGACTTCATGCATGAGGTTGTTCGTGAATTTGAACCGGCATGTGTGTGTGAGTTAGTAGTCCAACGCTTACGGTTCTGGCTTAGTTAGAGTCTTGCCGATGTGCACAGTTGGAGACTGTTATTTTTTGTGTTTTGTAGACTGGGTTATATTCAACCAGGGAGGCTTCCTTTCCTCCTGGCATCCACATCGACCCAGTGCACGACATACGAAATTTCGGCGCAAGTAGGATAGGCCCGGGAAGGTGTCTCGGGTTCGTGATCAGTCGGACTGGAGTCCAGTGGCGTCATCCCTCTTCAGGCTTGTCTCTTGCGCCCTGCTTCATGGCGCCCCCTCCCAATCAACCAGCAGGGCCTTCATACGCTCCTCTGGATGTTCACTGCCCAAGAGTCCTACGTCGGCAACACTTTCTAGTCAAGAAATCTAACCACGGGAATTGCTACCCTCCTCCGGGGCCCCCTCCTTCCCAGTACCCCTGCGGCCCTGCTCCCGTCTATCCTCATTATAGCCAGCAAGCTCCGCGGATGCCTCTGGAGACTGGGCAGACGCAAGAGGATTGCAACAGTGGGCCTGCTGGTTTGGTGACCTATGGTTCGATGGCTGCGTACGGTATTGAGCCCCTCGGCGCCAACTACGGTGGTGGTCATCAGTACGGTTCACAGGGTGCCGGGTGCCACGACACTTACCACTGGCGAGGCGCGAATGCTTCCCAGTCCTGCGCCCTTCGTTATAGCGGAGGTTGTGTTGATCCCCGGTACTACGGTCGAGAGGGGGCGGATTGCCAGGGCTACAACCCGGTCTATAGCGGTGCTGGCTTCCCCCATGGCGACCCCCGTTACGATCAAGACAGTGCTGACCCTCAGAACTGCTACTCTCACATGGGGAACAACGAAGCTGGCGATGGGTTCCGATCCTACGACCGGATACCGAGATCATGGCCGGAGCATGGGCCACACCAGCAAGCTCTCTGGGAACCGCACGCTCATGATCGTCTTCATCATGGTGAACGTAGTGGGCAGCATCCGGCAGCCGCCTTCGGAGGGTCTGGGGGCGGAACCTTCGCTGGGCACGGTCTTACGGCCTCTAGCGGGGGGCCCAGCGTCAATGAGAGCACTGTCATGGAGTCGTCCCCGTGGAATGGCCAGCGCACGTCATCTGAGGGAGTGCCAAGGGGTGCCGGAGGTCGGAGTCCGCGAGAAGAGCGGACTCGACGGGACGATGAACGTGAGCGTGATGATCGCAGGCGTGAGCGTGGGGATCGTGAAAGATATCGGGATCGCAGCCACCAGCGTGGCAGCCGAGGCCAGAGGAGTCCTCGACAGCACAATGACCACGGCGAACGTGGTGTAGGTGAGGGTAGAAGGAGGGACGATACACCCGAACTTGGCCGGGAACGACGAGAGAGCAGACGACGACATCGGGACCAGAGCGTTCGGGGGGATCGACCTCGGGACCACGATGGCCGTCAACATCGGGAGCGGACTCGGGATCGACATCGAGACCGGCGGACGGACCAAGATGAGCGGCGAGACCGGCGGACTGACCAAGATGAGCGGCGAGACCGGCGGACGGACCAAGATGAGCGGCGAGACCGGCGGACGGACCGAGATCGGCATCGAGAGCGGCGAAGAGACCGAGACGAGCGTCAAGAACGAGATCGAAGTGATCACCGAGAGCGCGGTGAATCCCGTGAGAACCATCGAGGCCACCATGAGCGACAGGACCGCCAAGGTGGCTTCGATGATCAACACGGAAGCCGGGAGAAGCATCATGGCCAACCCCTCCTCCATAGTCGAGAGCGTGAGGAACGGCATCCAGGGGAGGGCAGAAGTGCGCCGCAGGGGGACGCAGACGGGCATCGGAGGGCGAGAAGCCCTGACGGCGATCAGGATAGGAGAGGCCATCCACCGGATGATAGGGAGCCTGGTCTCAGAGGTCCTGTACCGGAGCGCCGACGTTCTCCTAGGAGGCCCAGGAGGAGGTCTGAGAGTCGCTACCGAGATGACCGTTTGCATGAGACCAGGCGGGAGAACGAGGAGGCCGCCGATCAGACGGCTCAGCGTCGGGAGGCACTACTGAGGCTCCTGGAGCTGCCAGGAATCTCAGTGAAGCAAATAACTTATGTTGAGGACACGGACGGCCACGAGTATAGTTTACAGCTCGACCAGGACCGGCCAGCTGTCATTCCCAGCACCAGCACGAGCGCCAGCTCCTACAGGCCTTGTCCGACCCCTGCACTCCCAGCTGCGGCCTGGGACAATTCCCGTGAGCGCCAGTCAGTTGGGGCGAGTTGGACTCCGCCGGACAGTCAGTGGCCCCCGGTGGCGCCTTCGACTACGATGGCACTGCAGCGGAGGCACACTGATCTGGTGCCGCTACGCGAGCGTCTCTGGGGTCAGTACTCGGCTGGCGCTCAGGCCGAGATCGCTGCCATTGAAGCTGGCCACTATGGATCCATCTGCAGCAGGCCGGAACCTGTTCTCGAATACCCCCAGTACAGTAGTCATTCTCTGCATCGTGAGGGGGAGGAAGCTCTGACGCCGAGGAGCCGAGCAGCGCGCGGTATTGTGGTTCCGTTCCAAAAGGACTACTATAAGCTTAAGGACTCGATGTCGTCAGGGATGCGTCGCCGAGCGGAGGCCTCACAGTGGGGACAGCGGGTTGCTGCGGACTCTACGTACTACATTGAAGAGGTCACTGACTCGGCCGTCGAGGAGAACTGGCGGCTTCGTGGTGGTTGGAGCGAGGATGAGTGTTACGGCGCAGCACACATAGATCAAGCTGCCTTAGAGGGGAGGCTTATGGCCTTCGAAACTGAACTTGATAACGATGAATACTCTGGTCAGTGCGCTGGCGCTGCGGGGGTGCAGCAGGTCGCCAGAGTCGCGACAAGCCATGACGGTGCCGAGCGAACTGGCCATGCTGCCTCGATGATAGGGGAGTCGGGAGAATCAGTGGCGATAGCAGCAGCTCAGGAGGATGAGAGCAGCGGCCGACGAGAGGCCGCTGGGACTGCGCAGGCCGTCGCAACTGCTATGGCAGATGTGCCTGATGGTGTTCCTGCGCGTTCCGAGTCCGAGGGAAGATCGGAGGCAAATGATGAAGGTGTGGACTCGGCGCTGTACGAAGGTGTCACCGAGAGCGGAAACCATAACGAGATAGCCTCAGAGCTAGAAGAGAGAGGAGGCCGCAAGGGCTCGTTGCTGAGTGATGGTTACGTTACGGTGTCGAGTTTTGTTGACGCGGAAGAAGTGCGGACAGAGAACAATGTGAGCCGCTGCGGAGTGAATACAGCAGAAGGGCTGGCGGAACGCCTGACGAGGCTATTCGTCGATAGCGACCAGGCTGCATGGGAGGACTCCCCTCCTTTGGAGAGGAGGAAGTCTAATAAGAAGGGCGGCAAGAAGAACAACCGCAGGAGGCATAAGAGATGATCATCGTAAGGATCCCGGGACGATGCCTTTGGTCGTTTTCCATGCCGCTTATCAGGTATCTCAATCTTAGCCCTCGGTATAACATTGATAACATTCAACTATGTTTGACTTTGATTAATAACGTAAGGTTCGAGTCACCATCGGGGGTCATGTATATGCTGCGACACTCAGGTACTCTGCGAGGGCTTCCTTGCATTCAATTCGTTTTCCGTAATCATCAGTCAGCTTGCGAATCCAAGCAAGTTTGATGCTTTTGAATTTACGTGCTGAACTCGTTGAGTTGACCTCGAAATGAGAGTCAAGGGCCCGGCCAATATTTGCATAGTCCGAGCCCCACGGCGCTCACCTCGTAATCAGGGTTGTCGATGGGCTTCATCCAGTTTTTTACGAGCCGATGACTGATGAAGACAGTCGGGCCCTCCCGAACGGATCAGATACTAGTAGCCCGCCCTCTTCTACGGCCGACCTGACTGTGGAGGAGATTCTAGACAATTTCCGACTGCGTCAGAAATTGGGGCTGACACCCGACCGGGTGATACAGCTAGAGCCCAGCCGGGAGGACACTCTGCGCTTGTACAGAGAGTCTGTTAAAGCATACGAGGAGCTATATGGACCTGGTGGCGAAAGTAGGAGCTCTTAAGTTCTCATCAGGCACTGGTCATTTTCCTCAGCCGACCGAAGGATTCAATCGCCGACTGCGGGACAGGGACGGAGTATGGCCAACGCGAGCCCGTCTTCTCCCTCATCAGTCCTTGATGACACCGCCAACTCTGCCGCAAATCACCGGCGTGGCTCAGCCGACTCGGAGCTTCCAAGTCTCTACGCCGAACTCAATACCATTAGACGGGACAAGGCCGCGTTGGAGAAAAAGGTGAGAACTCGTTTCCCTTTATACGCTATTTTTGCGAGGAGATTGAACCCATGTGATCAGGTCAGCTCATTGACGGAGAGCCAGATGGTCCTCAACAACCAACGCCGGCCTCCTCTCGGATCAGCTCGAGACAGCCCGTGCGCAGGCCGAGCGGACTAAAACAGAGAATTCGCGATTGAAGGTTGAAATTGAAGTAACGGTCGGTGAACGCTCTGCACGCGTGCGCATCACGGAGACGTGACGCTCAGTGATGCTTTTTCAGGCGATGAAAGTTCGGCGTCGTGAAGCCAATGGTCACGAGTCGGTATTAGCACGAGCCGCTGACCGGTCGTCCAAACTCTGATGATGGCAAGCTCGAGTTCTACCGAGAGCAGATGAGCATCCTGGCCCGAGAAAACCAGCGGCTGAAGTCGCGATTATCAGGCCTTCAACGGCACCCCAGTTGAGTGTATAATTGTTTTTCGTTCGCCACGTTCATCGTGTTGAGTCTTCCATGAATTAGTCCCGGAGTTTTGTGAGGAAGATTTGAGTGCCTCAATAGGGCGTGCGGCCCTGTCGAGCGTTATAGAATGCGTTGTGTGCTCACCAGTTACTCGGACTTGCACGTGAAGCGTTCGAGTTCAGAGAACCGACAAGCGCTTGCTGTGGGTGGGGACGCTTGATCTGGTTCATTCTCGAGTCAATGGAATGCCTCGCCTTTGCTAATCTATGTTTGTAGTTTTTTTTCAGCACGCGTGCACGTCGGTTCATGGCCCCGTCTTCGTCCTTCCGAGGCCCCCTTCCCAGGGGAGCCCTCCAGTCCCCAGTACCCTCTGACATCGAGATAGCTCAGAGCGTAAGTCCATTAGCCCGACCATCGGGAAGCTGGTACGATCCGCGTACTCCCTCGCTGCTGTGTTCAGGTGGCCCCGCTGCACATCCGCAACGTATGCGAGTCGCTTGGCCTCGACGATGACGACTACGACTGCTACGGCAAGTTCGCGGCCAAGGTCAACCTGTCTGTTCGGGAGAAACTATCCGGCAGGCCCGATGGGAAGTAAGTTGAAGTGTCCGTCCGGTAACCTTCAGTTAGATCAGTAGTTCTTCTGACTCTCCTCCCTCCCACAGATACGTCGTGGTCACTGGGGTTACTCCGACCCCCGCTAGGTGAAGGGAAGAGTACCTGTACGGTTGGGATCAGCCAGAGCCTTGGGGGCACATCTAGGGAAGAAGGCAAGAGACTCAACTCAGGCTACTGTTGTTCACTTACGAGACAACATTGCCGATGCCTAGGTGTTCACTTGCATCCGTCAACCTTCCATGGGCCCTACCTTCGGTATCAAGGCGCGGCTGGCGGCGGGTACTCGCAAAGTCATTCCGATGGAGGACTTCAACCTTCACCTGACCGGTGTGTTGGCCCGCCCGCTGAGTTACAACTACCACGTCTTTTTTACAGGGGACATACATGCCATCTCGATCGCTAATAACCTGCTGGTGGCCCAACTTGACACAAGGATCTTCCACGAGAACACCCAGTCGAACAAGGCGCTTTTTCGACCGTAAGGCTCGCGTCTCTCAGCTGTACAGTACTGCCGTACACAGGCATCTGCCCCATCATGAAGGACGGTCGCCGCAAAGTCTCGGCCTCCATCATTCGCCGGCTGCAACGTTCGGGGCTGTCTACCGACGTGAGCCAGTTGGATGAGGAAGGCGTTGGCCGACTGGTGCGTCTCGACATCGACCCTGAGACTATCATGGTAAGTTGAATCCTTGGAGATATTTGTGACAACTCTGATCCTCCACGCAGGTTAATAGGGTTGTTGACGTCAACGACCGTATGCTCCGCAAGGTGACGATCGGTCAGGGCCCCAACGAGAAGGGTTTCACTAGAGAGACCCAAGTGGATATTGCCGTCAGTAAGGGCCTCGTATCTTGTTGGTGGGCATTTTAACCCAATACGGCATCCTAGGTAGCGAGTGTATGGCCATCCCTTGCGTTGGCGACGAGCCTTGAGGATATGAGAGACCGACTGAGGAAGATGGTAGGAAGGCTGGGCTTGCCCTCCCCGACGGAGATCGTCCTCAGGTGGTCGCCTACAGCAAGTCGGGCGATCCGGTGACGGCCGATGATCTCGGTGTTGCGGGCGCGATGACCGTCCCCCTTGAAGGATACCATCAATCCCACGCTCATGCAGACCCTGGAAGGCACACCTGTTTTTTGTAAAACCGAACGGCTTCTGTTCTCTTCCACTCATCTTCCTCTTCTCAGGTCCATGCCGGTCCGTTCGCCAACATTGCCCACGGTAACTCCTCCATCGTGGCCGATCAGGTTGCCTTGAAACTGGTTGGCCAGGACGGTTATGTGAGCCTCGCAGGGCCCAGTCTCAGTCAACCTCCCACTTAGGTTTTGACCGAGGCCGGCTTCGGTTCTGATATTGGAATGGAGAAGTTCATGGACATCAAGTGTCGCTACAGCGGTCTCCGGCCCCGATGCCATCGTAGGTGTCCACGGAGCACCGGGCTTAACAGCTGTAAACGGTGGGCAGGTCCTCGTCACGACCGCCCGCGCCTTAAAGAGCCATGGAGGCGGCCCGCCGGTGGAAGCTGGAAAGAAGATGAACGACGCGTAAGTTGCCGAGCTCAGAAGAGCACAGTGCGTATCCGGGCTTGCCGAAGGAGGCGGCCCTCAGATACACCACTGAGAGACTCCGATCTGATCCAGAATGGCCTCTGCAACCTCCAGGCCCACATTGGAAGATCGCCTTCGCCGTCGCCACTCTTTCCATGGTTGTCGCTGAGTACTGCCAGGATATCTGCGACGCTTACTCGCCCTGCGCCAACTCCAAGTACGGCTCCTACTGCAAGGCAGTCTATGCTTCGGCCTCTACCACAAGGATGATGGTTATTGCTTCCAGCCGACCGAGCAAGATGATTGTGACGACTATGTGCTCGAGCCTGTCGCCTGTCCTGAGCCTCAGCCTACTTGCCAAGATGTCTGCAATGATATGCCCCAGTGCCGCGACTCTAAGTGGGGTTCGTACTGCAAGACCTGGCAGGATCCCTCTGCGGTCTGCTTCTGGCATTATCAAGAAGGACGATGACACTCTTTGCTTCAGCTCCTACTGATGATGATTGTGAGGGTGAACCTACTATTGCTAGCGTCTTGTAGTTTCTCACAAAACCAACCGTATTGCTGAATATCCTTTCTCTTGAATAGACGAATAGGTATGAGGATGAATAAGCGTGTCAGCTTTAAAACTGGTGTCTTGTGTTACGTAGTGGAGATGATGATAGGAGCGCCTGTAGATCTCTAAACTCTACTGCATAACAGCTCGATGAAGTCTATGGACGATCGATCGAATGATCGTCATCGGTCCAGCTAGTGGTAAGCCAACCCAGTTCACCTCGCCTGCTCTTTCCGGGTAATCAGCATTTATCTACGAAATGAAAGAAGCTTTGACCTCCCAACAACATGTCAATGTGCGTTATTCGTTGTCAGATCTTTATGAGGGTGCTGCCATGGAAAAATCAAGGATTGGAGATTTCCGGTCATTTTAGATTGAGGCACGGGCTGATAATGGCAGCCTTGAGCCTACCGGGTCCTCTGGTATATCATTGCTGGTCTACAATATCAGTGAAACTAGCTTATCACAAGCCACCGCGAAACTCGAGAAAGGGAAGCGTAAACGTTAAGAAACACGTCTCATCACTCAGGTGCGGGCCTCTGCCACACATCGCAGCCACCTCAGAAGCTCGGGCGACGCGTGTCGACTGCCAAGGTCAAGTGATGCGGTAAAACCCTCGGCTATCTGACAGCGACTTGATACTCCGCCTCTTGAAGAGGCCAAACGCACCTTTCGATATAGAATAGAGAAGCTCACTGAGGGCAAGATCGGTCACCTCGAGTGTCGCGACGCGCCACACCGAGCAGCCGAGTCCACACTCGCAGCGCTCACGGCTTCGTACCTACAGCCGACCCTTCCAATGTAATCGCGGTGGCCAATGATGACCCTTCAGCGTCCAACTTGGATAATGTATCGTATAGCTGCACAAACTCCGTCAACATCTGTACCTGCCTCGGCCCGGATCAGGCCGCTACTGGAGCTCAACAGCGGCCTCGGGAGCTGCACCTGTACAGGATATCCCACGCCCTTCTGATGGCTCTATTACCACTCGGTCCCCGACATACCTCCAGCGATGAGCTTTCCTCCAAGAGATTTCTGCCATGATTCGGTAACCCTCTGGGCTGCAAAAGCCCGCTGTGAGATTCTTCAAACTGACCATAGTCCACCCTTGATTGAGCGGCACGTTCTCGGAGAAGTCCCCGCCAGCACGAGCGCGGAGTGTATGGTCGTTGGCAGCTCGAGTCATCAGGTCGTACGTACTCCGCCCAACTAAGACATACTCAAAAATTCCTCTCCGAAAAAGTCGCCATCTGGCTCACGTTTGCCACGGCAGTTCACTGGCTCTCGTCGATCTACCACTTCCTCTAAGACCATCCGGAAGGACTTCCTCAGCAGCACCGCCAACGCTCTCGGCGCCCTGGCCGCTGTCAGAGCCAGTTCAGAGAACTCTGTAACTACTCGTAGTGCGGCCGACGGGTCGCTGTGAGGCTCTCCTCGTACAATGCACGCAGGTCGGCCAGGGCTGAGGTTGAGACATAGTCCTTAACATATCGCAGGGACATACCCTCCTGCTTTGCCTCCCTCGGCAGCGCCTTCGATTCCGCTCTGTCTCTCGAGGCTCTCATCTGCCTGGCAACTTCTACATTAGTAATGCTCGATAACTGAAGGGAACGTCGAGCAAGCGGTGAGAAAGCAGCGGAGTTATGCCGCTTGAGCTCCGCAAAAGAAGAGGCCCTTCGACCTACCGCAGAACCGCGACCCGAGGCTTCTTTTCCCACGTTCGATGGCCGCTTCGGTTTCACAACCGACCGAAGATGTATTGACAGTCGATGCATGAGGGAAGGATTTTTCCCATGCCACTACTAAAAAGAACCACATGCTCTTTGGCTATAATCCTGATATGCTTGAGCTAACTGGCCGAGCCACGGAGCTATTCGTAATCGGTTGACTCCCAATCGAAGCCCCCCGCAAACTACTCTGACCGCAACACAACCCCTCCCGCAACCACTGGGATAAACTTTTTTGACGTCTTTCGAGCTCTCTTCCGGCCTGCGAGCACCACTCGTAAATTCACGACAGCACTCGTGGAACATCACTCACCCAGGCAGGCGCCGCCAACACCTCCCGGCGTTGACTGACTGTCCTCTTCAGTAACTTCACCACTTCCGCATGAAAATTGAGCGATGCTCCTCCCGCTTCTGCCAAGTCCAAGGGGAGTACACCTACAATAGACACGCTTATGGAGATTCTCGAAAGCTCAGGCGTTCCATAAAGACTACTGACGAGAGCAAGGGATCCTCCGCTCACCCGAACCTGTCCTTGGCCCCCTAGGTTGGCGCCTTTCGCGATCAAAAGCTGCGCTAGCCGGGAGCCCCCGTTTAGCTGCGACATGAAGAGCCGTCTGCCCTTGCTCAGTAACCTAAGTTGGCTCAGTAACCAGCGAGAGCTCAAGCTCGCAGGCTGCTACCTGTTCTTTATCCGCTCCTGCATCTAATAGAGTAGTGATTCGCCCCTGTGGCGCCATACTGTGCGGCTACGTGTATGGCGGCAGCACTCAACGCCCAGGCCGTCGATAGGATGAGCGGTATACTCACATTGGCAACCGACCTCCCGACAGCAAATTTAAGGTCGAGAAGACCAACCGATGCTGTACGCAGTCGATGCTGCGCCGATGATCGCCAAAGAACGATTGGGCAGGAGAACGGTCTTACTCCTGTGGGCCGGATCGTAGGTCGGCGATAGTGAGCGAGCCGTTACTGCGACACGCAGCGAATAAAGGAATTCATGGGTGCTCCTAAAGCAAAGGAAGCTATGCTACAGAAACTTTTTATGTAGCCGGGTGATCGAGCAGGATTGCTGCTCTACAAACTGACGCCTCGTGGTAACGAAAAGATTCGGATGAAATTGATCACGATAGCCATGCAGCAATTTCAAAACTAGTATTTCTCTCCAGTAAATCGTCAACGATATCCCTCATTGACATACTTGGGAAGGTTCAGATACTTCGGAGTACTTCGGAACTCCCATGGACCACATGTGGAGGAGGCAGCGTCAGTTCCTTTCTACCTTCCTCAGCTCTCTGCCGTACTCGCCGTTCTTCTCGAAGCACTGCTGTATCCGGCTTCCTCCTCCTCGGCAGTCACTCTCGCTTGGTGCGAGCCTGACACGCCACTACGAGGACGCTTTGTAGCGAACGATTACCTGGGTTACCCTAACTCGACGTGACTCGCTGGCCGCAAGCTTCACGCGCTTCTTCGAGCCCTTCCTGCTACAACTATCGAGGGACTCTGGACGGAGGGTTCTCGGACTTCTTCCGGTCGACTCGGCGGAGAGCTGTAGCAACGACGCTGCTGCTCGGCCCAGTAGAAGCCTCTGTGTCGTAAGAGGGAAGCGCTCAGCGTAGGTCAGCAGACATATTCAATTGGGTGGGACTTGCCCTCTGCCGCTACAGAGATATGGCCTAATTGGACACGCGGCTTCATGGGTACTATGGCTGCTGCGCGGCGGTCATCCAGGGCCAGCCTCTGCACTACAGTAAGCGGGCCGCAACAGAGCACATGACTTTCTGCGGCATCTCGGCCAGTCGCCGCCTCTGCTCCTCCGATCTCAGGCTGCGCTCGGCGTCAAACTCCTTATCTTTTGTAGTATCCCGCTTAAAGCTTGTATCGCCTTTTGAGAGCGGAGCCCTTTCCACTGGTCCAGCAAAACTCCTGGGAGGTCAGGACTCACCTCAGGCGTGTGAGGCCTTCGGCTGAGGCTGAACCACCTCGCTCAAGAGCGGCCCTGATGGCTGTGGACGACAGAAGCGAGGTGAGGACGCAGGGTTGCACACGATCTGATAATGGAGTCCGCAGCTCTTTTGCCTCATGGCGATGGCACAAAAATCGATTAGCGCACGCCAGATATTAGAGGCTCTGTTGGCTGCGCTGCATGTAAGGAGTTCAGAAGCGGTCCCGCACCTGCATGTACCAATGGATCCGGAGCGCTGGATCGGGGACCTCGATGAACTTATCCGGCCTCCTTCTTTGCCGCCATTGCCGTATACATCCTGATGGGTCTTTGTGCCATCTGTGGCCAGATCATTTCCCGTCCCCACTGAGTACCACACCTTACGTGACCAGCAGACCCGTCACCGCACAGATAGCCAGCGCTGTAATGGCATGGAAACGTACGTCGCCAGAGGCCATGGGACATGCAGAGTGAGCTGCAAAGAGGTCCGCAGCCCTCCACATTATTATAAAACGCAGCATCAGCCCTCTCCAGGACGTCAGAGCGATTGGTCGTCTAATGTAAGGTACCAGTAATCGTGATGGTAAAGTTGTTTACGTCTGCAGTCCTCGCCGCTGCGCTACCCATCTTATAGCCATCGGCCTCCATCATCGGCTCTGCCTCGTCCTCTGATGATTTTGGCCTGAAGTCCATACGCAATATGGGGCTGACTACCCCTCCCATGCCCACCTGACGAGTTGTCTTCTTGCCCGTTTGGTCCTCGAGGCTCTTCTTAACAAGACGGCACTTGTTCTGCATCACAACGGCCGCCTGACAGGGCGTAGCACGAGATCAGCAAATTGAGCGATGAGGGTGCAGCGCACCTGGCGACAAGATCTGAGGGGGCTGGAATTTGCCCAACCGACTCGACAGTGAAGATGAAGTGGTCCTTCAGTTTGCGAGGACACCTTGTCAGCTGAAAACAACGGGAATATCAGTACGGCAGAGATGATATCGAGGAGGGTAATACAATCCATTGCCAGGCTCGATGCACTGTCGGCAGGTCGTGCATGCTCGAGGTTCTTCACCAGAGCTGCGCCATCCTCTACGATCAAACACACCCATCGGGCAAACCCTTCAGCTTCTCCACTCAGCACCTTCGGATAGGCTGAACACAAGGAGGGCACTTTGGAGATCTCTTATCGCTGTATCGCCCCTTTGAGCGACTCCACGCAACTTGCGTGACGCAAAGCCATAGATATTCCACGGTATCGGACGCTGGGGTGAAGCTGTTCAGATCAGCAAAGCCTATCTTCTCAGACGCACCCTCGTTCTTGATCTCCCTGGATCGAGAATCAGGAATCGCTCTGTAGCAACCACGCATACCACTCCATCTCGCAACAATAGGAAAGGAAAGTTGCCTGGCGTTAACTCCTGCGCCAATCCCAGGCCCACGCGCACTGCATGAGGCAGCCTCCCTACCTCCTGGAGAGAACTATGTCAGGCAGCACAGGCCTGTAAGTATGCAAGACGTGCCCCACTTAGCATGGGTCTTGCTGATACTCTAACAAGGACACGCGTCACCGCTTCGACTCCTCGCCCAGCGCTACTATCCACCTTTGCAACGCAGAAGCATTTGATTCTCGAGCTCCTGACTCGCAGCGGAGTTTCGTGATGAACATCATCATCAAACGGGACGAGGGCAGCTGAGAAAATCATGCGCGCCAGCGAAGACTCTAGGAAGCGGTATCTTCTAGGAGCTCCCTGAGCATCACCATCGTCCCTTATATCGTTCCTCACGTCTAGCATTGAGCGCACCCACTTGAGGTCTCCGCTTATGCACCGGCATAGACTCCTAGGTGTGGGTGATTCTGAGCAGACCTTCTCCAAGGAGAAGCAAATCCAGGTGTCGGCTGAGGGGACAGTGAGCTCAAAACCTTCCAACACGCCGATTTCCCGATTTCCGAGCATCGAGCTAGCATTTGGGGACTAAGTGAACTTGACTACGGCCAAAGACGCTACAAGTACTTTAGGATGGCCATGGTGGCTTTACGATCAGTGACGTCGTCCCTTTGCTCTGGTGGGGCATCCTCTATCCCTCATCTTTAAGGAATCAATATCACGTAGATCGGAACCAGACCGAGACGGTGCGCCAGGACCTGCCAGGGCCGCCTGCACTACTACTAAATGGGCAAGACCCCACCTCGTCGCGAGACGAGCTCCGGTGTTCACGCGTAGATATGGCAAGCTTCTCGATAGGCACGTGCAGGGATCTCAGCGATCATTATCCTCCGCAGGGCGTTGGCGATCGGGGGATCGATTCCCACCACGTCCACTTCTACCACCTCTACTGCGCTCGCCCGTTGGACTCCATGCGTCATGCGGATCTTGCTGCTAGCACTCAGTCTGCCAGGGACTACCTCCCATCTTGAGCTTCCTCTGGAGCTCCCTCCCTATCGCCAACTGTCAGTATCACTGCCCATGCTAGCACTGGTGAGACTCCGGAACTCACTCAGGCGTCTGAGCTGGAGCCTCCTGCTGCGAGCTCGATCCGTCGATGCTTGCGCTTGATGCTCTCTTTAGTCGGTGGAGGGCCAAGTGGCGTCAGATAATGGGACAAGAGACTCGACGAGAATCCACGATCACAAACCTGTGTCGCAACTTGAGTCGTATTAGTCACAAGGCTCGTGTATGCGGATAATACTTCCCACGTCGGAGCTCCATTATCATCCACAAGAACCGAAGGAGATGGATCTGACGCCTCGATTGAGGCAACTGCCCTGCTCGACACCCTTGACGAGGGAGCTAAGCTCAAAGTGTAGTTGTTCAACGTGGCCATCATCGAAAGCCTCGCCACAGCGGGGTCTGCCCGACTGTGGCATGCGTAAGGTCAAAAAGGTATATTGTGAGATCGGGCTCTACTCGCTGCTACAAAATTCTCCTAAGGCATCAGTGACAGGTCATGCAGCGGGCGTGTTAGCGAGGAAAGGTATCAGCCAGCCTGTCGGACCTGAGGGAAAGCACTATCTTGACACGGAAGGGCACACTCCGAAACGAGCCTTATACAAGCTCCCATCAAATCCTTGACTCGTACTCTTACAAGTCTCCCAGCTTTCGAATAATCCGAACTACTCCGTTCTCGGAGTTTCTTGAGGCTGATGCTGAGCCGCCTGTTACCTGCAGAATTCGCGCTGTCGATCGTACCATCGCCACCGGTGTCGAAACTCCGGACCAAAGTGCATCGATCACCATTCCTGGGCCGTCTAAAGATCGGGAAGAAGCGCTTTGAAAAACGGTCCTCGCCCAGCCCGATGGCACTACCGAGTTCTGCCTGAGAGAATCCTCTGCCACCCAAAGGTCTTAATAAAGGGCTCCAGTGGACCTCCTCCTTATCCAGCACGCCATTGCCATCCCCATCCCAGCACCTTCGACAACCCTCTTCGCCAACGCTCGCCTCGGGATCGAAAGCCCCACACGCTTACTCTGGAACCACTCCGGCCTTGTCGTTCCCTTGCCAGATTCGGGCATAGCGCCCACGGCACTCAGCGAGATCCTTGTGCTCCGGTCTGAAGTTGCTCCTAAGAATGGAGACCTCTGCCTCTGCTGGCGATTCCCCAGCTCCTCACCTGACGAAGTTGGACCAGCCCTCCTGGGCCCATGAGCCTCGGTACTGAATATAGCCATCACCACTGGCGTCCCATCTCCGGAACAACTTATCGAAATCTTTCTGCAAGCAACTGACTCTCCTGCACCCCAGAGCCCCTGTACTACTGAGCCGCTGATAGCTGATCGGCAAAGTGGACTTAAGAACGAACATAACCTCCTGCTTGTCCAGCTTGCCGTCACCGTTTAGGGTCAACGGCCTGAGCGCAGCCATGCAATAGGAGCGATGAAGCGTGCTGAGCCCCTACCCGGAACCAAGCCTTTGGATCCTTGTCGATGTCGGGGATGGGAAGATACCCACGGTAGGGGGTCCTGAGGGAGGTCGGTCACCCGGCCAGAGACTCTACTCTCCCTTCGCCACCCCTACTGGCTTCCGCATAAGGCATGATTCTGGCCCGAGGAAAGCTATATGGCACTGGGCGCAGGCAACGTGGAAGCAGTGAGGACAGACTCGGCGTCCATCCGGGTCCGGTGAGAACACACACGGGGAGCATCTCGCTCTGCCCTGGATAAAGAAAGCGATCTAAGGAGAGGTCCAGAGTGGAGCTACCGGGTAACGTGTCGCAACAGACCGCGCACTCGGCATGCTCTTCTGCCTTTGAACTGGTGTGCACTAGGAGACATGTTAGAGCGGGTGGAATGCCCGACTGAGGGTTGGAAGAAGGCAATCTGAGGGGACTGCATGGCATTCCGACCGAGGGAGTCTGAGTCACAGTACTTTGCAGGGGCGCTGGAGGGGCTGAGGGCTGGACATCTGTCCCGAGAACAGTGGGATAAGGGGAGGGACCGCTGGCTCCGTCGAGGACTCTCAGCGTTGCTATTGATGTCATACACGACGCGCTAGACGGTCGAGCCCTGAGCAGAGCGAGTTAAACTCTTGGCCCGTAAAGGCCCCGCACGCTCGACGGCCGGACGTATAGTATACATCAGTAGAATGGAAGGCTTGAGGCGTACGCAGGTTAGAGCAAATACCACACCTTCACCACTACCTGGACAGGTCTGCCTCCGACGCTCAATACAGTAGCGTTGACCATAGGGGCCGGTCTTGGGTTGCTTGGACGGAGAGGAGCCCCAACGATTGGTATCATAAGATGGAGTGCTATAAGGGTTCATAACTGATAAACATCTGTCTCAGAATGGAGTTC